>VXBA01002636.1:7177-121076 GCA_013399895.1 Serilophus lunatus | reverse complement strand
GGGGCCGTGGCGGGGCCGGGGCCGGGGCCGGGGCCCGGCGGGTGTGGAACCCGCCCCGCGACCCCCGCCCGTAACGCTGTCGCCACTTAGGTGGCAAAAATTCCCCCCAAAACCAACACAAAACCACGCTAGCGCCAGAAAGCGATGAACTGCGCTTGTCCCCAGCCCCAGAAGGCAACCGCAGCCTTCCGAGGGTATCTGCAAACAAAGCCGACCAAGAGCACATTTCCCCCCCTCTTAATTCACGTTTATTAAAGGTCTTAGAAAAATACGTATCAAAATACAACATTTGTATCACTCAAACACTAGAAATTCAGTGAACAAAGCCAGGGAAAGGGGATGTCTCAAAAAATTCTTAGAAAATACTTTTTCCTTGGAAAAAGAAGGTGGGCATTCAGGGGAGAGAGTGGAAGAACGAACCAACAAACCGGCATGGAAAAGTTTTGAAGCATTTGAACTTTTCCCAGTTTCCAATTTAAAAATAAATACTTTTTTGGAGTTCAAACCTCAGTTTAACGAAATCCTGAACTGAAACAGAACACCATGATCGTCAGCTCGTTAGTGAAAATGTTTCACATGGCTTTTCTTTTGAAGAAGATTTTAATTTCAAAATGTTCAAGGGTGCGTATCATTTCCCATCCAGCAATATCTAAAAACCAGACCAAATGAGAAGGGAAGCAATGGAACAAAAAAGAGAACTGCAAAGGCAGATTTAGTTATTCAAATTATATAAATTATATAAAGTTGATCCCAGTAGCAACTCCAGTATAAACATAACTTGAAGTGTTTGAAATCAGAAGGTCACATTATTGAAGTCACAATCACAAAAAAGTGCTTTTGAAAATGACTCCTAAGTCATATCTGGAACACTACAAAACAAGGCACACTAAGGCTATTGTCTTGGGATGTTTGTTTAATTTTGAGTATTTTCATGGTAGTAGCCTCAGCCACTACCAAATCTCTGTGGGGCTTGAGGTTTTTATTTGTTAAATAGACATTTTTACATTTGAAAGGAGGGCATAGTGAAGTCCTCATATTTTTCTTTTCTTCTGTTTTGTAAAATGATTCTGAAGTGAAGTCAAATTCTTGAAATGCCATCCTTAACTGAAAAGAACAGCAACAAAAAACCCAATTATTAATCAAGCTCATACCACAATTCCTGACCCTGTAAGAACATTTTTGTTGGAACCAGACCCCTGGTCTTGGCCACTTCTGAAAGAGAGTGGGGCCTTTTCTTCTAGAGAGAGATGATCATCTTTTTTATACTTTCTCTTGAAAAACAAAAGTCATTCAGCAGAGAAACGTTTCTAACCAAGTATGCTTGAAACCATACAAACCTGCCTAGCCTGATTCCTATGTGAATGCAGTACCTGATCCTCAGCAGTTTGTGACTGTACTTGCATCATGACTACTCTCTACTGAGTTATGTGCAGGTGTTTTTGGACAAGTTAAATGTATAAAATTATCATCTGACTTGGTACTATATTCAGAGAACACATTGGCAACCACAGCCAGTGCACATCTCGTTGCCCATTCTTTAAGCACATAATATTTTGGCAGTTTCAGTCCAAAATTTTGGAGGAGCAGTAGTCAAAGTCCCAATGGCACAGCTGTTACGCTGTGAAATTTGGTGCTTTCTGGCTCCAGTGGCAGAATTAGAAGCATTCAGAGTTTCACCATTTTCACATTAGAACAATTTGCTTCCACTGGCTTTAATATTCCACTGACTAACAGAACCCAGCTGTATTTTATCTTTTTTTTTTTTTCCAGAAACTTGCATATATTGTTAAGAAGTTAAGATAAAACCAGACAGCTTACCTGAACACTGAAGCATTTTCCATTCCTGCTGAAACTGGTCTCTTAATGTTTTTATTTCATTTACTTTTTCTTGAGTAGGAGGCACATAAATTCCAAAGGCTGGTGGAGAAGCACCCGCTAATGCTGTGGCTACACTTTGTATTAAATTTGTCTCTGTGTCCTAATTAAGAAGGACAAAAAATACTTTTGTGAACCAAACTCTCTTTGGTTCAGTGATACATGAAATATTTTAAAACAAGCTTTTGTAATGAAATTGCTAATATTAGTAGCAAGACAGGAAACTTTCCATATTCAAATAAAAATGCATCAAAATGGATTTTTTCTGAAAAAGGTAAATTAATTTGATCTGCTGTAAGACTTTGTTTCTTTCAAATGGAGAAGGACTCTCAATTTTCCTTTTAAGATTGAAAAGAAATAATGCTGAGTTAAGAAGAGAAAATGTTATGAGGGAGGGGGAGCATGAAGCTTGTTTACTGCACTCATCATTTACTAATAGCGATATATTTTCCTTCATCAAGAAGCGACGTCCCACAATCTAAATCAGTATCATTTGCTCACATATACCATCATCACTTCAGAATACAGTTTATGAAGATTTATATTTGGAAGATTTTAACACTATTTTAAGAGATACTTTTTCCGTTACTGTAAAAAACCAAGCACATGCATTATAAAATCCTCACAGATTACATAATCCTGTTATGGAGCTACATGTAGAATACTAACACAAAATTATCGACAATTTTTCTCAATATTTTGCCTAACTTCCTTTTAATGTCTAAGTTTGCATTTCAGAATATCAATAGTTCTCTCCATCTCCCACTCCTAATTAGTAATGTGTAAATACACTATTTATGTATACTATCAACATACAAATTATTTTAGCTTAGGTAATTTATGTTATCGGCATTGTAAATTAAAACAAATAACTTTTGAGAAAACTATAGAATAAATTATGTCAAAATCCACTTAATTGGCAGCTTAATTAACAGCATGGCTTTAATTGGATACTTGCTGGGGAACAGATTAGAATAAGCATATGTAAACAATTGTTTGCTGCTTCTCATTACAGAGAACTGGAAGGTATAAAAGCAATCAAAGGTACAGTTTCACAGATCACAGAGAGAAACAGTGTTACTCACAACCACAGGATGCCAGAGAGGCCAGAGTGTAAACCGAGTTCTCCAAGAGATTTGTCAAAGTCAGGGAAGATACCCCCTCACTGGCACTGTTCACTGGTCTGGACACAGGCTCCAACTTCCTAAATTTAGATATTCCTAGTGTGGTAGCGTATGGAAAAAAACTAGACTAGGGAAAGATCCATATATTCTTTACTTTCCCATGCTCTCTATCAGAAACACAAAGCCATAGTAGACTGGCCCTCAATTCTGTATTACAACAATAATGTTCTCCTGAAGGTTATGTGCCATTCTGATCTACCTTCTGCGTGCTGGAAGTCATTTGTGACAAAATGCAGCACTGGGGGCAGGAGAGGAAATTTAGTGGTCTGTGATGAACAAGACAACAGGCTGCTTTCAATCATATTTGTTGGGAAGAGGCCAGATGATTTCACAGGCAGGAAGTGTCTCTTTTCTGGAGACAACTCTGAATCCCAGATGGATGGAAGATGTGGCGAATTGTCAGAATATCTATGGTTTGTAGACATAACCACAGGCTTGCATTCATGCCTCGGCTTGTCCACAGTGCAGGCTGTCTGCAGCTCAGTGCAGTACTGTGTCTTGTCTTGGCCTCGGGACAGAAAAGAAACTCGGTCGCTGTGAACTCAGGGGTACCAAAGAAAGGACAGATACAGCCAGTATTTTCTACTGGGCAGCTCGAAGCAGTTCATGCCAGGCATGCTGGTGCTGCTTGATTCGGATTCTGTCCCAGACACTTTGAAGTACCATGCTTATGCACCACTTCTTACCTTGATCACAGCCAAAATTTGAGACTCAGCTAATCCTCGTAGAAGAGCAAAAAGCAGAGAAATCCCACTTATTCCAAGACTCCTGTTTGGTCCAACAGCTATTACTGTTAAGTTTGGTTGATAACTGTATGCTACAGGAAGTATGAATCCAAGTACAGCAGAACAGAAGTCATTTCCTTCAGCATCCTTCAACAATAACAAGAAATTGTTTAGCACAAATGTCAAGCCCCAAGTTCACAGATATAAAACAAAACAAAAAGGTGAATCTCAAAAAGCTTTTGATTAACCGAAGAAACAGGACACTGGTCTATTTTCCTAGCAATTTTTATAATAAGCACACAGATCCTTTCCTTAGTGTCTTCACACTGTAACTCTGCCTTGCTGAAGACAAACTGCAGCAACTATGGAAGGTTTCCTCAAACCTATGTATTCTAATACTCTGAAATTTAGTGAAGGAGTAGTACCCTGGCAAGGGCAAGAAAAGGAAAATGTAAAGGTCTAAACTGAAGTGAGGGGTGTAATTCCCAGAGTCATTTTAGAAATTTGTACATATAATTAATTTGTTCTGTTTAAAAAGTTTTTAAAAAGTTTTTCTCCTATGTCATTTCCAGAAAGTGAATCTTACTTCTTTCCAGTTTACAGAAATAGAGTGTTTGGAGTTGGTCTTTCCAGGCTGTCCTTTCTCACAGATATGGATGATGAGCACTTTTCTGTAAATAAAAACCACACTTGAATTTTGAGTCAACATCTCCCAAACAGGATAAAAAGACATTTTCTTTCATCGTTCTTTAAATACTAACTCATAACACAGGAGGAAATAACTATTTCCCTTACTACATGACAAAATGTAAGCAACGACTAAAACTGAAATCCTTTTAATGATATTTTTAAAAAGATTAAAGACTATGTGCAAATCACTTTTAAGAAAAAGTAGAAGTAGAAAAAAGTTACACATAAGAAAAGATGACTTTCAGTGAAGAACTCTGCATCAGCACAATGCTTCCTGCAGTTATAGGGCGATACACTCTATGTAATTAATAACTGCCTTCTTTTTTACTTTGTATCTTCAATATCCTATTTTCAATAACAATTTAAATTTCAATTAATGTAGAAGGATTATAATTTAAACCTACCACTAAATACATAAAGTGACATTTAGAGATAGTAGTTTGTCTTTAGAGATGTATTTGGGGAAGCCTTTGAGATTTGATTCCCTGCAGTAAAGAGAAACCTTACCCATCTTCTGTGTCCGGTATGATCTGCATGTCTCCAACAAATATACAAAGCACTCTGCAGAAAACAGTAAGAAACATACATTTACATCTACAGGTAACTTTTTTCAGTTAGTCCAATTTGTATAAAGAGTATGCACATATGCATGGATGCATAACAAAGAATGTATGTTGTTTCTGAATTTGGTCTATTAAAAGTATGAAGAAAACACATTTAGGACAGATCAAGGGACCCTCATTTCTCTCACGTTAAAACAAACCCAAGTAAATGTCCTTAGGCCAAACCAACTGAAACCTGATAAAGAATATGTAGGCTAGCACAGCTGTCATCCTTACAAATCTTTTGCCTTCACTAAAGCAAGAGGTTTTTGATTGCACATGTGCTACTACCTGGACGACATATTGAAAGTGCTCTGAATGGACATGCTATTTGTTTTCAAATCAAAGTTTCACAAGGCATTTGCCCTATTTCACACACTTAGTATCATATTCTAACATTTTGTCAAAGGGCTGCAAACACAAAAAACACAAATTCACCTCTGAAATCCAAAATGAACAGAGTGTCTTAGTGCAACAGCAGCAGAAACAGCAGATGTGGGTGACACTGCAATTCCATTACATATCTGCAAAATACATTTTTCATTCAGAAGCAGTTAGTGCTGCACAAGAATGTGTAATTTTTAAGTGTGTGACAACTGTCATTTTACTTGTTTAGACACATCAAAGGATGTTAATGATCTATCATATCAGGGTTAAGAAAATGTTATTAATTCATTTTCTAGAGAAAGGCCATGTTTGAGTATCATGCTGCAAGCTCTACTATTACTTCAAAAGTGTACTTCTATGCTGAAAGGCAACTGTAAAAATAGCTTTTGCAGGAGAATGCCATCTTTACTGGTTCTCTAGATAATATACGGATTGGATACAAACAGTGTGCCTACAGGCAAACAGCAGCAGAAAAATACACCCTATGAAAAGGAGGTTGTCCCTGAATTGTAATTCTGATCGTTCCTTTAACCTAGAAAAGCTATTCCTTTCTGGAAAGTATAATTGCAATATTACTTAAGCAGCCCTTCAGTGTCCATTTGTGTTGTGTAGTGCTTCGAACTCTACATGACAGCTAAACAAAAAGATGTGTTTCCTCTCCTCACTCCTCCACACTGTATTCATCACCACCAAATGTTGAACTTACATCTGCAACTCAGTAAAAGTTCTATTTCTTTTTGCCAATTACGATTTTTAAGAATCTATTTATAGGCCCTTCTGGAGCTATATGTGGTCTATAACGTCAGAAATCTGTCCCCAAGATCTACATACGTGACTTCCAACAGCAAGAAGATGGCTTACAAGAAAGAGGCCCTTCTGGCAGTTACTCTTCTTTGCAGACCTAGTACTTTAGAGAGCTTTTCACTCATAGGGAGAGAGTGTTTTATTATGATGCAATTATTTTTAACTAGTTTGCAGTTTTCTCTTTTGCTTCTCCAAGTTTTTATATATCAATACAAAGATGCACTCTCCAAGCCTGCCTTCTCTTCATTCCTGACCTTGCAAGAATCAACATGCTGAACTAGATCAGATTCACAGCACACAGTGGAGGAAAATTGAAAAAATTGTTGAAAACACCACTGTGTGTGTATGCATGCACATGTAGATCAAAATTTACTCTGTGTAATTTTTGTGCAAAATATGGTAAGATGCAGCTGCACATAGTAAGGCATCTTGTAAGGAAAGGTAATGCAGAAGTAAACTCTCTTGTATAGACAGAGGGCAAAACTCTGCATGCTGTGACAAGAAAAGTTTTGACGTTTCTTCAGATTTCTTGTTGCGGCTTACTGGTGCTTGATACACCAACTCCTGCTCCCCTAAAATGGAAGAAGAAATGCCTGGGTTGCCTGTAGGTCTGAGAGCAATGAGAAGGTTCTTAGTGACTCATATGGTGTGATTGCCTACAGAAAGTCTGTACAATGACTTGTCCAAAGATCATCAGAAAGATGCATTGTGGTTAACAACTATCCCTAAATACTTGTTTTCTCACCTTGCATGATCACTCTCATAGCTAAGCACATTCCAGCTGAAATTAGTGGACTTGTGAGATACACAGTAACCTACACCTGGATAACAATACAGTAGAAACCAAAATCAGAGGAATCCAACTCCACCCTGTCACTGCTCCACACGCCCCTAACCCCAAGATCAAGGCAATGTATTATTACCTCCTTCTTCAATATTTTATCTAGGATGGCCAACATACTGCCAAGAGAGAGCAAAGTTTTGTCGTCTTTCACCAGGTCCGCATAAAAGGCACTGTAAAATAAATTATATGAACAAAAGCTAGGTTAGAAGCAATAATGTCTTCAATACAGTACTTTGCAGTTAGTATTAATGGTGTACATTTTGTATAGATGCTACACATTGGTTCTTGGAAACCTAGCTCTAGTAGGAAGATGACGACACTGTTGGCCTGACAGTCTTGAGCTCTCTAAACCCGTCTCCATTCTGCCCGGGAAAGAAAACAAAAATGTTTGAGGATATTCAGGAAACAGTTCTGTCAAGAAGTTCTACCAAGACAAGACAAAAAGCTGAGTTTCTCAAAACAGCAGTTTGCTCTTTTTTCCAGATAAAAGTGAATACAGAGCTTTATAGTGCCTTTCTAGTAAAATCTCTTTCTGAATTAATACAATTGCATTAGCTGTCCTATCTCTACTGAAACAGTTCTAGAGAAAACTATTCTGATGAGTTCAAGGATTTCAAGGCTATGAGTGACAAACACCACAAGTGTCTTTATTTTTCAAAGGAAGAAATTCTGTCTATAATCAAGGAGACTAAGGCCATGGCAGACAGAACTAGATGACAGTCTGTACAGAGACCTCTCAACCTCTCGATTATGTTGAATATTAAATAAATAGGACCTACCTGACAAGAGCTTTTACTTCAGTTCTATCCATTTCTTTCACCAAATGAACAGGTACAGGGAGAAAACGTGCTGAACCACCAGAGTCAGTTGTTGCTGTTTTGATGGGAGGCACTGGAAATAGAATGTTTTTCATATGCAGTTCCAAAAACCTTTCTACTTTGACAGTTTCGTTGTTGTTAGTTATCTTAGATTCATGTTCCGTGGAGGGATTTGAATTAGCCATCTTTAGTAGGTGGGATTTGGTGCTCAAACTTTGCAAAAATGATGCGTCTAGAGAAAAAGAGGGGTTTCACAGGTATTAATTCCTAAGCAATATCCAAAAATTGCCATATGTTTACATACAAAATAGAGTATATTTGCATTCATAGCATGGATATTTACTTCCATGCACTAGCTACAATGTTTCCTTGCACAGGTGTAATTTTTTCAATGGTACAACATTTGTTTTCATCCAGTGAAAAGGCAATAAATGATAATAAATATTATGCCCATATTTTTGACACAGAAAACGATGCCCTCAAACAAAGTGGTACTTTTTGGCATGATGTCTGCTGGCTTCAGAAGTTCTTTTCAGACCAGCTGAAGTTTTGGCTTTGAATGAAGCCTCACACTGCTTCATCAATAATGAATAAGTGTTTATTCAATTATTTTAACCCACTGGTATTTAGATAATTTTGAATTTCTGTTATGAATCCATTTATCAATCACATTTGCTTGAAGAAAGAGAAACTACCTTCATATGTCAACCATTTCCAGTAGGGTTTATGTGCTGCTCTCACATTTTGAATAGATTCAACAGCACTACAAAAGAAACCAGATTAACAGTATCAGCAATAATGAAAATAGAGGAAACATAACTTACCTCAACAAAAAGGCAAAAAAAAAATCCAACTGAAAATGAACAAGTTTTGGCCTCTTCCAAGAATACAGAACAGAAAGATACAGAGAATGTGAATCAATGGACAGATTGCTTGGAAAGATTTAAGATTCAAAAAAGTAAAGAGAGAACACAGGCAACATGTACACAGATTTACACACACTGAGTAAAATCCCAACCCTGTTGTTGGAGGAAGCGCATCTGTCTGAGCTGAGAAAAGGAGAAATTTTGTCTGTCGATGCCCTGCCAGAGATTTTATCTACCCAATGTAAAGATTTAATTAGATTCATTCAAAAGCAAGACAATGTCTTCAGGAACCAAGTAAATCACATTCCCAGCTACTCTTTATGTTGAAATATTGTTTTTATTATCACTGGCGTTTGCAGCACTATGAGCAAATGCTCCTATTAGGTATCATACAAAAATAACTCAGAAATTCTGTGTATTTGGAGATCATTTGTAAGGTTTTCAGAAGCTGGACTAATATAATGGCTAACTATGTCATCAAGTCTGTTACCTAGGATGATAGCAACTCGAGATACCACGGTTGGTAGAGAAGAAAAAGTGGACGCACAGGAGCTATGGGATGTGCTGGGAGCAAAATAACCAGCTTTGCTCCATCAGTTTATCAAACGTAACTCAGCCCACAGCCCATGTAAATCTACACTGCTACCCCAACTGATCCAAGCACTGAGTTTTAACTAACAGACAACTGGCAGGTGCTGCCACCAAAGTGCATGAGCAGCATCACTGCTGGAAACTGCACAAGAAGCTTTTGAGGTGGGAAAGAGACTGAGGACAGAACATGGAGATGTAAAGCAGATCATACAGACAGGTAGAGAGAAAGATACTGTTTCAACATGGGACTGATTCAGACCCGAGGTTCAGAATGTACCAGGTCAGATTTCACCACTGTGCAAACACAGCCTTAGTGTTTCCATGAAGAAGTCAGATTTGAAATTTAATTATCTTGGTACAGCTTTAGACAGGCTGGTGCTTTTGCACCCCAAGCCTTGATGCTCCTAATTCCAGAAACACAAGGATTCATCGAGACTGTCTCTGCACAGCATCAACTCTCACTGATGAGAGAAAACTTACCTCCAGCTATTGCTGTACAACAGCAACTGAAGTGGCTCTGGGGTCTGAAGAACTAACTGTTGCAATTGCATACTTCCTCAAATATTGGCTGTCATTAACTGGCACTGCCTTCATTACAGCAGGATTGAGTGAGATGGATTTCTACAGGATAACAAGGCCCAAGGATAAATGCCTTATGGTTTTATGCTGTAAGATCTCGCAACTTGAAACAATTTCAGAAACAGAAGTATACAAAGCTCTACTTTGGATGGGTTGTTCTAAAATTCTTTATATGCTTACCTTAGACAAGGTGCCATTTCTCCAGTTATTTGAGGTACAGGATCTCCAAGCAAAGTTTTTACAGTCATGCAGACTGATTCAGCCAATGATTTTAAGTGGTATCCACCCTTAAAATAAATAATTTTGCATCAACTAAGGGACAAATACTTTTAACATCTTTCTGAATAATAAATTATACTTCTGAAATACATCTGTAGTTACAAAAACGGAAGATGATATGCAAGTACATCTACGTCAATGCTTTTCAATATGAAAACAGTAAGTTAGTGGCTACCCGCTGCACTTCACTGGCATCTCCCGATACCATTCACTTTATCATGGTTCAAATAACTTCAGAAATCAGTCATGACTTTGCCATGAAAACTCTAGAAACATATGCCTTCTCCACTCCTTTCCACAATAATTCTTTTCAACAATTCTTCTGGAAGATTCCTTAGAAGGCAAATGCTATCACTGTCCTTTAAAATGTCTGTACAAGAAAAATCTCCCACAGCCTGACACTTTTAAGATGTAGCTGCCTAATGGTTTGGCAGAATTTGGAGAACAAGACAGATTTAAGGCCGCTAAGTGATACGCAGGAAGCAATTTATCACCTATGGAGCACTCACATCATCTGTAGTAGGAGTGGATGTTTATTTTCACTTCACCTAGTAGACAAAAATATCTATAATAAACTGCTGGAGAGAAGGATGCTGGAAGAAAGGTCATGCAAAACAGAGGTCAAGAGAATCAATTAATTAACAGTTCACTCTTGGACACCTTGTTGGCAGCAATATATTCATGCACTTATTTACATGAAAAGCCACCATTTTTCTAATGCAACAGAAATAGGGAGTTGAAATATAGATTTAATTGTTTAAAAAAAAAAAAAGAAGAAAAAAGAGCTCTTAAAGAATTTGCATAGAGGCTTTTAATCAAAAAAAGAGGGAATTTTTTAAGTGCTCCATTACTAAGCAAGAGTATTTTTAGGTTAAACTCTCCTGGAATAAGACATACTTGTAAAAATATTGGTCATACAGCCTATTCACTAAATACATTTTAATCAGTTTGGGACTGTCTAGAACAGTAGATTAGTAACTGTTTACAAGAACTGAACAGATTTGTAAAGGACATGTGTTTTGAAGTTTGGGCATATGGCTCCTCTGTTTCAAAACTTCGAGATGTAAGAACATTTTCAATTCTTAGCCACTTTTTGCATTCCTGATAACCAAAAGAAGTTCTGCTTTCTAGCCTCTAGTTTTCCCTAAATGGCTCCAATACAAAGACGCTTCCCCTGGAAGTACATTTCAAAAGTCTTTACCTCTAGAATGACACACAGCTTTCCATTAGCTAACTGCATCAGGAAATGGGTAAGGTGGGCAAAAACCTCAGGAGTGGCATTCATCTGACCCTAAATCAAAGAAAAATTTTGAAGAGATGAAATATTGAAACAAGAACACTAGTAAAAAAACCAAGCAAATAATCTGATATACCCAAGTCTTAGTTGGAATACCTGAACACTTGCCTCTCATTATATCTAAAAAAATTCTGAATCAACTGCTTTTAAAGAAGGTAATTACACATATGGGATAATCCATCTTTACAAATATCGTTGTAGAGTCTAATGAACTTGGGTCAGCTTAAAGACATGAATGTGTAGTTTTAGCTTGATCAAAGTGAATTTCACTTAGCAATCACAGGACAGTAAAAAAGTAGGAATATTTTCTGAACAGATTAATAACTGACAACTCAAAACCCACAAGTTACTTACTTCAGGGTCTCCAATTCCAGAATCATATCCAGAGGAGACAATAACCAGCTCAGGATCAAACTGTTATAAAACAGAGACAATTGTAGCATGGTCTTATGTCTTATTTTGAATTTTTTACTGATTTCGACTGCACTATGTTCAGCTGTTATTTCAGTTAGAATATGAACACAAAGATTCTCCTTAAATAAATTACTATTTTACACTACTTTTATCCTTGCTGGATAAGTTGCATATCATTATATTGAGTATTTCAAAGATGACGTTCATCAGGACAACATCATAGCAGCAGAAATAAGGTGTTAACTGTGCTACTGGCAATTACTGCATTTCTATAAAATATTTGATGGTACCTGCTTAAGAAGCACTTAGAAGCATGCTTTGGCAGTTAAAAATTACCTCGAAAGCCATTGGAAGCAACACATGGAAAAACGCAGCAAGATAATCTGAATTTCCCATCCCAACCTGAAAAACATGAGAAACACTGGTCACAGTTTCCTGTTGGAATGACAAATTTTCTAAGGTCCTTCAAGACTTTAGGGAAAGATAGTAAAAGGTAAAGATTAGGGAATCACCACTTTTAATCTTAAGAATGAGCTTCAGTTCTCTGCTAAACAAGAATGGCTGTAACCATGTCCTGAAATACTGTCCAATTTGATAGCTAGGCAAGATATTAAAGTAAAAATTAATGTGTTAAGTTTTTCTCTCCCTTTTATAACATTATCACATTCTGAGCTATATTTTTCAGCAGACATTCCACTGACATGAAGGATATACACTGTGCTAAGTCATCTACCAAGCAACTGAAGCAGTGCACTTGCTCAGGAAGTGCTACATAAACAATGAGATACAAAGCTATTGCACTTGCTTTTTTGTGCTGCAAACAATATTTACCTTATTCCAAGGCAAATTTATATTAAAACCTTTTCCTTTTCCCAGACCCACAGCATCATAATCAGATTCTTTGAGTGATGGCCAGAATTCCTGATGTTCATAACGATGCCAGGAAAAGTACAAGACACTGAAAATAAAAAAAAAAATAGAAAAAAAATTCGATTTGGCAAAAAGATTCTGGAAATTACTTTATATCCTGAACCTGGTGACTGTATTGCCTGAAAACAAGAAAATAAAAGTCTTTCTCTTTAGGTCTCTTAAACTGAGAAACTGAAAATCGGCACAGTAGGTCTTATGCCAAAATCAACCTAAAAATTAGCCTTCGAAACATGTTTTATATGCATGCATTCCATATAGATCAAAGGCAAGGAATTTTCAGAACAGCAGGCTTGTTTCTAGAACTCACTTATGTAGTTTTTCCAAAAAAAGTATAAAGCCCATGTGTTTTATCCAATTAATGAATACAGAGAATGGATGCACTGAGTTCTGTCAAATGAAGGTAACCGTATTGCTCGTTTTGTGTTATTCTTTAAAAAAAAAGTAAATCAGTTGTACTTTATTTTTTTCTCACTATTTTATAACAAGTAAAAAACAGAGCAACTAAAATACCAATGTGAATGTTTTGCAACTTTTTACTTTTAGAAGTTTAAGTAATCTTATTATCTACAGAGGCAAACAAATTTTAAACAGCCAACATTAAGAAAAAAAAATCTTTCAAACCTTGGATCCTCTTCAAATATATACTGAGTTCCTTGCCCATGGTGCACATCCCAGTCAACTATTAGGATTCTGTACAGATCAAAAAAGCAAACATTCAGTGGAAGAACCACAGCATCTTAATCTACAGAAGATACAAATGAAACATATTTTTCTGAATCAAAAAGAACACCCAGAAAGCTCTAAACATTAAATCTAAACCAGTACAACATCAAACTGTTATTTGCATATAAAAAGCTTCTCTACAGTCAACCACGCACTTACCTCTGTAGACCATATTTCAGTTTTGCATATTCTGCTGCAATAGCAACGTTGTTGAACAGACAGAACCCATTAGCTGCATTTCTCTGGCTGTGGTGACCTGGAGGTCTGAACCAAAGTTTTATAAAGTTATTCACAACGGAAGAAACTTTGCCAAGAATAAAACCTTTCTCATGTATTTTTATACCTTACTAATGCCATTCCGTTGCACACTTTTCCTGACATCACAGCGTCCACCAGCTGCAGAGCTGCTCCCACTGCCAGTCTGGCACAGCGGTAAGTGTTCTGAAACAGAGAGACAGCTATGAAGTTGTTATCAGTTACTCATCAACTTCAACTAGTCACACATGACATGCTTTAGCATCCCAACAGGAAATTGTCTTGAAAGGATTCTACCCAACTGAAGCTGTGTGAAGACAGTTGAGACAGAACTTTACAACATAGGTCCCAATGTACTTTCCACTGGGATTAGCTGTGATCACCATATCCTTTATAAGGATATTCTCTTTGGAGTAGTTAAGAGACATGATATAAACATACTGAGTGGAATAACATGGCATCTTTGAAAATTAGGAATGAAACTTTACAAAAACAAAACACAGAAGACTTCTTCCTCTTCATTACCTAGCACAACATTAAAGAGCAATTGTTACCAAAATGTGATTTGCAGGTCACTAATGGTCTGCAGTGACTTGAGGTGACAAAAATAGAGCTAAACTTGTGTAGTGCACCATGCTGGTAGGATAAAATTACAGAATAGATGACAGGACACTTAACCAATTTAAATTACATCATTATACTAAGCTTGAAACTGATAATAATATTATAAATAAATATAAGACTACTTAAATAGCAAAAGAATGTATTGCCAGCTTTCCCCTAGAAAAGTACTACTCAGATACAATAACACAAATACTTGTAACTCCCAAGAGAGGAAGCAGTTTAATTTACACACCGGATGAAAGAAAAAAGCATCATAACTTTCAGAAACTCTCTTCAGCTCCTCCTCATTCATTGTCTGAGTGCTTTTTGCCACTTCCAAGTGCTCTGAACTGCAGAGGAGAGAGAGATTAACACATCACTTAAATAAGCAACTACAGAGTTGTATTTTTTTAATGCACAAAGCAATAAGTATATATGTTAAAATGGACTTTGTGAAACACAAGTCTAATATGTACTCTGGAATGCTAGTTGCAGGATATAGTGAAAAAAATAAGGAGCACTATGAAAGCAAGGGTTCTTGGGAGTACAATATTTTTCTCCCTTTTTCAATGGAAAGAACAGTTAGTCTTGCTTTCAAAATAAGGCTCTTTGTTCATCATGCAGCAATCTATTTTGTAACCCATGCTACATATAGACATCATCTCAACAAGAGCTACACTAGGATTTTGACAGTCATCAGAATGTGAATTACAACTCTGACAATGAGCATCTAGTCTTGTTTTATGAAAAAAAAGCATTTGAATTAATCCCTTTTTTGGTTTCTACTAACTCCCTCTTTTCACTGGTTCAAGAGTACTAAGCAATAAGTACTAAGCCATTAGCATCAATGTTCCCCCAATTCTCTGTCACTGATCTCCTGGCCTTCTGTAGTTAGCTGGAAAATGAAGGCTGATGGCATCCCATCCGTGTCCTAATCCACATACGCACTCCTCTAGGTGGACAACAAAGTAGTCAGAATTACATAAAAAATGAGACGTGATAGGGCTTCCTGATGGAAATAAACAGTGGCTCCAAAATGAAGGCATTAACAGGAATAAAACCATATGAATGGCTATATAATTACTAGTTTAACTTCAACAGCAGCCTTATAACTAACTGTGAGCACAAATAAAATATTTTCAGGAGAGTCATAAATTTGTTTTGATCTAAAAGCATTTTAGAGAGTTCAGAAGTTTACTTTTATGCAATGAATGCTGATTTATACATTGGAATAAGATCCAAAGAGTGAGAATGGGGATTTAGTGGAAGAGCAAATTCCTAATTCGGCACCTACACCATACTCAACATTATTCAATTAACTTTCAGTATCACACATTTTCCATTGAAATTAATCTAAGTCACTGAATTTCAGAGCAGGCCTTTTCAAATAGATAAATACATGACCTGGAGGTATGAGATCTGCTGTTTCATTGAATTAATCTGAGCAGTAACATAAGGTAAGTTTCAGACCTGTGAACCAACAGGATCTCCTCCTCACTTCCTTCTCTGGCAGGCACATGGACACATCTTTCCACAAGGTGGTAACATTTAAGCTGCTCATAGGAGGATGAAAGTCTTTCTGGCACTTCGATATCACAAATGGGACTAAAAATAACCAATAATCATGTTACTATAATACCATAAAGCACAGCTAACAAATACACTTCATAAAACCTAGCTTTTAACTCTCCATTTTAAGAAAACTCATTACTCTCAAAGAGGGACACAAGCCAGCAAAAAAACAAGTCAGAAATTGATTCTAAAATATGTAAGTAAAAAAAAAAGTTATTTAAAAAGAATCCTCTACACAACAGCATCATTTTTTGTTTTCTCTCTCACTGCTGAAAGTCACAATACTTAACTATAGAGAAGGCAATGCTTAAATTAAAAGCTGTAGATTACAATGAAGGTGAACAGAGAAGAAGCAGATTTGGGAGAGAATGGATTATTACTCTGAGCACTGCAAAGGAACTGGTCTAATTTACCTAAATTTAAGCAAGTGGCATATACCAATTTCTAAATTAATTTAATGGACAGGTTTAAGCTGAGTGAATATATCTACATGCTTTTCCTAAGATCAATACTTTAGCTTTATACACAATTTCATTAGCTTAAAATATTTTATTTAGGGGGCTACTGAAATGCCTTATGCTAACTCTTCTTGTTAAGGCCCTCCAGAATGGAGGCTACAGCTTCTCAAATTCAGATTGTCATTACAGTATCTAGATACAAATTGGGAATAATTTTTTTCTCCAAAAGGAAAGACTGTCTCTCTACTAGCAACATAACAGGTATTTCTTTTGTTTACAAAAAATGCATTTAGTTGGTACTTCTCTCACAAGTCCCAGTAAGAATCTATTAAGAATCTATTAAAAATCTATTAAAATCTATAAAAACAACAGCAGTTACTTACTCATTCCAAAGTAGTTTGTGAGTGGTCATCTCCTCATCATAAATCAGCGCTGTTCCTGAAGCCATTGTTACAGGCTGGACAAAACAAAAATCCCCAAACTATTTCAGACGAGAAGTAAACTTGAACTTAAAACAGTATTATACTAGCTAAAGAGAAGGTAAGTACAGAGCATATCTGCTTGCGTGACAATTTTGCCCTTTCGACTTTGTACTTATAGAGTGAAACCAAAGAAAAATACTCAGCACTCAGATTCTGACAAAAGCGAAGACTGAGCCATGCAAAGCTAACGGCAAGGACCTGGACGCTGCACACAGGCAGGCAGGATTCACAACCACTCGCGTGCTCAAGACTTACCTCGGCGGCGCCATCTGTGGCGCTGGGGCGGGGGGCGCACCTCGGCCACCCGGGCAAGCCCCGGCGCCGCTCCGGGCACGGCGCTCCGGCCGCCAGGACGGCGCCCAGGCCCCAGCACCGCACCGCCCCGCGGCGCTTACCTGTCCCGGCGGCGCGCAGCCGAGCAGCTGCTTGTGCCAACTGGAGTTACAAAGCCACAAAGTACGAACAGCAGGATTTCATACGCCACGGACTGGCAAATTACAGGGATCTGTTTCATTTAAAACTTTATCGGTCTTTCAGAAAGAGAGACCCAAGAGGGACATTGAGGAGAGAGAAAGGAGGCGGCAGAGGGCGGGCGGCGGATGCGAGCGCAATGCCGGCCGCGGGGCCGCCGGAGGCCGCGGTTCCCCGGGCCGCGGGCCCGCTCCGCTGCTCCCGCCGTCGGAGAAGCCCGGCAGCCCCGCACGGAGCCAACCGGGCCTCGGCAGCCCCGCACGGAGCCGCACGGCGGCTTCCAAAGGGGGAAGGGCGGGAGGGCGGCGCGTCTGGAGCCCGCTCCGCCGGCGGCGATGGGAGTTGCCGAGCGGAGCCCCCGCCCCGAGCGCGCCGGGAGCGCAGTTTAAATCCCGGCGTTGGATCTCTAGCAGCTCTGCTGTGCGAGTCAGTGCTGCGCGGAGGGGCCGGCGGGACATGGACATGGACATGGACATGGACATGGACATGGACATGGACGTGGACATGGACATGGACATGGACATGGACATGGACATGGACATGGCTTGGCCAGAGGTCCCTGTGGCGGCCGGGCAGGTCGTGCCCAGGGGAGTCAAACCGCTGTAAGGGTTTTAGTAAGGAACTGCCCCAAGAGCAAAACATCCCACGGCCCCGGACTGTGTGATATCCTCTGACATAAGGAGAAATAGAGAACCTGAAGTAAAGGGATTACTGCTCTGTTTCTGCAGAGTGAGGGGAACGTGGGCTCGGGGGGCAGCCCGGTCCTGCCCGTCCGAGGCGGCAGTGTGCGAACAGTGACAGCCTTCCTTAACACCTCCTTAACACTGTTCCGCAGTGTCCTCTGGTTTCCCAGTTCACGGTAGAAAGGAATGGAAGAGGTGTCAAATCTGATAACCTCATACAAACCTGCACTTTTGGGGAACGCATTTCAGGTGCGACTGTTAGAAATCTACTCCCCGTAAACTTTCCCCATATTTGTTCCAGGAAGATATGACCATAGTAGGCGCTGTATTACCGAAATAGTTTCTAATGTATGCACTATCAATCACGGGTTATTGTATTTACTACATATATCTATAAAACTAAAAGGAATTCATATTCTGTCCCTATTCATGCAGTCTCTAATGTCAGTGTATTGCATTGACAATCATGTGGCCTCTGTAGAGGTTCACTTTTTTTTTGTTTTTAATATTGTCATTCCGTTAGTTGCTTGCAGACCACTTGGACAACTAGTAAAGTTTATACATTGACTTTCATTATGTGTCTGAAAATGAAAAGGGACTTTTCAGTAGCAAGGATCTGATTTATATTTCAATTGAACCATGTTACATTCAAGATGGTCACACAAGAATAAAAAAATTCTAAAATCTGCACTTATCCCATGCTCTCCAGTGGTATCACTGGGATGCTGTCAGCTCTATAATTGTGAAATGACGCCCAGCAACCAAATCTTCTTGTGACTGGGGCCAGCCACACGGTGTTCACAGTTACTCATTCAACTTGATTCCCCTCTAATTCAGCAAAAGCGACCAGCAGAGGGCTGCCTCATTTCGAAATACTCCAAGGGGAGAAAATGAGGTGGACTTATGAGACATTAAGCAAGGGAAAGTTTAGGTAGCTGGAGAAAATGGTAGAGTAGGTGGTATAGAAAAATATATTAAAAGCAGTCAGCTGGATTAAAACTGGTTTATGCCAGTTTTTGCTCATATTACATTTTTTTTAACCACAACTTAAAGAAACATTTATCTGTGGCTGTCCAAGTTCAAACTTGGTGAGAGTAGCTGTAACACAACAGAAAGGAAGCCTGCTAACACTGGGGTTAAAATTCAACTTATAATACAATTTAAATGGAAATTAAAGCTTTATATTCCACTTATAATACATTCTTATTTACAAGGTGAGTTTGGCATGAGAAATATCTTTTTACAAATTGTATGTTAAATATTTACAAGCATTTATGGTATCTCCATTTCTGAGTGGCCAAAGTCAGTTGGGAGTCCTTTCTCTGCCAACGATAAACCTGGTTTACTAAAATTATGCCCTCTTTAATATTCCCCACAAGGAGATACACCATAGGGCGATGGGTTAGAGTCATCCTTTCTGTACATTTTTCATTAATTAGCAGCCACTGTTGTATCATACTCTGAGTTTCATAAGGCAGGAGTGAGCCTTGGGTAACGAATTCCACTTGACATTCAATGTTATACTCTTGTTCATCAAATACTGTTCTCCTCTTGGACAGCTTTACTTTCACAGCTAAGAAAAAAAAAGAAAAAGAAACATGGGCCATTCCATTTGTCAAATTCAGAAAGAATCACTACCAATGAAATCAAGATGATTCCATAAAAATATGATAATAATTTATGCTGATAGACTATGGGCAAGGCCTTCTCCAGCACCAATATAAAGTTTTAAACATTTTTGAAAAATAAAGGTCACAAAGTAACCTAGGGTTTTTTATTCAATTAAGTGACTAGGAAAAAATATTTTCACAAGAGTGAATAATGTGCTTTTACCACCTGTACACCATCACAATGCACGTCAGACTTTTTGTGTCATTATGTATTCTATTGGTGTTGTTCTTGTATGAGGCTGTTCGGCTTGCCCAAACAATTCTCCTGGAACTCACTTTGTCCATATTGGGAATCCCTCTGCAAAAAGCAGGTTAATGCTTACTGGTAACACCTGTTTAGATATTGCCTTTTTGTTATAGGCATCTACCTACCCCACTTGACTCCACCAACAGTTTTTAGTTTTTATGTTTTTGTGTTCCTTGATCTAATGCCAGACAAAGTTACCGAGGGTCACTCCACTGACATAAAGGGCTCTGCAGGAGGTTTCTAGGGCAAACTCCACTTGTTATTCCAATAAGACAATGAAAGATAAGAACTTCTTTTACTGATATGATTTTCTGAGTCTCCTTTTTGGTAAGCTATGTATGATAAAAAAACTCATGCATACAAGTAACGAGGATACACTATTTGCTGGTAAAATACTGAAGATTTACTTTGAATTTAACCACTACTAAAAGACAGACTTGCTTATTTGGCTGCTTTTGATGCAAATACCTTCCAGAAATAATGTTGTACTGCAGTGTAGCCAACTAAACCAGAACAGAAGAGCTATTTGATTACAAACTAGATCTTAATTAACAAATCTTTCATACAAAATAAATCCTCCTTATGTTTTGATTAGAAAGAGCATATTCTGAAAAACAACCTAAAGGTAAGTCAGCAACCAGCCTCTTAATCCTTTAAAATTCCAGCAGAAACTGTTACTCATTGTAATCCTCCTTTTAAAGCATTTAGAAGAAGTGCAGTTAGCCTCTTTAATAGCATCTATTAACAAGGACTTACCAAAGTTACTGTCACAGAAAGCTTCAAGAACTCTTTTGTGTGTAAAGAATTCTTCCACTGCTGGGCAGGTCTGGCAGGCAGGCTTTGGTAGGACTGGTAAGAAATGATGAAGTCTCACTGTTATATTTGAAAATAATTTGGTTTAATTTTCTGCTGTCAAAGCTGAGAGTCTGTTGTTTACCCACAGAGATGACAGAGAATACACACAACTGGCCAGTGATAATAGGCAAAAAATAAAGACATTTCCCTGAAAACATGACTAGGGATGAAAAGGAGTTTCATTTTCCATGCTCTTTCAATCATTGTTCAGTTTTATAAGCTCAATTGTCAGCAACAAGGTAACAAATACAGTATTATTTTTAACACATCTACAGTGAGCAGGAAAGGGTTTAGATGGCTGATTCTATCAGTGACTGGGTGCAGCTGTGCTAGAATTGTGAGTATATGAATAGGAGTATATGATTATATGGGAGTGATAGCAGCAAATAATTCCTGCTGTTTTCCACAGAAGTTAATAAGACTTGAGTGCATTTGAAGATTTGAACATTAATGTAATGATAATTCAGGTTTACCTAAGGAAAGACAGATAAACTAATCAAAATTTTTCCAAGCTGATCTGAGAACCAACTCATTGTATAAGTAAATTTATCTGTGATAAGGGCCATTGATAAGTCTATAAAGAGAGCTTAAAATAATTCAAACACCGTTGGCTGCTATGGCTATGTTACTGTCCATGGCTATGCAGGATGATAATTGCCTTCCTCCACTATCTAAGTGGGGACTACTGTACTATGTTATTTTGAAACGATGCAGATTTACACCGTTTGAGATCTGCTACAGCTTATGCTGCAAGTAGTAGCACTCCCCCGTCCATCTGCACAAACAGGCGAAGCAGCAAAGATAGATACAATTCCATTTACAAAATCACAGAATCACTGGTAACAGCGTCCCTTGAATCTCCTTGATTCCCAGGAGCACAGGGTATGGCCACCCGCCCCTCTGCCATCTTCGAGGTACCTTTATGCAAGTATTTATATTCCTTAGTAACTGATGCCAGGCACGTGTCCTCATCCCCAGGGAATCGATCGCAATCCAGACTGTCAGGCCAGGGGTGTCCATGGCAGAGGAGAACAGGGGCACAGCTGTCACGGACAGCAACACACATACTCCTACAAGGATGGATAAACCTGACAATGGAGGAAATACAAGACTGAGTCAGTTGAACTCACTTGGTGCTAACAGAAACTATTGCAACAGTGATTCCCGTACAAAGTACATTGCGTCCGCTGATATTTAACATCCTTCAATAACAATATAATTCCAGAAGCAGCAGCTGTGCAAACTATGCAAATAAGTTGTATCCTGTTATCCTGTATATGGGTTGGTCTGATCTTACAGCATTAAGTTATGATTTTTAAAGTCATTTTATGACAACATGCGAAAAGCTTTTAGTAAGAGCCTGATTCTACACGCAATAGGTGCTTCAGCCCTAAATGAATAAGAATAAATTTCAGCTGTAACAAAATAAAACATGATATCCTTTGACAACAGCATTCAGGTTCCCAAGGAAAATTAAGTTAAAGTGATACAAATTCTCAGTACTTTTTTCAGATGAATACAAAAAAGCTAATGGAATTACTTCAAAAAGCATGGAGACCACCTTTAGATTATGATAAACATGCATTTCATTTCATCTCTGTTGTGGCAAGTAAAGGCTGGAGTTTTGTACTGTGCTGTGATACTTACGTATCTAAACAGATAGGTGCAAACAGGGAGCACAGGAACATCCTCAGGTGAGGGTGACACTCTGTATGTACAAGGTGCTGCCAGGCGGTGGATTTTAGGACAACATCTGCCATGCTTGTATGGCCCATCAGATTGGGAAGCCTCATTTCAGAGTATCCAATCTTGTGGCACATGCCCATCTCCTTGGGTATGACTACGCATTTCGTTGATAATCCAATGTCAAAGCCTGTTGCCACTCTTAGGAAAACATTCACAGCAAAAACAAATATTTTTGCAGTCAATAACATCTTCCACTGACTCCTGGGCTGCTGAGCAGGGAACTGTCAAACACCCCAAGAGCAGACACTTGCTGAAAACCTTGTGGCTTATATATCCCAGAAGCTTAATGAACTGTTGGTTATCAACTGCTTATCAAATCACTCGAGACAAGACCAGGTCTTATTGCCTAATCAGGGGATTGTTGTGACAGCCAGGGAGGTGGAGACAAAATATAGAGGTTTGTTCCCTAAAGACACCAATTTGGTTTGGTATAGTCTTTCACGTGTCCCATGGTGTCAGTGGCTGCAGCATGCTATGTAGCATATTAAATGTTGACACCTATAAGGTTTGCTATGTGCTTTCTAAAACAAATTAAGAGATCACCCAGAAAAAGAGTTGGGCAGACAGGCTGTCTCCTGGGGCTGCTGTGTCTCCTTTGTTTTCAGACACTGCTGACATGTCAGAAAAAACAGCCCGGATTGACTTATCAAGTGAAAATGTTTTGCTTGTGCTAATTGCCCTTGTCTCTTCCACTGTTTCGCAAAGCAGAAGAGGCACTTTCTTTGGTCAAGCACTAAAGAAGAAACAGCTTTCTGCTATTAACTAAGTAGTTTGCCTGGAAATTTGGATCCCTATTCTGTGCCATGCTAAAGGTCCCAAATTCTGTTAATTTTAATAGGCATCTAAAAATACAGAATTGAATTTGTAGGACTGTTGTGGCCATCAGTATTTATTCAGAGTAAAAAGGCAGTTACACATATGGAGAAACATCTTTATCATTTCAAATTAAGCTGGCATTTCCCTTTGATTAATAAATTATAATTACATTACGCTGTATGAAAGAAAATTATGGCAGATGTGTACTTTTTCTGTTCATAGTGCAAATAAAAAAGGTATTAAATTTCCTAAGTTAAAGGTAACATAATTACTACCAAGAACCTCATTACTGTTAGCACAGTACTAAAAGACAGCTCTTTGCTATAGAGAAGCTGTGAACCAGTTAAGGTGGAAAAGAGTCTGAGTAATGTATAGCTTGCCTGTTATGAACAGGAAAGTCAGATTATTTATTAGTTTAAAAAGTTGAAGATCTAAACAAAACATTTTTGTGGAAATTTTTTATTTGATGAAAAAAATTCCAATTAGTTACAAGTGTTACTTTTTATTTCCACAATTAATTGCATTATTTATTTGAATAAATGCTTAGCTATTAATAATATGTCGTTAGATCAACTGTAAAATATCTGGCTTGATTATTAGGCAAAAATAAGTATGTTCATAATAGTGTATCATCTAGTATTATTGATGCTTGATTAAAATATGCTTTTCAGAAACAGTAGCTTTTTGTGCTTATACTGAAATGTAGCACATTTAAACAATGTGTTACATATAATTTTCATGTTTATACCTAAATGTTTGGTTAATTAATCCTATCATCTTTGAAACCAATTACAAACCCCTACTGATTCTTCCTTAGGGGTCTTCGTTACTACAAGCTACTGGGAAAATTACAGTATCTTCTTAAATAAGAGGAAAAAATGACAGCAACTAGGTTCCAGGAACTCAAAATGTATTTAAAACACATTCGTTTCTCTTGTCATGTTTTATTGCCAGATTAGTGTTTTCTCCCAGTGAATGTGGTTTCTTTGTATCCATTATCTCACCTCAAAGCAGGAGAACTGAACACCTAACCTGAGAGGTGCTCCATGTATTTCTTAAGAAGTTAAAGAGCCTTACTAAAAACTAGTATAAGTCTGATTCTTGCAAAATCTATGCAGGTGTCTCTGGGAGCCACAGGTTAACACAGATGCCCTTGCTATCATTTTGCAACGAAATGACAGCACGAAGCTGCTCAGCACCCAGGAGAGTGCAGGTCTGCAGGCCAAACCAACTGTGCAGCCCCTTTGTATGTTCCCAGGGCCATTTGGCTTCCACATGCACTCAGAGCAAAACCATAAGCACCTCTGCCCCATACACAGAGCTCAGCTGACACATGCTCTGGAGATCCTGCAGACACCTCAGCATGTCTCACCTTTGCACCTCTTTGGTATTCAGCAACTGGAGTGAAACTGGACTCCGTATATGAATGCCCCCTTTACCCTGCAGGCTTCTGCACCTATCCATGTTGCTGATGTCTTTATCAAATTCATCTCATAACTTTATGAAATAAATCAAATTCCTCTCTGTCCATAATAATGTTTTTCTGTAATAGTTCTCTCATCTGATTGGTGTCTGAAAGTAGGTGGCAATATCTCTGGTGAAGGAGACCCTTCAGTTGCATGTGGGGCATAGCATTACATGTACATTTCTGAATGATATGAAATATAAAGTATAAAACAGTATTTGGTCTCTCAATTATTTTGCCTTTTTTCTCTGTGTTTTTCTCTTAGTTGTCTCACAACTTAAAGAAAACCTGATTGGTCAAAAAACCTGACTCAACTGTTACTCCAGTACTGAGTTGCTAGCTGTGCCCTTGGTGCTGCTCTGCAGGAGAAGGGTTGATATGCCCCTTCCCACTGGAGTGCCTTACAACTGCCCTATGCCAGGCCTGTGCTGGGCTGAGCTCCAGCTGTACCCAAACCACGTGTGCTGGCTTGTGAGCCAGCTGGTCTGATTTTGAGCCACCAATGATGGACAGAACAGAGGCAGGCATGAGAGCATGTGAGACAAAGATGATCTAATAAGAGCTAATACCTATCCTGACAAACTTAGTCTCCACAGGAGCTGTCTTAGAAATAAATAATTGTGTACCTCTGAGTCAGTTTCCTGCTGGGGCTTCCCAGCAGGTATGTAATTTATCAGCCACAGCACAGCTATGCCTTGAAGTTTCTTGTAGACTCAGCTGTGTCTCAGAAGCTACCTTTTGATGCTTTGCTTTTGCAGAGCTGACTTTTGATAGACCATCATTTTGTAATGCTAAAGAAAAGGAGTATCTTTGGAAGTGGAGAGTCTGGCCTTGCAGGAGGGTCAGGAATGAGCTGCATGCTACTGCTTGGCCTTGTCTGGCACAGCACTTCAGTGGGGAGACTGCAAGATTCGAGACTGTGGAGAAAGCTCAATGGTTTTGCCACCAGAAGAATGATGAGACATCAGCTTTGCTTCTGTTTCTTCTTGGTTTATTGTTGTTTAAACTGAAGTAACCATTCACCCATAGGACAGCAAGATATCATATGTTTGTCAGGACTGATGAAACTCATTCAAAGGCTGAAGAATTGTCACCTCGCTCCAGGAGAAAATTGCGCATAAATGCCTTTACTCGACACTTATGACTGGACTGTGTCCAAGGTTCGATCTGAAGCCAGAGCATTATCTGTAAATCAGTTGTTTTTGACAGCCATCTTCTGATTCCTCTCTCTTCTGAACATCCCTTGGTTCAGGATGTTAGCTGGGTCAAATTCCTTACCTTGTGCCATTTTCAATGTCATCATTTACTGAGGAATTTACCAATTTGACATGCTTTTCACTAGACTCACAGGTCACTTTTAAGCAAGGGAAAGACTTCAATTGTGTTTGTGTTCAATCTCAATTATTTTGATGTTCTTCATGAGCAGATACTACCTTTGAACTTGGTTTGATGGCAAGTCATTATCATTTATAATTTTTAGCAGAGTCTTGCAGATCAGTTATTGAAAAGGAACATGCAGAGTAGATTGCCATCGCTTGTAGAGGGCCTCAGGTCAGTCAGATGTTGGCTCCTCAGAAGAAGCATAAGCTTCAGCACTCACACTGCTGTGCCACAGATTCTTTTTTTTTTTTTTTTTGGAAATGATCAGCTGCTCATTGAGATGGCATGGAAGAAACATCAGGCAAATATGCACACAGATTGCTTTTGTGAAAAGAGTAAACTGATTTCCTGTTGCCACATCAGCTAAACATTCAGATTACACAAAAACTGACAGGGCACAGCATTTCTAATTGTGGTGATACATGTCCGTAGAGGATGCTTGAATAAAGACTGGCTAAAGTGGAAAAAACATATTAGTTTAGCAAAGTATTATGGTAACAGCATTGCCTGGATACATTTAGAGAGGGCAACATAAAATACAAGACCTGAAGGTTTAGAGAGATTTATGTCTTGAAATCTGGAGTCCAGCTAATGCCCTTTGAGACTTCTGAAGAAAGCTGTGTGGTAGTTCCCTTAGTCATAGACTGTATTTATTGTTCCTGGCTATGAAGAAAGGGACACCTGCTGATGGACCCCCAGATAAGAGGAGCAGTGGCTGGAAGCTCCGTCCTTTCCCACCTCTGTGTCTTCTCCTTTGTCTGTTACCAGGGAGACAGACAGACATTAACCAGAAGCCACCCATAAGAGTCCAGTAAGAAACAGGATTGAAATTTTCTTAAAGGAAAATGTGGGTTTGAGAGAAAACTTGCAAATGTAGGGGTTTTTGGTTTCAATCTAAACATTTGTTGCAATATTTGGCTGGAGTCATTTTTAACTGGAGTCAATTGCAGGGATGCAAGGCTCCCAGACAAAGATCAAAGCTTGTAACTGTGCACGGTGAGTGGCAAAAGGAAGCTGCAGAGAGGCATTCCTCACTGATGAAAGCTTTGCTGGACCAGCATCCTTACTCTGCAGGGCAGGATTTGTTTCATGTTTCCCTTGCTTTATGAAAAAAATCCAACCAATTAAGGCACATATGGTGTCTGTAAAACTGAGAAGGTAGAGTCATAGATGGCTTTGAAAAGACCTCATTAATTTATTTGATGCAATGGCTTTAGCATTACTTTAATTTTTAAAGGGCAGAAATACAGTATTTCCTTATAAATCTGTAATGCAAATTGTTACATGCTCATTGCTCTGCTGAGTTCTGGACTTTATACTGTCAGTTGATTAACTGAAATTTTTTTTTAATCCTGAAAGAGAAAGTCGATGTTTTGGATGACCCAAACTTAGTTTCTGACTCTGCCACATTTCCTGTGAAGCTTTAACCCTGGTGCATTGCAGTGTACTGCAAGTGTTCAGATGCTACAACGGGGGCATATAAATACACAGATTCCCACAGTATCACTCAAAGGCATAGGAGTGCTGAATGCTGTACAAAACTGGGTAAGTAGCATTTCCTAAGTAGGCCATGAAAGACTACAGCCCTAGTTATATTAAATGCTACGTCAGGCAAGGACCAAAACAGGGCACAGGAAGATGAGATGACTTGCTAATCAGCTAGCAGCTAACAAAGGCGTACAACTCTGATCTTTGCCACTGTAAGGTTCATTGACCCTTTCAGCTTTTGGAGGTCTTACACAGCAATATTCTTGTCATTGCAAAGCAGGACAAGTCGTGTAAAGTGATTTTATGGGAAGAACCGAAATCCTGTACTGACTCACTAGTGGCACACTTATGAAAATGCATTTAGGCCATCTCCTGTGTGCTGCACATCAGGTCCTTACAGTAAACACTGCTGGTTAAATGTCGTGTGAAGCTGTTTGCTTTTAAGGTCGCTGAAAGAAGTGCTGGCACAGTTATCATTAAGAAGGTAGAATTTTGTTTTTCAGACATAAAAAGTGTGGCAGGATCAATGGCATCATTGGTTTTGCTCCATGGGTAAGCAAATTCCAAATGTTATCTTTCAGGTGAGAGCAAAATACATTCTGTCTGAATTTAGGTTTTTGTACTCTTGATAATGTAGCAGATGAGCACTTTCTACAGAAAGACAGTAGTAATATCCACTCTTCTCTCTTTCCCCCCAGGTAAAAAATTAAACTTCTAACAGGTTTTTTTCTCCTTGGTTGGTATTGGTTTGCTGCTTCGGTTAATACTGCCTGTTTTTTCTTTTCAGTTTTTAGTCATTTTACTGGGTTTCAGTTTAGTTTTGCTCTGATTTAATTCTGAGGAAGAAAGACTGACAAATGGAGTTTCATGTATTTCAGGCACAATTCCTTCTCTGAAGGAAAGCTCCTTTCTTTTACAGGTAAGCAGTTTTTGCAGTCTTTTGGCGACTGGGTTGACACTGGTTTTCTCTTTATCAAATTTCTATCATAGCTGAGTCTCTTGTCATATATTGTCCATCTCAAGCAGCTCCAAATGAAATTAAAAGCGAGGTTAAAATAGAGAGCTCACCAATCGTTTCCAAACCCCTGTGAACAAAAGGGAGTGCCAGTAGACTCAAACCGTTTCATAGGGAGACAGAGAAAGAGCCGCTTGGGCTATGAGTAAACAGCAACTAGTATCAACTATTTGTTGTCCACTGAGAAAGTAAACAGGGTCATCTTGTCCACTCGCCCCCCAGCCCGCCCCACGATTCTTTCTTTGTCTGCGGTCTGTAGCCAACTACCCGTCATCAAGATAAGACGGAAACACATTAAGTCTTGAAAAATATGTCTGGCTTGTGGCTGCCACTGGAGATAGCTCTATCAGTTAAGCAAGTAAAACCCCGTGTGAGTGCTCCGCTGACTCCAGCGTGCCTGGAGCCCGTCCCTTTTAAGTCACTTGGCAGTCTTTTGCATCTAACTTCTATGGATCCCAGCCGCCCGGAGGACACGCTCTGAGAATCTCACGTTTTAACAGTAGATGAGAGGCCGGGCTGGCTTCACTTTAACAAAAAAAGGCAAACTTCAGCCTACGTACGTTGTTGAATAAGCAAAATTAAATAATGTCTGTAATACAAATGTATTACAAATATATCGACGTGCTTCAAATATCTGAATTAGATATTATGGCCGAATCTTCTCTTAAGCAAAATTTTCTTTGGCGTTAGAATTTTTTTTGCTTGTTTGTTTTGGTTTTGGTTTTGTTTTTTTCTTGAATAATGATCACAGAATCATAAAATCGTTTAGGTTGGAAAAGACCTTTAAGATCATCAAATCCAGCCATAAACCTACCACGGCAAAGTCCCGCTAGGCCATGTCCCTAAGTGCCACAACTACATGTCTTTTAAATACTTCCAGGCATGGTGACTTAACCACTTCCCTGGGCAGCCTGTTACAATGCTTGACAATTCTTTCTATGAAGAAATATTTCATAATATCCAGTGTAAACTTGCCCTGGGACAACTCAATGGTAAAATGGTTGTCTCTTTCCAGGCATGGAAAATGTATTTAAATCTAAATAATCAAAGCAAATGTTTCTTTTGCAAATGTTTTGAGTGAACTGAGATTAAACTAAAGATTTGTAAAGAAATACTCAAAGTTATACCCTGGACGTGAATTTGAGATTTTGATCATTAGAAACCTGGCAGGCTTTTTTTGGTTATAAATTTCTTTCCAAACCATGACTCATGTTGTTTTTAAGGGTGTAGATTTGCATCTTAAAATTTCAAAAAGAAAATGTATTTTCTGGATAAATCCTAGCCTTTAAGTTTCTATATTAGCGTAGTTTTGGAAAGAGATTTATTATTTTGCATTTCCAGACTTCTTCATTCAAGTACAGATGTGCATACTAAACTTTACGTAAAACAAATAGTTGTGTTCTGAACTCAAGTTTTTTGTATACTTAATATTCCAAAACTTTTTGAGGTTCTGAGAAAATATATTATTAATTGTGGCAATTACAAATTATTTACAAGAGTAACTGCTTCACGAATTATTCATAAGGGTGTGGTATTCAATTTTTACCTGGCTCTCATGCAAATATTTGATGGGAATACTTCTTTTCTGTTCTGTGCCATAGACTATGTACTCACTGAAGGTGTGAATATTTTTTTTTTCACTCTCCCTGCTTTAGATATTCCCTTACACACATCATCTGGACAAGTAGGACCACAAAGGAGAGCCTTTTGGAGCCTTTAATGCACCTTCTTACTCTGCCAAAAGACACACTTGCTATTGCAGCTGTCACTAATCTACTTTTCACCAGTATTTCTCACGTATCAAGGAACTCGAAATATTTTTCAAGATTCAATGAATGAAGGCACAAACATCCTTTTGCATTGATTATAAATGTTTCTCCAAATCACACCTCTGTGTGAGGGAAGTTGAAAGAAAGCAGGAGCACAGCACTATGGCAGACAACTGCCAGGATCATGCCAGGCATTACCTGGATCATCATGGGCAGCTGTAGATTTCAAATGTGATAATGTCTTCACAGACACTACTTTTTGAATTGAAATTTTATGATTTTCTCTCTGTTGTTATACAGGGAGGGTATCCCTGTAAATAGTCTGTAAGTCTTCCTGTCTGTCTGAGAAGACACTTAGAACAACTATATAAAAGTAAGGAGATTTTGCATCTTGTATCTAAATTTTTTATCTGCTCTCTAATGGGGTTACACAATTTCTTCTCATAACACTGTGAAGCTCAACCCTTAAAATCTGCAAAATGTCAGCAATTGCTCGATATTCATATTGCCACAATGATTCCTACAGCAGCCCTGAGAGTCACAGAATCAGCCGCTTCATCCTCATCCCTCCGTTTTGTGGTACAGCCCCATTGGTATTTGTGACAGACTTTAAATCCACTGCAAAGAGGGAGAATTCTATTAAAAAACCTCACCAAAACCAAATAAACCACAAATCAACCTTCAAACAGACAGCAGAGACACAATATGCTATATAAAAAGATGGGGAAGAAAATGTCTTGTCTCTTTTTGGGTCTTTGGGGAGATGGCAGGGTCCTCCCCTTTCTCTGTTCTTTGTGTTGCACGCATTGCCTTTGTTGACATCAAAGACATTTTGTTTCTATTATCCTATCTCGAACAGAAATTCACTGATAAAGGAGTCTCCACCCTAATGATTAAACCCTATTTGAGTTTCAATCCTGGGCAGAGCCCTTGAGCCAGCAGGTCAGGATTAGAGGGTCTGTGACTCCAGCATCCATTTGCTAATCTGAATGCAGACCATGCTGTCCTGCTTGTGAAGTGTTATATCACCTGGCTTTCACAGCCCTTTACCTTCATCCCAGGGCAATCATTTTCTTCCAGTGGAAATACTGGGAAACGAAACAGAGATGAATCCATCCTAAACAGTTACACAACAAGAAAAGCTGAATAAATAAGGAAAAATTGTAGAGCAATCATTTAGGAATGGCTCAAAATCAAACAGTACTTTAATGATCTTTTAAACGATAGTTTACTTCTAATTAGTCTATGAAGCTCAGGGAGGCACAACCAGAGAACTAATTAAGTTTAAGCTTAGACAGGACAGTCTGATTATTTTTTCATTCTTAGGATCCATTTTCATTCTCTAAATAGCATTAAAGGTTTCATGCTGGTTGCAGTGATCAAAGATTGATAACTGTATCCACAGGACGTTCTTTTCATTATGGAAACCATAGAGAAGCAAATAGTTTAGAAGGGAAGGTATTTTGAAATTAGACTCTGGAGCATCCAGTGACAAAGGATTTGTGACTGCAGCTCTAGTTTCAGACCTTAAAAGGAGAATGTTTGTCTGACAGCTTCTTTGTTTCCTTTGCTCTCATGTCTGTCTGACCAAATCTATCGCTACTCCCCACGAGTCTTGCCTTGTTACATCTGTATCTTTACTATAGGATTACTGAAGTTAAATGTATTAGAGCAGGAGACTTTTGTTTTGTTTGGTGAGAGAGAAAAATATTTTTAGAGACATTCAGAGAAAGTGCTATGTATTTCTCTTTATGCTGAGTAGCACTTTTCTTCCTGATAGAAAATAAGACAGAAGTACTGGAGCTACTGACAGGACTCAATCTCAGCATTCACAGCATTCTCAGTGCTGTGGTTTTACTTCTCTAATGAGTCTGTTTATTTAAAATATTAGTAATGTCTTTAAAAAATCTTCCTGTGTTTTCTTTCTTTGCAGGAAACCTGTGTTCTCTCGTAGTAAATTTCTTTCCTATCTCATCATTACCTTTTGTAACAATACATTACATATGAAAAACTTTATCAATGATGTTGTCATGACACTTACTTGGTTCAAATGAGAGACTCACAGCAACTTGCAGTAGAATTGCCAGTTGCAGGGAAATATGTATTAAGTCCACTTATTATAGAGCACTGCCAATAAATCTTTTCAATTTGATCCTAATTTAATGTAAACCACCATATATAAGTCGGGGCAGATGGCAGGGTGCAGGCAGGGACAGCCCCAACCCTGAGTGTGAGGCATATCCCTGGGGATGAGGACAGGCCAGGCTGGGGCATCAATTTATGAGTGAAGGTGGCTTGGTGGGAGCCATGACCAGGCACATGGCCATGGGGTGACGGGGAGCTGCAGCTCAGGCAGGGCCAAGGTGAGAGCCTCAGCTGGAAGCAACTCCCCACATCAGAGTCTAGCCCCACAGTGCCTGGGAGCCTCTCCCCAGGGTCACCACAGGGAAGGAACCACCCTTGGCTACACCAACTCTGAGTTGGCCTACAGAACTCAAGTCCAAACCCCTGAGGATGCTCTCTTAGCCCTTATAGCAGAGCTCACCATTATACTTTCCCAAACAAGTACTTTACAAAGGCTTCATTGTTATTCTTTTATGGCTAGAGGACCACAGACGAAGAAATGACCATGTGTACACCCATTAGCTTGGGCTGAGCACAATTTTTCAGGCACCATTGGCTCTGTGACCATGTCAGTGCTAGTAAATGAACCATGGCTACAGCACTCTGCTAGATGTATTGCTTTAGAGAAAATGTGAGTTTATGTTTTTCTGAGTACATTTCTTGGCCGTATTTTCTCTCCTTACAGTAGCACACTACTGGTTTTATGAAAAAGGAAATTCAAATGTGACTCAAACCCAAAAATGTAAGGAGATTCCTAGGAACAGCAAAATGGCAGGACACATGCCAAAGTGGTACTACTTGGCAGCAGGAACTATGTCATGTACAAAAGTGGCTTTTAAAATGTCTGAAAAAAAAGCTGCTTTGGCCCAGGCCCCCCCCAACCCCGGGCTAAATGTCTGTGATTTTCTAAGCAGTACAATCTTACTGTTATGACCTGTTAGCATTATTGTAGCAAAGAATTTCCCATTAATATCAGACTGAATTGGATTAGGTGGCAGTCTTTAGCTGGGTTTCTGATAAGAGCCTCATGGTTGCAGGTACCATGCAAACACAGCAAGAGACTTTACCTGACCCCTAGGAGGATGTGGCACTGCATAGCAAAACTGAGAGCATTCTTAAATAAGGACCAGAGCAATTTCTTTCCCTACATTTCATTTGTTTGCTTCACTGGCTGCCTCTGCTTCTTCTCAAAGATAACAACATTCAAAACACTTCAATGCAAGGTGTAAGAGCTGCATGTCTGGATCACTCCAACTTAGCTGGGAAATGCAACTCATCACTTACTAATGCAGCAGACCATGGAGTGAACTAGAAAACTCCAGCTTGGAAATCTAATAAGGTTAAGCATAAAGTCCCATTAAGAGCAAGATAATGGAAGACAAAAATTATGAATCCTTAAAATACTTTTCTTGTCCCCACTTACTTCCTTGCAGTTGGATGCTGTTCCTGGTAGCTAAAAAACATGTATCATTTCCATGCCTCAGTGCTGCAAGTGGTTGCGAGGTGAAAATACCACAGGCTGCAAATAATCTGTGCACAAGGGCTGCTCATTAAGTGGCAATCCATGATGTTTCAGGGAGTGTTTGTACATGGAAGTCCATCTTCCTTTATTTTTATCCAACTTAGACTTTTGAATTCCTAAGACTTAGATTTTAAGAGCTGTTATTCATGGAAGTGCTTCTGGTATTGTTTGACTTACACAACCAGTTGCCCTCAGTGCATGCAGGAGACGGAGAATTAATCAGCAGGGCCAGACAGTGCTTCGAGCCCCTACTCTCTTCTGTGGTACCTTCAAAATACATGAGAATTTCATACCAAGATTCAGTGAATGACAGCACCTAACAGATGCTTTATTCTCCGATATTTTTAGCTGAAGTAGACATTAATCATCTGGTATTTGCATTTGAACAGCAGCTTAGAAAGTAGGAAGCTCAAAAAATCTCACCCAGCTCATGTGCCCTGTAATGCCAAATGAAGAACTAAGTGCATCTTCCGAGCACATTTTGCAGGACGCATTATCACGTACCTCAGTGCTATCTTATTAAAAAAAAAATCATCAAGAAATGAAGTTGTGAGCCACATCTGGCCCACAATAACACATTATCAAAATGCAACATGAATGATGTGTCTTCAATGTAATGAAGACTCTTTAAGTGGACAATCTTGCTCTAAAATAGTCAGGAGTCACGTGGGTCCCATATATCCTACTGGAACTCTGTTAATTCAAACTTCCAACTCAATGATATATATGATTGCTGACTGTCAATCTGACTTTGGCTTTTAAAATCAGGCAAATGCAACTGCATTTAAGGACAGAAACCCTGTCCTTCAGAACAAAGCAAAATAAATGTCTGGTAAAATCTAAGATGCCCTAAGAAATAATTAGGTGGCAGTAGTACAGTCAGATCAGCTCTGTGGCTGACTCCAGGTTTGGAAAATGGGAGAAAGGTTAGCATCTGTGGTCTGACTGACTTCCAAAAGAAACCACATCAGCAGCTCATATTACATGAAATGTACAATGTGTAATATTAGTTTCAAACCGTTACCTTTACTGAAAGTATTATTTTCAGGACTGATTATACATTTGGGAATGCATATAGTGAAAATAAGACCGTTATTGTGCAAAAAACAAACTCCAAAACTTTATTTGTCACAATACATTTCAAGTCCATGCAGAGTGTATTTACATTTCTTTACATTTCTTTAAGGCAAAGAGAAATTGGGTTTTTATTCCTGAGTTGCTTAGCACCAGTAGAAATAGCAAATAGGAACTTAGGAAATGTTTCTCCCTTTGAAGTAGCAGCTGCTTCCCATGCAAAATATTTCTGCATTCACCTCACAATTCTTTTAATGAGCTATTTATACTAATAATTTCTATTGCCATTTCAAGACATTTCTGCAGATTTCGATAGTTTTGCAGAAACTTCTTGTCAAGATGTGACAAACTTTCCACACTTGTTATTTTACCTTCCAGACATGTTTGCTGACTAGACAGCACAGCAGTACTTGTCTTTGCTGACATATACATAGACGTGTTCTCTTCAGGTGTTGTAAGAGTTCTGTATTTCTCCAGTATCTATAAAAACTAGCATTTCCTTCTTATGTCCTTCTCATGCATGCTAGCTGCTTCTCCAGTGCTAAATTAAGAGAGGGAAAATCTCACCTCAGCCAATGGAGGATTTTAGAGCTTGACTTTACCAAAGCTGAAGGTGGGGGAAGTGACAATGCCCATTAAATTGTTTGCATTTAGGAAAAAAACGTAAAGCAGTTTTTCAATTAAAATGCTCCCTTGAAATCTGACTAACATTTGAGCCACCTGTATTATCTCCAAACTTAAAGTATTTGCTAGAATTTAGGACACTGAGTTCCATTTAAACTACAGAGGCAGAATTTCCAAATAAATTTTTGGCATTTTCTGTTTCTCATTGACAGGCTCTATCAACCCAACTAATTCCAATAGGTACTTTTCTCCCACAACTTTTAATAGGCTCACAGAGGATGGTCCTAAGAGAACACATTTATTCTATAAAAAGTCCCTATTTAACATAGGAGTGTAGACCAAGCAGAAAGTCCTTAAGTCAAAATAAGGTATGACTCTTAAGTGTGCCTTCCTCCATGACCTGTGATGTGGAAAAATGTTCCCATTCAAAATTTACATTCTCTGCTTTTTTTTTCCTTCATGCATTCCTGAAATTGTAGTTTTTAATGACTTGTTGAATACATGAATTCAAGTTTCTGTTACTGTGTAGTCTCTCTAGGTGTTCATCTCAGCTAAACAATGCTCAACACAATTTTTAAACAAATGCTAATATTTACAGCTGTTTAACTTAAACATTCATTTAAAGAAACAGAATACCATGCCTTGATTAAACTTATGATTTATACTGGATATTAAATCAAAAAAATCCAAGTAATTTCTTACTTCTTTTCCATTTACTACCTGCTATGATCAACTGTCTTCCTCCACATCTATTTCATTTAGTAGTAACACACAACATCATATTACATTGGGAATAACCCACATCCAAACAGTCAATTGTAAAGAGAATTCCTTTAAGAAAGACAAGCAATTTCTCACAGAAAGGCTTCACAAAGGTTTACCAGTTGCTTTTTCCTACCTCTCAAAGACTCTTACAAACTAAGCATCTAGGAAAGTACAGTAAGAAAACAGTAAAGAGGAATTAATGAAGCATCTAACCAACCTATCCCACCAGGAAGCTTCTGGTAAGGCACCTTGCAATAGAAGGTCTGAAGGTTTTTCCAAGTAAGATGAGTTTAAAATGCTAAAAAAGGGAGTATTTGTTATTCTGTACCTGGTAACAGCTCTGTACACTGTGAATAAAACAGTTTGCTGCAAGTATGCAGAATGAACAGCTGCAGCATAGCATTTTGGTCCTCATTTCATTTTCTATAATGCAACCTTCATGCAGCTTTATTTCAAAAATCAGCGTTGCTGATTCTATAACCAGTACATTCTCTGAGAATATGTACTTTCCCAATGATCATTTCATTACTAAGATGATAAAGAGTTTACAGTTTTAAAAAGTCTGATGAATTTCTCCCCAGAAATCCTTGATCCCTAGTGTACTACAGAGAGACTGCACTGTATTTAGAGAAAAATATTATACTCCTTGACAGTGATTGTATATCCAGTGACTGTTTCCTGCTATGCTGGTTACTTTAGAAAAATTAGGATATCGACACTTCTCTGCTTTTTGCCTCTTGCCCAGATCTGTCAGAACTATCTGGAGCTCAAGTTCTCTTCTCACATAGGACAGGGGACACAGGCATTCATTTGGGCTGTGTCTGTGCTACCCACTGCAGTAGCTGAGGTAGCAGAAGATGATTAGTGTAGCCAGATTTCTTAACAGAGTGAAACATTCAGAGGAAGTCACACAAAGCCTTGTTGCACATCTCTGACATACTCTGTGTCTTAGCTTGCTTGGGTTGGTAATTTGTACTCTTGTGATCTCCAAGTTGAAGAATTTGTCCTACCTGCTCTTTTGAGGACGGCACTAGATTATTGCAATCTGAATTCTTTTGTGCAGAAGGAAGAAGTTGTAGGCAGGAATAAGTTCCAGGATACTTTTGAAATGCTACTCCCAAAGGCATCAACTTCCAGATGCAGAGTAAAAAACATTGCTCTTTCTTACAGTGCGGATGAAACGGATTACATATAGTTTATTTATAAAGTTTTATACACCTGAAATGTCACAAACATTTACAGCTTTTCTGCTTTCTTCAGAGTTCTGAAAAGACAAAGTCACACAATTACACTGCTGTCTCCTTTGAGTCCGATGTCTGTGGTGGCTTGAAGTTCAGTATCTCTTTATATGTAATGCCTGGAAAACAACAGATAGACATAGTGTTGCTGGTCTAATCAGAAAAGGAGCTGCATAGACATGAATAAGCATGTTTGAGCTCTGATCTAGCTGAGGAAGAGAGAGACCTCTTCAGGCAAAAGGAGAGACAGTACAAAAACGGAATCAAGGACCATTTTTTTTGCCATTTCAGATTTGAAGTAGCCCAATACTGAAATGGTATAGGTGCTTTCAAAGGGATGTGAGTATTGACTTTAGAGTACAGTGGCAATAACCTCGGGAAGAGCTACTGAGCACATCAGCTTTAAAAGCCAGGTCCTCACTTAAAAGCCAAAATGCAAACCTCTGGCATTAGATGAAAATAAGACTTAGATCTCTGCTTACATAGATATCTTTTCTCTCCTTCAGAGAACCTAACTTTAAGGCCAGAAACCATTGCAGTCCAATAGAGCCAACAGTCAATGAATTTGTTTATCTGTACTATCCACTGGAAGGCACATGTTACAGAAATGGTTTATTTTCTATGTTGCAGAAGATGGGAGGACAGACACATGAAGAAGGAGGAGAGTCTACGCTAGAAGGCAGAGAAGAAACCTTTGGGGACCATGCCAGAAAGACCTGATATTTTACCAGAATTTGATAAGTAATGTTTCTCTATCTTAATGCTGCCTATTTACTGTCTTCCATCAAAAGCAGAGGAAGTGTTTTGTCAAGGGGAACATTCCTATTTCTGGATGGCATTGCAATCTGGTTACTTTTGAAAACATCATAAAACTAAACTCACGCTTCCACTCATCTAGTGGAAGATCCATGTTATCAAATGTGTCATCATATTTCTCAGCTTCAATTTCTTCCTCAGGATCGTGAATTGGTTCAAAGTAAGGATGCATCAAAGCCTCAGCTGCTGTGACTCGCTTCTCTGCATCCAGCACCAGCATCTTCTCCAAAAGGTTTACAGCTGTTGTACAGAAAACAAACAGTGTATTCAAATTATGCAACTGATATAACTTGTACACAGTAACATTGGCCTGGAGGTATTTCAAATAAATACATGGAATTGTAAAGCAGAATCATTGGGTGTCCATTCCATAGTCAGTGGGGCTCATCTGCATGACAAATAGTTGGGTCGTGTACAAAGCCTGATGCCATATGGAAGTGCTCCCTTGCTTCTGTCTGGTATATAGAATACATCTCTCGGCTAATGACTGGTCAGCTTCTGGCTCCAGGCCCACTGTGCTTGGGGCTTTCCCAGGTGTCTTTCATCAGTTGCTACCATGCTGTGGTTCCAAGGTACATCACCACCTGACAGCAGCAGAATGAACAGGTGAACAGCTCATGAGAACTGCACTGTATGTGACCAAATTCAAGCCCGAGTATACTTTTTGAAGTTCACCAAGACAAGTCAGTTGTTCATGCTCAGAATTTCAGAGCTGACCTTATCTGCAATGCGGTTTTGACCTCAGCCAAAACAATCCATTAAAATCTTGTGTTGCCCTCCAGTAGATTTTGGATCAGGTCCACTATTAAACTGCCAAAAGGGGCTAGTATAAAGAGCTATGATGAATGATTTATTTTCTGTTTTTCTGTCCTGAAAGGATGTTCCTGGGTTGGGTGTAGCAGCTGAAAGGAAGCAGAAGCACCAGTATGGGACAGGATGCTTCAACTCCTGCTTGCCATGTTGTGCATTTTTTCCAACTTTCTTTCCTAGATCAGAAGGAGCCAGATGGCCACAGAAGTGATAAGAAGAGACATCCTAAAAATTCAGTAGATATGTGTAGTTTTCTGTAGCTGAGAAGGTCAGTGAGTTACTCAGTCAGGGTAAGAGCTGTTTATTAATCAGGTTTAGTTCTACACTATCTGAACCTAAAATTTTAACTTCTTAACTTGAGAAGATTCAATTATGCTAATTCATAGTCTAATAAAAACGGCTTTATGAGTGTTAAGGTCACTGGGAAATTGATAAGATTTGGGTAGAGTCATCTCAGATATCTGGCTGCCTCAGGTCATGTCACAATTATGCACACTTGGTATGCTCTTCTGGCTGTTTATATCTATCAAATCCAAGCCAGTGCTTCTCAGGAATGCACAGACCTGTCTCAGGATGTATTAATTCCATTACTAAAACATCACCCTTCTACTTCCTTGCATTTGAATTGTAGATCAGACTGAGGTTTCAGAATTATATCTCAGAAACAATATAGAGAAATACAATTAAAAAAAATTATTACATATATTTAATCTGCCAGGGCTCTTGAGAAAGCTGCTCAAGTAAAACCAATAAGCAGGTGCTGGATTGAAGCCTAGAACACAAAATACTTCTTTTTTTGATGCTTCTAAGCAACAGCTGATTCCTGGCAGGTTTTAAATTTGGCAAAGTTCAGCCACTACAATCAAAACTACGAATTATGGAAAGCAAGAGGTAGAATAGCACAAGAACCATTCCATCACCCGTCACATGACTGATACTGCTGCTGCCTCCAATGCAAACACAAGAACAAATTGTACACATCCACAGAAACTGCCTTACCCAAAGGATTTGCATACTTCAAGATGGATGCAAAATCTTTCTTCTGGACTTTTGGGAGGCTTTTGATATAGTTTTTTGCCTTAAAAGAAACATGGATATTAAATAAGACCTTTGTCACCTTTGCAATGTGACTACATTAACTATGTGCTTCACAGGTAACTCAACAATGCTTTGATAGCATGTTGTACAAATGCATTTTTTCTGGGTCATAAACCTTGATGATATTCACGTTCCTCCTGAACGGAACTGTTTTTAAAAAAAATAAATCAAGCCTTAAAATCATTATTTAGAAATGATAATACAAAGCTTTAATTATTAATGCTCCATATTTAATATGTTAATTAGAACAAATATGCATGAATCATTTTAAAGAATGTCATAGTAAGTTTACAGGAATCTAGAAGTGATCCTTGTGCAGCAATTAATTAGTATTTAAATTGTACAGTTAGTTTCATGAATAATTTTAGGTTCTTTGTAGTAAGAGCTTAAGGATTCTAGAAGGACATCCACGTAAAAACAGGAAAGACAAAGTCAGGGGCATTTGCAAACAACTGGGTTTTCTGAATATCTTCATGCTTTCAGTACCTTTCCAATAAAAGTAGGAATGTATCAGCACAACTGTCTATATGATACACACTGGAATCTTGAAATATGTAAATATAGAGATTTTTCAAGTGTTCTGATAATTGTCTGCTGTTTTACTTCCCCATGTCCAATAACTATTGTGGGTGTGCAAAGCACTTCAAGGCAGAGAGGTACCATCAGAGGTATTTCAGTAGTCAATGTGTATTATCTCAGCCAGTTTAAGAACTGAGCATAGCCTAAGTAAAATTAAAACATGTAGAACCAACTGACAAAGCAGAATACTCACATCTTGACTGTGTAATTTTTGAACAAAATCTTGAGTTGGTGTACCTGTTATTTTCATTATTTCTGTGAGTTGGTCCAGATCTGAATACAAGAAATAAGGAACAAATTCTTTCACTGTAAGAAAACTAAGCACCTTGCAAAAATCACTGTTGGAGAATGAAATAAAAATCAATGGCTGAACAGAAGATTTGTAAAAGATGAAAGACCTCCATTTTTCTTACAAAAGGCAAAGACGCTGAAAGTACCTGAAATAAAATACACTATTATTTGGGAAGACATAATTGAATCATCTGCAAAATTTTGTAACGTTATCAGGCCACTTCTATATTTTTGGACAAAAATCAGTCCAAAAGTATTAGAATATCTGAACAATCAACACATGTATTGCACACATTGCTCTGGTCTATCCAATACTTAGGTGACATAGAGGCAAGAAAAGTCACTGAGAATATAAAGTGGTATGATAAACAAAAAAACCAAAGGAAATCAGTCTGTATTAGTTCTTCTCCATGCTGAGAAACTTCAAGAGGAAAAAAATTAATCCTTTTCCTCATTTCCCACATGCTTATCTAGATGCTGAAATGTTGGAGACATATGAGTGAGACATCAGGATACTCCCTAACTGTGTCCCTAAACCAGAAGAGAATAATCAACATCAGTGTTAGCTATTTCAAAGAAGAAACATCATATTTGCAGGGGGATAATGCTGCAGATAAGAGCTTTATGATTTTTATGCTGCTCTGGTAAGGGTAGCAGATGAGAAGCTAGATCAGAGCTCAGGGCATGTGAGGATTCCAAAAGTCTCTGCAAAAAAAGGCAATGGTGGGTAATGCTGATGAAATTAAATAAATACACAGAATCCATACCAATTTGGCATGATAACCTCTTCATAGTTCTAGAACAATAATCCTGTAAATTAGCTGTTTTCTTATTTACCTACCCACAATTGAACTCACAGTTGCATTTCCCTGGCAGCAGGTAATACTGAATCATATACTCAAAGGCCAGCAAGGACTATCACACTGGGATAATTTCTCTTGTAAGATAGAACACAGAACCTCAACCAATAATTCAGAAATCTCCAAAACCCAGTATGACTAAAATCCTAGCTCTTCCACTCTTACATTTACAGTGCACCTTGAAAATTCCAACTCATTAATTTTCTTCCTTACATACCACAATGCTAAAGGTTAGCACCAGCTGAGAAATGTTGTGTGATAGCCAACAGCTGTTGTTTGACAGGCATTTTAGTATTTTCCTATTAAGAACTAATGCACACTTAAAACCTGCACAACCAAAAAAATCTGACATATTCTACATATCCTTAGTCCTTGCCATTATTTTGGTGAACAGTCTTTCTCTGGCATGCTTTTCCTCACAAAATGATAACATAATCCATGCAATGAACGCTTGATCTTACATGTAAGTTCTTGAATACAAATGTAACTAAAATTAAACAATAGTGATCCTGTAAACAAGTATTTTTCAGATAAGCAATTTATTGACTGCAATTCCACAAGGGAGAAAGCAGTGCAAAATGAGCTGTCAAACAAAAAAAGGTAAAAAATTATTGCTGTCTTCTATTAACACAATTCCCTATTAAGTATCACAACTACTACTGTCCATGAAGTATCACTTCAAGATGAATTGTGGCTTAATCTTAATGATTTTCTTGATTCCTCAGCAATGAAATGATAGGATTAAATGTTTTCTGTAAATCTACGTTTTATTTGTTACTTATACAACTTTTTTTTTGGCAAAAGCTTCAAAAAGCATGAAATGGATTAGCTTGTGCACAGAAGTCATATCCTACAGCAGAATCTTTTGTGCACATTTGGGAATCTGTTATTAAAAATATAAACATGTCTTTTCTGTTACCACAGAACCTTTTACCCAATGATTTCAGATGTGATTCAAAGATCACCTCTAGTGAAAAAAATCAGGAATATAAAGCGGCGCATATGCAAAAGTAATACAGATATGAAATAACCATTTAACGAGAAATGAGCCATTTTACTATTCATTTCAATTTATGCTCATCAGTTCTTGAACGGATATACTGTATCACACAAGAACCTCTCATAATTTTCCTATATTAATATCATAAATTCACTGAAGGATACGATCATTTCCTTTGAACAGAGGCCTCCCTGTTATCATCTCAGCCATTATACAGCCCACAGACCAGATGTCAACTGAAAAAAAGAACAAGAGGTACATTATATTGCTGAATACTTGTCTGTTTAAACGTGCATAAAGTTTAAAACATATTTTAAAGAAAGTATAAAAATTACCCTTACAGCCTGTTATAAAACAAATGTGTGCCTTGCCAAATATGATGAACAGCATACATAAAACTATCAGACTTTCTAATTAGTAAATTTGAGATAATCTCATAATACGCAGAATGAGTTTCTAGTAAAAGGCAGATGCACGTGGGAAGTAAAATTTTCTACACTTGCAAAACGTCCCATAGTTATCCAAGTGTTATTTGAATTCCCTCAGTCTGCCATTTTCCTCTGACTGTCCAAGTTACAATCAGCACATCTTTGCAGGAACACAAGAACAGAGACCACACTGCCCCATCTGTATACATTTAAATGATTTTTTTCCAATCACCTTTGCACTTTCTATTACTCTCAGAAAATATGTATAAAAATCCCCACACTCACAACCAGCACATGGTTACATGAAATTTAAGTATGAGGACATTCTGCATAATTATCATTTTCACCTCCAATTTCTCAATCATTTCAGAAACAAAGGCTTGTTTATATATTTCCTGATACAGTGCATGCTTTAGTTCTGTTAAGACACTTCTGAAGAGACACTGACCTGTTTGAGTATAATGCATCCAATTAAGTATGACCTCTGGGGCTCTGTACCACCTTGTAACCACATAACCAGTCATCTCACTGTCTGTGTGCCTTGCCAATCCGAAATCCAGAATCTACAGTGGAAGCACAAAGAACCCAATCAGACCTAGTTCAGACAGGCTTTACTAGTGTAGAAAATAAACCAAAAAAAATCTCAGCAATCTGCAGAGATTGGCTTATTTTCGTATCTTTTCCTCATTGAGGTGTCTTCTTCTCATTTTAAAAATCAGGACAGAGGTAGAAATGAGCTCTGCATAATTTTTTTTCAAATTACATACTCCTATAGCAACATCAAAAGCTGTAAAACCAGTAAAGAAAATAATAAATTATTCACTTATTAATTAAAAAGATAATGGACACATTCAATGCAAAAAATTCCTTAATTATCATCGTATCATGTTACAGCTAAAAGAATAGCAATCTTAGATGGTGTCCATTGCTGTCATATCCCAGGTGGCACAATTATTCAAGAGTGTGATCCAATAGTATTCTGAAGTAAGGAGGTATTTTTATCTCTGTTTTATGAGTAAATCATACAAGAGAAGACTTCCTCTAGGTCACACTGAAAATCTGCTACAAGAATAGGGGATTAACATCATTTAGTCCCCCAGAGTTTTCTCCAACCTACAGTATTAACTACAGAAAAACCTTTTGTAAAAATGTAAGATCACTGCAGTTTTTTAAAGGGTTATGCACAATTCAGCTTATTTCTAACATTCTCAGCTATTTATCTTTAGGTATAGCAATGTGACCATAGACAACTGAATATGTAGCTTTGCATGAACAGCCACCAGTTGGCCTGTAAGTCAGGCTTCAAAAGCATATTGACAGGACAGAAATTTTTACTAGGAGCACCTGGGCATTACTATAACAAGTGATGTTTTTCTAGTGCTCTCTGTAATTAAACATTCTAAAATATTTCAGAATAGTTTCATCGTTCCCTGGCTCTAACAGAAAGGAACATTATATTTTCATTTATACATCAAAAGCACAAAATGTTATGGCTTATCTCTATTGCCATACTTGAAATACTATTTCTATGTCTTCCCCATAACTGCCGATTACCTATCAATTTAAAAACACGAATAGGATGCAAAGGAGAACATTTTTACAGATACAATACACTTGATTATGGCTGATTCTTTGGTATTGAAGATTTATCGGATTCAAAATATTTGCAATGCCAAAGCACACTTTTATATGTGGCTTTCCAATTTATTTCACATATTCAGCACACATTATGTTTTCCCAGTTACGTGGCAGGGAGGGTGGAAGAAAAAAAGGAAGTTTTACATAACAGGTCAAACTCCAGATGTAGTACCATCTATTCTGTCACAGTTTTTTAAGCATTTTCTCTAGCAAGGCTTGAGACATGTGGAGTTGGAAACAGCTAAAATATAATTTGGCTTTGCAGCTTTGGAGAAGCAGAAAACATAGCAAGAATTTTTGTGTATTGCATTTTAACTTCAGGATTTATTTTCATTTCCATATTCATTAAGTTCAGGAACAAGCACACCCTACTTGTACTTAATATTAACATGGTACAACTTTCAACAACTATCTTCACAAAAAATTTATTCTCACACTCTAGTCTTCAACTTTTCAGCTAAAATTTTCATGGCAATTTTCAGAGCAAGTTTGAAAATCCTTTTTATAATCTGTGAATCATGAAAGAAAGAATAAATTCCCCTCAGCTTCTCAAGGATAGCTCCCCTTTGACTTGGCAAACTTAATTCTCCTAACTTTCTTCAGTAACCATAACAAAAATAACATGGAACTTTAAACCTACAGAAAGGGCAGTGGCTTTGCTTCTTGCACCATCCACTGTCACTTTTCCAATACTTATAATAGAACCTCAGATGAGGGAGCCAGAAAGCGCATTGTGAAAAATAAATCTGATGGCCAATTAATTAATTACCTATTTAAGGAACTGTTCCAACTTTCCTACAGCCTCATTGCCACTGTAGCTGACATAAGGGAAGAGACATGGAAGAAAAAGGCTGGACTATCACTGGCAGCGTGGTCCTCTGCCTACACAAACTGACTCTGAGAATGTGCTCTCAGGGCAGGGTAACATCCTGCCCATGGCACCCAAATGCACACCTACAGGGGCAGTCAGCCCAATTCCTTCAGTGTTAGGGAGACCACAGTTAAATCCTCACCCTGATTTTTTTTTTTGTACACTTCTCAATGAATTATACTTTGCTTCATGTTTGTCAATCAGAGTTGTCTTCTGACAGTATTTCCTAACTGCCAATTTGCACTTTCTTCTACATAAGGTATTGGAGTTTATTATACAACCAGAGACATTGTAATTATGCTCAGAGAGTTAAGAAATGAAAACTAAAGCTTAATGCTACATTTTGTCCTTTCTGTTTCACAAAGTTGTGTTCCAATAAAGGATTATTTGCCTCGGTTTATCTAAAAGCTTAAAAATGTCCAGAGTAATAGAAAAAAAATCGTGTTAAATAAGTAAATACAGATCAGGAGATTGTATCATGAAAGAATGTCTTAGATCTAGACTGCATATCAAAATATAATTGCACAGCTGGGAGGTGGAAAAAGATGAACATGTACAATTGTTTTTTCTAGATTCTCTTTTTTTTCCACCATCACCCTGGGATCTACTCACCATTTGGCCACCTACAAGCCAGAAGAAGACAATGGCTTTTTGTGTCAGATAGGAAAACTCTGAAATCACAGAACTCTGAACATTCAGGTCAGTCTCCAAAGAAGAAAAAGTTGGAATACAACAGCTACATGCAAGTATATAGTTTGTATGTTTTATGCTAAAAAACAGTTTTACACTGTTGCACCAACTTTTATTTAATTAAGGGAGTGCTTCATAACCTTTGGTCTTCTGTATCTCCCACCTTGTAGAGTTAGACATTTTTTATTTATTCAAAGCAGAAATTCTCACATAACTGAACCACTTCCATAAAGTCTTATGTCTTTTGTAGGGACGCAACCTTGCCCATAAGATCTAAATGTAATTACACATCAGTACACAAAAGTACCCATTCAAATTCAGTGCTGTTTTGTGAGGATGCATGAGCCAATCCTGATTCAAGCACAGGATAGAAGACGTAGCTGGATATTGTAATTAACTGAAAAACTCTGTCTACTAGCCTATGAGATTGCTAGGGCTAAGAGAAGGTAGACCAGAAAAACAATTCTGAAAATTGATAAAAAATTAAAATACAAGAATAGAATTAACTGGGGACTGGAAGCAGTCTGGGGCTTCTATCTCTACACTCACCAGAATAAACTACATTCCTAAAATAAGCAGTGATAAATACTACAGAATCCTACTTCCTAATAAATAACTGGTTGTTTTGGATTTTTTTTAAATAAAAAAGTAATTCTACATAGCCAAATAGATGTACTTTCGCTAGGTCAGGATACATGGCATAATTATTTTTGAAGTACAAATATTATCCACTCTAACAGGCTTTGAAATATTTCCAATACATGTCAGAAACTACAATCACAATTGGTCAGGTTTTGTATTTCAATTCAATGATTCAGAATGAGGCTCAGTGTGACAAACATTGTGAAGGAGCAGCGTTACTACTCAGACGGACTCGGCTGATAACATTTCCAAGGAAGGGGCAACACCTACACTTTGGAACAGATAATTTTCCACAACAGGTGCCACAGTCCTGGTCTCCAAGGGTGCATGCCAGCTAAGTATCGTGGCACATTTTTGAAAACTTTGGCTTTTGGGCCTATTTTTGAGAGATTTTTAGAGTCAGCTTAAGTAATGGTCTCTCTAGCAAAAACGTGAAGTTGGCCTGAAAAATTTCTGTCTAAAGAACAGCAAAGCAAAAGTAAACAATATCCTAGTTCTCAAAATATTGGTAGAACTTTCTCAAAATACACCTGTAGCTTCTCACTGGCTTAGATCTCTCACACAATAACAGAAATTCTCCTTTATCAAACAGGTGCTGTTTTGCAGAGAACCAGTATCAAAATAATAGTGAAAGTTCTCAAAATAAGGCAGATGAGCTAATGCCTCAGCTCATCCAATAAAATAGTTAAAAACAATTGTGTGGACCAATAAAGATGTAACATGCTAGTTTCTAAAAAGTATAAAAAGCTGTAAGTATTCTCATTAAGAAATGGCTTCCTGGACGAACCCTGTCTCGTGTGTTTCTAAGTCTGCCAGCTTAACTACGGCAGGTAAGCCCAGTTTCCATACTGGGAAGGGGTGTGGGTGTGCACCATCCTCCTAACTCATCTTTGGAGAAAAGCCCTGATGGGTAGGACAAAGGCTGCATTTGCAACTATTGCAAACTACTGCAACTACTGAGTGGTCCCACTCCAGGGGAGCAACCAGGTAACACAAAAAATGCCATCAAATGCACCTCTATTGCAGTGTAGTAGCAGAAACAGCTAATAGCTGAAGTACAGGAGACTGAAATTTTCTCCCTTTGATGAAATTTTTTTCTTACTACTTCAATTAAGAGCAAAAATGAAGCAGAAATTATATATTGCTGCTACTAAATACACTGAAGTCTACATGCAATTGATATTCTGATAGTTGTAACAATGGAGAAGGAAACACTTTGAAAGAAATAAGATGTTGTTGTTCACAGTGAGAAATATGATTCCTTTCATGCTCCTCTGAAGTGATTAGCTGCAACACACCATAAACACAGTTCTCCATTACAGCTTTTATTTGACTGCAATCATCACATGATTTTTTCTTGAAAAGTAGTGTGACTGCATAAAAAAATAGACCACTATTCATTGCAACATCACACAGGAAAAGGGTTACTATTACTGTCACGCACCTTCCCTTGGTGCGGGCGTACAGCTGTGGCAAGGGCTGCTGTCAACACAAGCCCTGCAGAAGCAGTTTCAGTTCTCACACTGCCTGTCACTCAGCAGGACAGACTCCAGTCAGCAGCCACTCCCATGATGCCACGAATGTAGTAACTCGTGGCACTGACTTCCTCATCAGAAATCCTCTACATCCTGGAGATGACCCTCATCTCTCCCCTACTAGCACTGGGTACAAGCTTCCTACATCATCATATTTGGACTAGATGTTTTCAGCTGAGACAAAGTTTCTAGCTTCAGGCACAGCCATATCTTGTGCCTGATTCCAGAATGATCTCAGAAATTGATCATAGATCAAATCAAAAGGCTAAATAGATTCTCACTATTCAGGGTTTTATTTCTTAAACAAATATTTGATTATTATTGTGATGGCCAAAGTCAGACAGATGGGAAAATACTTATAATGAGCTGTGTCTTGTAATTTTTTTCAAGATAATTACCACTGCCCATCTAATCCTCTTGCCTTCCATTTTCCAATGTTCCCCTATTTCTGCAAGATTTCTCAAAGCTTGTGGGCTAGAAAATTGGCCATCTCTGAAACTAGCCAGCATGTCTATGGCTGTTGTACCCATTGCCTTCTGTCTTCTGATATATCTGACTGTTTTTTCAAATAAACATACCTTACCTTCAACTCACAGTCTTCATTTACTGCCAAGTTTCCAGGCTTTAGATCCTGTAACAAGATTTCAAATGGATGTTATTTTATTTTTATTTTACAGGAAGCACAGTAAAGCACTCTCTCTCTTTCTTTCTTTCTTGTTTTATAGTTTTCATGTTACTACTTTGAACAGCAAGAGGTAAAACAATGTCATAACAAATAACACAAACAAAACCACAAACTTGCATATGTCTGTGTCTGGCTTTTTTCCAGTATATTTCTCCCATCCCTCCTCCAAAAAAAAATCAACTTTATATTTCTGATAGAAGTCAGGATAATACTTGCCAGTGAAGGAGGCAAAGTGACTGATGAAAGATTCACTCATCACTTTTCTTTCTATGAGTGGGGTTTGGCTATAAATTTGTTACATTTAATATTAACACCACAAAGTTAACAATTCAGGTATATATTTCTGGACTGCACAGAACATATTGCATATGAACATATACTTTATAAAGGTTCCATATCCTGATAGACTTAGAAAGGCTACTGAAGGAATCAAACAAGATTGTACATAAAAGCCTATGCTCTCTTCAATGTGAAAATCAATTTCCTAACAAAGTCAATTGAACTGCAACATGAAAAAAGTCTCTTTAGCTACTGTAGGGACTTTTAATGATCGACAAAAGTTGTACAGTTTAGCAAATGGAAGAGTACTGGCAATGACTAAGATGATCCTGAACCATTAGTTACTCAGACATACACAGTTTGAAAGAAAAAATAAGAAATAAATTTTCCTTCAACGTTTTCAAACCTTTGATACACTTTAGCACAAGATGTTTAGAAGTATGTTCTCTCTAAACTTTTTAACTGGCATCCACCTTTTTATACAAAGATGTTTTAAGATCAGAGGGGCCTTGGAGAGAAAAAAATGTGGTGCAAAGAACCATAATGAAAGTAAGAAGTTCAGGAGCCCTCAAGAGAGAGCTTAGAAAAAGACAAAGCAACAGTAAATTTAGAACATGATGACAGCAGTTGCAAAAATAAAAATATAATTATATTACATTATTTTGTCAGTTTGCATCGTTTCCATGTCCAGCTTAAAGCTACTATACAATCTACACTTTCTATGATGCTCATTATATTTTATTACAAATGGATAATTTCTACTGTTCTCATGCAATTTTGGGGCAAGATATGCTGCTTGATACCATGAGGACATCATTCAGAACTCCTTCACAGCACAAAAGTGATTTTACGTGGACTTTAGATACAGAAAGAATTTTAAAAAAAAATCAAATGCTGAATGTCTCTTGGAAACAAATTGAGGTTTTCAAGGCTTTAAAAGTTTGGACAATTTTTTCAGCTTTTAGGTTTCTCCCACAACTTTAAACACGAACATGAATAAAGAAAATCTAAGCACAGTTTTTAAAAGTTTAATCTTCATTTAAAAAATACAGAAAACACTATTTGCTTTTGTGGGGGCTTGCAACTCAACTGCACAGAGTAAGAAGTTTCTTTTCACAAGAAATCCAAATCTAAGCTGTATTAAGTGTAACTTGAGTGCCCAACTTACAGTAACATAGCCATACCATTTTTTGTTCTTATGGAAGAAGAAACCAAAGGCATTAACAAAGCAAGAAACTATAAATAGAATTTCAGGCATATTTATAAGCATGTTTATATACAAACATCACTTACATTAGCAAAATATAATCATCTTCAATATTGTTTCCACTTACCCTGTGAATTATGCCTGACGAGTGAATATACTGTAAAAAGAGAAAGTATTTTTAATTAATGGGGTTCCAACTTTACGAAGTTGCCTAGAGTAGGAGAGAAAGTATTTTTCATGGTGCTAAAGCAAAGTGAAATTAGAAAATGTTTACTTATTGCACAGATCTTTTTAGCTATGGTTTTAATTTTCAGATAATTAAACTAGCATTTTGCCTTTTCCCTCTGTCAATAATGATAAACTGCTAAATCAATCAGAGTACTGCAACAGATTATATAGTTATTTCTAGGTCGTCCCATACATAAAATGCCATTTTAAGTATATATATAACTGTCCAAAATTAACAGAAATGTGTGTGTCAGAATAAAACCTACTGTTTTATACATCAGAAATGTTCTTTTGCAATAGATGTCCTTGGTGTGCCATCATAGTTTAGATTCATATGTTTCAGCAGCACTAACTTTTAAGAGCTCATTGAGACCAGGATGAAGGCCAGCCAAGGTATAATCTGAGAATTCTTACTACTTGCTACAATATTTCCTCAATAATACACAGAAAGTTATATGGCATTATCCTTTGCTTGAATATTTTCATCACTCATTCAGTGACCTATTTAAGGGCTCACAAAATCCAAATCAACAAACTGGATATCCAGGGCTAGTTCTTTTGGAAAGACACCTGATCAAATACAGATGTTTGAACCCGTGACTGTCACCAAATGCTCCCCATTGAGGTATGTGGCTCCTCTCACCAGCTGAATGATGCCCTAGATGAGACTATTTTCATCACAGGTAATAAAGAAAGCCTTTAGTAACTAGTTCAGACATAGGCATCTCTTGCAAGGACAGAAATGAGGGAGGTGCTACTGCTGTCCACTTCAGGTGTGGGGAACTGATCTGAGAACCCCACAGACTGGACTACTGCTGGCAGCTCATACTACTGACACTGAGCAACATAAGAACAACAAAAGGTTTAAAATAAAAATACTTCAGAAAAGACAGATGAGATGCAAATCCCACTAGCTTCACCTGGAGAATTTTAACTTTATTCCACCCTGAAGAATGGGGCAACAACTGGAAAAATAATTACTAGGAACCAGGTGTCAAAGCCAGGGAAGACCAGTCAGCATGGCATCATGGAAATGCATAGAAGGAAGGAACTTTGCAGAATAACTGCAAAGTAGCCATAGCCCCAGCAATGACCATCTTCTTTCCCACCAGCCCTCAAGATAGGCAATTAACTTTGCAAATGCCAAAGTCCCTCTGCAAAAGGGTCCTCATAATCCAAATTGATATGCAGACTAAGGAAAAGAAAGCAAAGCTACAGATTAAAGCCAGCTTCTTCAGAAAGATCCAATGTGCATTTCAGATTTAAATTTCTGAGCCTAAACAAAACCCATACAACCTAACCAAGACAAGATCTGCATTTAAGGCACTAAGTTGTTAAAGCAGTGACTGAAAAAACTGAAACTTGTGACAGTTTCTTTTTCCTCTCTTATACATGGCATGGTGCACCGGATATGGACTCATAGGTTCTGAGAAGAGGCGAGTTAAAAACCCAAAAGCACTTCCCTAACCCTGTTCCTACAGCTTCACCAATCCAGCCCAGGTTGTGGTAGGGTCTTCCTGCTGCAGGATTGCACTGACTGCTGTGCCAGAGTCCAGGAAGTTCTTGGCATCCACGATAGATCAGTTCCTGCTACATATTACTTGCAGATTAGGCAAGGTTTAACATAACCCATAGGAAATGCCAAAGCCCTTCACAGGATTTCCTGGGGCAGACACAAGGGGCTGAGGGCATATGGCTGCTCCCCAGAATGTAGCCTGTAAAACTGCTATAGCAAACAAAAACCTACAAAATATTGAATCTGTCATGGATGTTCATGAAGTGGATTGGGATGGGAAGAAGAGGAACTCTGTCAATTATACATGAAGACCAGAGATTATGTATGTTTCTTTTTCTTTTTTTTTAAAGCAAAGAAATATACCTATAAGTAGCTAGACACACAAGAAATTAAGAAAAAGATGTCTTCTGCCATAGCTCTCTTGATCAAAGATATCACAATGTCAAATTGCATTCTAAATTATTTCAATGTGTTCTAAATGAAGCCTCTTCATTTTCTAGAGCAGATGCTTAAAATATTCTACAGGCTATTTTGTCTAGTAGGACTGTACACAGTAAATAACTGGTATTCTGCACCTAAGAATGCAGCATGTAGAAACAGGAATTAAAAGGTCTGCACCCCTCAGAATTTTAGTTAAAGTACATCTCATGTCTTAGTGGAGAAGAGTGTTGTTTCACTGGCGTATTTACCCCAGTGAAGATTTTCTGAGTGTTCACTGCACCAAAATCACATTAACACTTCGGGGAGAGCTCCTGTATTTCCTCTTAATACAACACTACTGAGATTACATGAAACAGCATTTATTCCTGATGCTAATGTACACATCAGCCTTTCTGTAAGCTGAAATATTGGTGATGTGCTGCAGTATTTTTTTAAGAATAGCAGTACCTTTTGAACTGCACTTTATTATCTCCTGGCAGGTAGCAGTACTGGAACTATGCCAGTGTTCATTCAGAAAATTTTCCATTTCTGTTCAATAATCTTTTGAAATGGTATCCTGTTCTTACTGATTCTCCTCAATAAATTAGCCATTTATTGACTGATTTTTTTATTCTTAACACTGCAAAACAATCCAGAGCAGACATATCCTTCACAATGTTATTATCATCTCACCGGAACAATATTTGATTCAAGAACTCAGCTAATGGGAGTGAAGTGCCCTGGAGCACAGAAGCTCTGCACATTATCCTAAAGACAATTTTTGGTAGTATGCATAAATCCTGGAATGCAAGCTTCAGATTGTGCTAGGAAGCCATCCAACAGTCATCTAAATTTTAAGCATTCTTGTCTGTATATGTAACCCCTACATAAAATAAAAAGCTAATCAAAAGGGAATTAGAAAAGCCTCAGGAGAAAGTGTTCTAGGCAATATGCAAAACGAAAATGAAGAGTGACTTGGCAGGGATGGAAAAAATGAAGAGGAAATGAGGGAGAGGGGGAAGGGAAAACAGAAGTAGGAAAAAGCCATTATAAATGGGAACAAAAGGCAGTAAAACAGATGAGAAAAGGAGAGAATTAGAACAGGTAAATCTGATCACAAGTGTGGCAAAAGAAGCTTGAACAGATATTTGTATGGCCCAAGTGCTGTCTGTCCCTTCTCAAACACTGCATGAATACAGAGAGAGGACTGACAGCCACCTCCCTGGACTCTATGAACAGGGACCCAGCTGGCATTCCTGCAGAAGAGGGACCCAAGACTGAAAGTGCTGGAACCTCCAGCTTCTTTCCACCCTCGTACAGACACTTATGTTTAGCTTGCTCTCTGTACTCTTTGACAATATACAGCTTTTCTGTCAAACAAACAAACAAAAAAATATATAAGCCCTTCCAAGTTGCAAGCTCAGATAAAATGTAATGCCAGACTAGGGCCTGATTAGGAAACTGATAAAGGAGAGGCACATCACTGTGTTTAAGTGGTAAATTCCAATAAATTACAAAGCTCACAGAAGAAAGGAAATGAATATTTCATCATCTGTAGAAAGAAGACAGTAAAATTGTAAGAACTGGAAAAAAAAAAGGCTGTGCAGACTTGCAGAGCAAAGGCTGAAAGCTTGATACAAATCTTCCTGAACTCAATATGAACTTTCTATTGACCTCAATTTATACATAATTTTTTTAATCAAGCCTGAGAGCATTTCGGTATACAACCAATCCAGAAGCAATCTACAGGTACAATGTAGAAACAAAGCCTGCAAGGAACCAGTTTGGGGGCTTAGCAAAAATCTCTTTTATGCCTTCACAATATATCAGTCATGCTGAGTTTTTTTCTATATGCATTTCACTGTCACATGTAAACAGACTGTTCTAGTAGAATATGCAATGTGACAAAAATTATAAACTGCCTTCTTGCCTTTGACCAGACATAAATACAAATACCATAAAGTTCTTACATACTTTACACAAAGGACAAATGCATATTGCAGGTTACATCATCAAAAAAAAAACCACCATCAAAATAGAGTCCATCAGGTTAAAAATTAGGGGGAAAAAAAAGGCATTTGACAAATGAGAGGCTAAGTTTGGGAAGCTGAAAGGGTTTTACTACAAAGATCTACAGGATAACATACTCCCTCCTTCCCAGGTGTTGGAAGCATTTTGCCCTTATAATGCCTCGACTGAGCACTAGCTAAGTGTATGTTTGTTCCTCCTGCCCTGTCAAAAAAGCAATCTAAGTAAGCAAAGATGGGCTATCTTTAATCCAGACATGGTAGACCTTGAAAAGTACAAGATTTTCATGCAAAACTTGGCAAACCCTTTCTTAAACAGCTAATTTACTAATATGTGCAAAAGAACAAACAAATTACTGACTCAATGCCATTTTTTCTCTGTGTGCTAGCAATACTGCTTTCACACTTCCTAGCATAGACAGGGCTACAAGAATGTTCCTTAAGCACTGGACCACTCCTACTTCTTAAAGATATTTCCAGGTAGGTGTATATTTTCAACTGGATGAATTAGTTCAAGAAAAATACAAAATTAAATAGAACAGAAACAGTAAAGACTGTTCTTCAGTGTTTGCTGTGCAATAAGAAATGACAAAACAGAGACTAGTAGGTGAATTATATTTTATCTCCTGCTGGTGATTTTGAGGTAAGTACAGTTGTACTTTCAAAAACATGTGAAAAGAGACGAAATATTCAGGCAAACCACTTCTTTTAGAAGATCTAACACAGTTACAGAGGCCAGAGATACAAGACTATCTTAGCTTCCCTGCTAGTTGCCATGTAACTGCAATGTGCAGTGCCTTTGTTTTTATGAAATCCAGGGAATAGCAGGGAACATCAAGAACTTCCTGCTCTTCTCCTCTGTGCTGGGTGGACTTTGGATGGTCATCCAGTGTCCACTGAGCTGCTCTCTCATTCCCCAGTCTCAGCAGAGCATGGGGTAGAAAACACAGCAGAAAAGTCTGTGGGGTGAAACATGGACAAGGAAGTCACTCATCAATTACTACCATGGGCAAAACAGACTTGGCTTAGGAAAAATTAATTTAGCTTATTGCCTACTAACAACAGAATAGAGTGGCTTGAAACAAAACCAAAACTAAAACACATTCCCTCCATCTCTCCTAGACTCAAGTTCACTCCTGATTTCTCTTCTTCCTCCACCATGAGTGGCAGAGGGGGACAGGGAGCAAGGAGTATGGTCAGTCCATCAGGCGTTGTTCTCTGATGTTCTTTCTTTCTCAGAGTCTTCCCCTGCTCTAGTATGGGGTCCCTCCCACAGGACACAGTCCTTCATTAACTGCTCCAACATGGATGCAGTTCCTTCAGGAGCAGCCTGCTCCACTATCGTCCCCCTGTGGGCCACAGGTCTTGCCACAAAACCTGCTGGTAGCCTGCTCCAGCACAGGCTTTCTGTGGGCTGCAGCTTCATTTAGGGCACATCCCTGTGCCCAGTATAGGGTCCTCCATAGGCTGCTGTGTGGATATCTGCTCTGTCATGGGTTGCAGGGACACAACCTGTGCCAGCACAGTCTTTTCTGTGGGCAGGAGAATCTCTGCTCTAGCACATGAAGCACCTTCTCCCTCTCTTTCCTCATTGACCTTGGTGCCTGCATGGTTGTCTCACATTGTCACATGCCCCTCTTACAGCTGCTGCACAGCATTTTTTTACCCCTCCTTAAATCTGTTACCACAGAGGTGCCACCATGAACACTGCTGACAGACTCAGCTTTAGCCAGTGGCAGATCTGTCTTGGAGCATCTAGGACTGACTCTGTTCAACATGGAGGCAGTTCCTGCTTTCTTCTCACAGAAGCCACTCCTGCAGCCTCCATTAACAAACAAACCAACTACCACACAAACCCAGTACATCCTCTTAAATTCCTGCTCTGTTTTCTTCCTATGTATGTCAACCATGCACAGTTGCTTCTCTTCCTTCTCACATTTGGTGATCCATCAGACTTCAGTGTCAACCTTTGAGGCCCACAATCTCTGCTCTGTTAGCCTCTGCCAGATAACATACATCACTAGGAACAAAATATGTTTCTAGGCCATTTCACTGGAATTTAATTATTCATCCTTTCCACTACATTCAACTTGAGTGAATTATTTACAGTTCATATGCTGTTTGCCTGTAAAGTTAGCACAAATGATGTTTTTCATCTCTGGTGAATAGCATGCCTCTCCTGCAAACCTGCTTCCCAGACAGTTACCTGCACCTAAACAGATCGATCCACTTATACGGTCCTTGCGAGAACACTTATTAGGACATGGCTGCATAACTAGGGAACTAATTACAAAACCAAATTCATAACTCCACATTCAGAGTCCAGATTAGAGGTGAAGTCCCTCTAGTTTATATACAACCAGTTTCCCCAAACCTGGCTTTAGTATCCACATTTGTAAAATGGAAATTATAGCACTTAAATGCACAGCTGTAGAGTACAAATGAAAATTGCTTAGCATATACATAAAGATATGTGAGTAAAAATCTACTAAAATAAGAACACAAAATCCAAGGTAGAGTAATCAATAATGCAGGACTCAACAACAAAGTATATTTATCAAGTTTTGTGATGGGAGTCAAACAATTTACTTAATCTTCTATATCAGTTAAGTACTGAGAGACCACGGAATCATAGGCATGCTTTCTTGTTCAGGCATAGCATGCTGTTCTGCTATATTAATTATATTTTAATAGTGTTTGGTAATGCAAATATAAATCTGGATGAATCAGCACTCTGATGGATGTGCCAGACATTCCTGTATCAAAATCAGTTCTGTATTTCCACTGCACAAGCACATCTGTACACTGACCTCACTAATCTCTGTATGAGCACAGAGGACAGTCCACCCACACATTGTATGTTGCAGGCACAGGACTGTAAAACCAAAATTGTACAGTGGCAGCAGCAGCCAAGGAATGACATTCAGTTTCAGAGAGTGCTGTTCCATGGCCTCCTCATATTGTGTATCTCCGGAGCAGCAAAGGGAATTAAACAGCCATCACTGCAGGAGAACCTGGCTGAAGCCTGCAGACATATGTCAAGGTTTTTCTTCTCTTGGAATTATGTCACCAAAAAAAAAGTAATCAGGAAGTAGTAGCCTTTTTATGAGCAACAGCTGTGTACACCCAAAAAGCCAATATTGTAATTTAAGAACTGTAGTAATAATCTAGACCAAGAATCATTTACACATCACATTAATATAGGTTATAGATAAAACCAGAGAGCTTAAAGGGTATTTTCTTTTTTTGTTATAAGAACTTCAATAATCAAGTTTGTGCTGTTTTGCTGCAGCTGCAAGCTATGCACTCCTCAGAAGTATAACAGAGACAAATATAAACATTTTTTCTGAGAAGGAGTAGGGGATTAACAGGCTTACAATCAGAGTTATTATCTGAAAAAAAACAACCCAAGTAACCAAACCCCAATCAAAAGAAAAGAAAATCATGGACAAGCCTGACAACTAACTCATAGATGGCATCTGGGTATAATTTTTCTGCAAGTATATGAAAATGTTACATTCAAATTATTATTCCCAAAGTGCCATGCTCCAGCTAAATCAAGACTTACTGGAAGAGCTACAAGGTGAAGTGTTCCTACACAGTTCAAAATTAGACAAATCTGAATGGTCCCTTATAGTTTTTTATGAATCCTTTCCCAATTTCTGTGTAAAATCTCAGCACATAGGTACTAGAGGGGAAGATCAAGCAAACATGACAGAAGGCCTGCATGGTGAATAAACTCCTAGGGAAACTGAAAACAAAAAAGAAGCATACATGAGCTGGAAGCGGAATCAGGTCACCTAGTAGGAATATGGAGACACTGCCCAAGTGTGCAGAGATGGGATTTGGTAAGGTGAAGCCCACTTGGTCCTGAACCTGGTAAGGGACATGAAAGTCCACATGAAGGGCTTCTGCATGAAAATTGTGAGCAAAAAGAAAACCAGGGAAAACAGACAACTGCACAAGGGGCATGGAAAAATCCAGGGTACTCAATGCCCTCTTTCTATCCACCTTTACTGGTAATATTTGCCAAATCACAGGTCCCCAAAACCGCTGGAAAAGTCTGAAGCAAGGAAGACTTACCCTCAGTGGAGTAAGATCAGATTAGGGAACATTTAAACAAGTTTAACAGTTAAACAAACAAACAATCACAATGTCATCATGATGCCACTTAAAAATATTTGAAAGGTTGTGGTGATCAGGAGATGTTCCTTATGATGGCTTGTGTCTTCAACAGGGCAAGGAAGAAGAGGATCAAGGAAGGTCAGTTAGTCACACATTACTCTCTGGGAACATAAGCAAATAATTCTGGAAACCATTCCCAAATACTAGAATGACAAAAAATTGACTGATAGTAGTCAGCATGGATTTACAAAGGGGAAAATCATGTCTGGTTATTCCATTAGCCTTCTGTAATAAGAAAACTGGCTTGGTGGATGAGGGGAGAGCAGTCAATGCTGTTTACCTTGACCAAGGATTTCAAAACTGTCTCATGTAACACCCTCAGAGGTGGGGAAATAGGAGTTAGATTAGTGGACAATGACTGAACTGCCTTGATCAAAGGGTTGTGATCAGTGGCAGGAAGTCCAGCTGGAGGCCTATCACTAGTGGTGCTCCTGTTAGGGTCACTACTGGAGTCAGTCCTGTTTAACATCTTCATTAACGACATGGATGATGGGACAGAGTGCTCCCTAAGCAACTCAACAAATGATGCAGAACTGAGAAGAATTCTCATAAGCCAGATGGCTGTGCTGCCATTTTACAAGACCTTCCCAGGCTGAAGAAATGGGCTGACAAGAATACATCAAAGTTCAAAAAAATTCTGTACCTGGGAAGGAAAAACCCTATGCCCCAAACAAGGCTGAGGGTTGACTAGCTTAGCAAAAAAAGACCTGGAGGTCATGGTGAACAAGCTGAATGTAAGCAATGTGCCCTTGAAGCGAAGACCACGAAAAGCCTCATGCATTAGGCAGAGGATTGGCAGCAACCTGACAGAGTTGATCCTTCTCCTTTTTTTGGCTCCAGTGAGAGCTAGCTGTGTTCAGTTTTGGGCTTCCCAGTTAAAGAAAGACATCGAAGCAAATCCAATGAAGCTTTATGATAACGATTAAGGGACTAGAACATCTAATATAAGAGAAGAAACTAAACCAGCCAGGATTGTTTAGCTGAAAAAATATATTTTATATACATTCTTTTGTTATAGAAGGAAAGAAAAATTTTATCTGGCTATCAAAAGGTAAGTGTTTATAGCTCTCCATAACAGTTTACTAGGAAAAAAACCCTATGAAACTCAAAATAATAGTAGAAGTGGCAAACCTTTAAGCCTTTCAACATCTGATACACCAGGAACTGGATTCGATCTTCAGTTAGTTTCTCATGCTTCATTATCTTACTCAAGTCTGTTCCCATAAATGGCATGACGAGATAGCTTAAAACAAAACAAAGAGATTAATTTGATTAACTTTCTCATTTAATTTGAAACATAATTGTATGTTATAGTTCAATGACGATCCTAAATTATAGATTGTTCCATTTACTAAACAGTTGCTTCATCATCCCCCTGCCCTCCAAGTTTCTCTGTTTTTATCTGATCATCATAAAGATGATCAGACTCTGAACTAGCTTAGAAAGGAACTCATCAAGAGACTTGTGATATTCCAAGGATAGCCACACAGAAAACTAAGACATTCATGCAATGTGATGTATCTCACATGATCATAGCATTGAACTATGGGAGTAACCAAGTTGATTAGATAGTTCATTCAAACAAACAAGGTCAGATGCATCAAAAATAACGTTGGTCCAATTAGGAGGCAACAATAACTTCCATTAGTTTTCATCTGGAATTATAAACTGGGATCTTCAGTACTTCATAATGGTAAGGGACACCAGCAACAGAAAGCTTGAGAATGCCAATCCAGCATTTCATAGCTAATCTTCACTTAAAATCCAAATCTGTTCTTCACATTGCATGCAGTAACCTCGTCCTTCAGAGTTTCTGAGCACAAGCAGAGCAAATCACTTCTGACACCTGAGGATACAGTGATCAGTTTTCCTCTTCTTATGAAGACAAGCAGATGCATTTTCATGAAGGGAAGAATTAGATGTGATCATTGTTTCACAGTTACAGATTTAATTATTTAAATGTGCAAATTATAATTCTGCTGATTTATACTATTAAACCTGCATGAAAAGTGCATTTATTATACTAGAAATGCAACTATAAAACAAAATAGAAATTAAATATAAAGCCACGAGGGAGATGGGACCTGGATTTAGTCACTAGGAGTTATAGGTACCATTTTCAACATGTCCTAGGTAAGAAATACTTTTTCCTGTGGCTTTGGGGATCAGGACTCAGGCTCCCAGTCCCAGCATTCACTGACAAATCCACTAACCTTTGAATACAAAAGATGAGCAATTCAATTCAGTAACTATATAAGGACAGGGAAAATACGGAGAAGGGAATGATATTTCTTTTCTCTCTCCCAGAATAACACACAAAGCATTTCCCATCAATGAATGAAGAACCTTAGAAAGTGCAGTTCAACTTCTTTGTTGCAACATTCCTGACTCCTGAAAGCATATTAAGTTCTTCCCCTCCTGAGACTTAATAATTAAATTTTCTCAGAGATCATGAATATTTGGAATAACTCATAAAAAACCCCTTTCATGACTGTTTTAGGAAAAACAGAGAGATAGAGCAAAGAAAGAGATAGGGCAAGAGAAATAAGAGAAATATCTACACATCTTTTAATGCTGGTAGTGATCTTTGAGCATTCATTAGGATTTTGTTTTCTTGCCATCACCTGTACAAATCCCAAGACTGAGGGGATAGTGACTTATGTGAACAGACAATGTTGAAGCCAATATATGATCATTAGGCACTGCAAACAGCAGGATGAGAAAGAGAAATAAGACTAATTTTACATATGCACAATTTGCTATGTTTACAAAGTGATGACTTCAAATCTTGTAAAGTCAAACAGAGAGAAGTCTAGGTGGGTGGAAAAACAGTCAAAATGTAAGAAAGGAAAAACCCACTTCTATTTGAGTTTGAAAGTTCAAACTGTATTAATTACTTAGAAGCATAATACTAGAATAGGACAACAATGGGATGAAACACTACAGACTCAATTTCAACACTTTGTCTATTACCTGAAATGTTGCAATTTTTTTATTAAAAATGTATTTACAATCCACAGTTAGAGTCCTCAAATAATCTGAGGAGGTTAGACACATGATTAATAATTCACTTCAATGGGAAACTGATGTCTAATGAATTTAAATTCTTGCAAGTTTCAGTTAAAACTCAAAACTTACAAAATGAGGAGTAACAACCCATTTTGGCACATTGTGCATGATACAAGGATAGACAATGCAAGGAGTAGAAATGAGGAGGTGAAAAGCAGCTGGTAGAATAGGACTTAAATTGATAAAGATTCACGCATTTCTGATTCAGTATACCATTTCAGTTAAGTAGGAACATGCTCTAGACCAGAGGGTAAAGTCAGCTAAGAAACTTCAGATAAAGTCAACCTTAGTGACTGCCTGTAGTGAAACCACATACCATGATTCTGCTACTTCTAGACAAAAATTGACTAGAATTTGACCTTTATACAAGAAATCACAGGGAACATCTCATGACTAGTCATCAAAAAGAGAGTATCCTTCAAATGCTCTGTTTGACCTTTAGTCACAAAAGCTGTTTCTCCACTTTCGTTTTAAACATACAACATCTACCTCTGCTCACCTCCAACAGCTTGCCCAAGGGCTTGAAAGCACATTTTGCCAAAGGCTCATTTGTTGCAATTTCAGTAATGAAAATATCCTTTCTACTTGACTTGCATCTTCAAAATTTGGAGGATGATTTTAGGATCTCATTTAAAACAGTGTTTTAATGTCATGTGCATTCTATTGCATATGCTATATAAAATGTTAGCACAATAAGGCAACATGGACAACATTCATTTCTGCTCAATGATCAATAGGAACATGTGCTTCACATTTTATGCACTTCATTTTCTACATTTTTCTGTCAGATAGCTTTATTTGCTAACGTATAAATATGCAAGGTTGTTTTGGAAACATAGCTACATTAGATGAAATCCAGAACAGTTTACAGGAAATCTACATTAAGCTTAACAGGACTTCTGAGCACTGTTTCTCTAGTGGCTCTAATTCAAAAGAGTTGCAGCAGGATCCACAAGTAAAACAGCAGACATGCTAAACATCTTGTATCTGAGATGCTGACAAATGGTCAGGGAGATATGGTAGAAAAAAATCTCTATCATGTGCTCTTTGGACCAGTGGACTGAGAAAATAGTCAGGGGGCACAACACACCACAGTGCAGATAATCACTAAAAAATTCAGCAGCATCAGCAGTTTTCCATTGATCCTTGAATGAGGAAGGATCCCACTGAGATGTGTAATATAGTAGGCATCATTTTCAGCCTGCCTGTCTGGGTTAAGAATTGCCCCATCGTTTCAGCAACCTGGGCCCTAAGGTAAGAAATCAAGACTTGAAGGGTGGATTAAGGAATTTGCCAAACTGCCATTTACTAAGGGCTGAAAGAAGTACACATACACTTATAAGACAGGAAACTGATTCTGATGACAATCTGAAAACCCCAGCTTACCAATTTTGAAGTTGCACATAAGAGCTATATTAAGATGAAATTCAGAAAAAAAGAAATCTGTGCAGCAACAATTCTGAAATTCTCTATTTTAAAAAAAAACAAAACAACAACCTTTCCTCACACAGAAGCAACAATATCCTGCTCCAAAACACAAACAGCTCAGAACTTACAAATCATTAAACTTCTCTGGTGTTATATCTGGTGTGAACACATCCAGTATTCCAATGACCTAAAAAGAAAAACAAAGGGTTAATAACTGATTTAACACAATCATTTAGTAAGTGAAAAAATATAATACAAAGCATTTCCACAGTGAACACTAGCTACAGGCATAAACATGGCAGAAAAAAATACTTAAAGCAGTGCCTAGCAACACCAGGATTTGTTATGTTAAATTTTATAACAGAAGGCTGCTTGACCCTGTGATAAAAAATTAAGAAGTTCAGAGGCTAACAGTTTTATGTAAGAGGAGACAGCATCTTAGCACTTTAGTCCAAAAAGTGTTGAAAATAAACCAGTCAAATTGGTCTGTAACAAGAAGGACTCATAAATGTTCTTCATCTAGCTGGGCCTACAGCTTATCAGTGAAGAACACCTTAAATGTCTCCTAATTTCAGTAACAGGGTAATTTCAGTACATAGACTACAATATCTAATTGAGAGCATGAAGAAGAAACTAGAATTAAAATGTTTTTATACAGGAAAAATTAGAAAGAACTTTATATGTGGCTTATACCTTAGGCTCTCCTTAAGAGCTTTTTTTGTCAAACAAAAGCGTTCTATCACTCTATCCAGCACTCTATCAACAGAGAAATAACAATCTAGTAAAATAGATTTTCCACCGCAGCTTTTCCTATTAGTATGGTTTTCAGATGAGCCATACAAACTAAATGCATTATACTAACTGCCAATGCTTCTTTCAAGCCGATTAAACATCAGAAAATTAAATATAGAGAACTCAATGTTCCAAGAGTAGTTGGAATTGTCTAAAGCCAGACTTCAGCTTAGGTGCTGCTTAATCCAGGCAATAGCTAAATAGCACAGCCTTTCAGAGCTGCTTCTTTTCTACTTCTGCTCCGAATTCACGACCATTTCCATTTGCTCAGAGGAAGCCTCCCAAGCCCCAAAATTCTCATAATGTTTCCCAAGTGTAGGTTGCTGTGTCAATGGAGTTGTGCAGGGGTTTGCTAGAAAACAAACTAATAAACTAAAAGACTAATAACCTTTATAATCATGCTCAGCCCTACCTCTGTGGCCATACATCAAGACTACTGTCCAAAACAGATATCTTTATAAAAAAGAACGTGAAAGTAAAGAGCACAAATGGAGGGAAGAAATGCAAGACAGCTTCCTTTATTCAAAGCTTTAAATAAAAGTCCCCAACTGTGATGAAATCCTTATTGCACATGTTTTTAGTCTTTCCACATTCAGGGCAAACTACTACAGTTAGCCTGGATATTATCAAAATGTCATAATGATGGACAAGATAGAAAAACTAATGAAGATGAAGGCAGAAAATTACAACTCCCTTTCTTTGTACCCACATATGTCTGTAAAAGAAACTCATCCATAATGTTATATGAAACCAATTAAAGAAGAATAACTACCATGAAACAGTAATTAAACCCACAGAGGATGTGGTTATTATTTGAAGTAATACCTCTAGTGCTAACATTACAGTAAGACTTTTTTCAAGAGAGTTTTACATAAGGTTTTCAATTTCTCTGTGGAGGTAGGCAGAGAAAGGAAGAGAACAGGGTTACAAAGATGTACATGACAACAATGAAGCATAATGCAGCTCTACAGCCATTTCCTAAGGCAGCATGTGTACACACACACAGAGCATACGCAGCCAGAAAAGTTGTGTGTGCTCCACAGATTTATGTATTACAAAGAAGGAAGTTAACATTTTATCAGTAATCTTACCCAATAAATGGCTTTTCTTATCAAGCCCCACTTTCTCAGAAATCTTGCTTGTTGTCCTTAAGCAGACATTTCCATGCCCTCATATACCCAAGTAAGAACTATAAGAAAATAAACTCCATCACATCTGAATGTAGCAGTGAAAGACACGGGGACATCACAATAAAAAGAAGGGACACAGTAGAGGATGAAATAGTGTGTCTGCTGTATCACATCCATCTGTGTACCAAGGCATTACCAGGCATCCTCTGTGAAACACAGGGGCATGAAGAACATTTCCATAAAGAACATACCAGCCCCAAAACACACTAATGAAGTTCACTAACATTTTATTGCATATCCATTCAAATAAACAGAGTCCCCAACAGTTACTTAATTCTGCCTGAAACACATTCTTTCTCAGGTAAGGTTTAGATGTTTAGATGGTATAGATGTTAGACTGATGTTGGGTAGGTTGTTAACCTAGGTAAAGGTTGGACTTGATGGTCTCCATGGTCTTTTCCAACCTTATTAATTCTGTGTAAGGTTGCAAACTTATGGAGACTAACTTAGCATTGCTATAAATCCTGTGCAGTGAAGGATGCCACTGAGACCAATGCTCAGCTTCCACTGAAGGGAATTTTAAGTAATGAACCAAAAAACTCTTTTAACATGACAAGGATTTCACAGTACTTCTTTTCTTGCTCTACAAAGCAAGTGTTCTAAAAATCCTGAAATATATTTTAAGTGTCCAAAATGGTAAGAAATACTAATAGTTAATCAATTTCAAAGTAAAAGCAGAGGACCCATTTCCCTTCCCTCAGTGATCTTTATTTAATACCTGTGTTTTGAGATTATTTTCCTGTACTGGAACAGAGTCATTCAGATTTCCATTTAGGCCAGAGATTTCTGCATCTATATTAAGCACAAGGAGGTACAGGAGAAAATAATCCTCTGAGGAAGATGCAACTCTAGCTAGCTCTTCAGGAAAAGGGAAAGAACTGGACAAAGAATAGGCAACTCCCTCCTTTATAATACCATGGAAAATCCTGTGTCTGTCTGAAGTGTTCCAAATTAAAGGCAGTATTTGTAAAGAAACTTTATCATGCTCAAAAATAATGTCCCAGCACAAAAGTAAGCCACCATAAACAATTACAAGAATCATTTATTTTTCATAGTTTTACCTATATGAAATATAACAGAGATACCTGTGAAACCTTCTATAGATGTATTTTTGGTGTTAATCAGCACAATTTCTGACAGTATCAGAGATGGAAGATCAGCTGAGGAATGAACCCTTTAATGGCAAAGAAAATCATCTGTGGGAACCAGAGCAGCACCGTCTATTCAGGGTCTTATTTTTATCCCCATTAACTCTGCCAAAAGGCAATTTATCAAATAAATAAGAACACAAAAAATGCACCTTATTTCCTACTGCAAATTTGACTGAGAAATAACCTGTATTTCTTCAGCCTGCACTGAAGTACCTTACTAGCTTTCATCTGAAGAGGGTGTAATACTGTATTTCTCCTATAGAATCATAAAATGACTTTGATTGGAAGGGACCCTAAAGTTCATCTAGTTCTAATCCCCTGCCATGGACAAGGACACCTTTCATTGGACCAGGTTGCTCTCACCCCCATCCAAACTCGCCTTGAACACTCCCATAGATGGAGCATCCACAGCTTCTCTGGGCAGCATGTTCCAGTTCCTCACAACCCTCACAGTAAATAAATTCTCCCTGATGTCCAAACTAATCTCTTTTAGTATAAACCACTGTGCCTTGTCCTATCACTGCATAGATTCATAAGAAATCCCTCTCCAGCTTTCTTGTAGCCACCTTTTAGGAACAGGAAGGCTTCTGTAAGGTCTCCCCAGAGCCTTCTCTTCTCCAGGCTAAACAGCTCCAACCCTCTCAGCTTTTCTTTGTAGAAGAGATGCTCCATCTTCCTGAAACACAAAGCCACAAAACTACCTCTGTACTGGTCTAACTTGCTTTCCACAAGGGTGCTTTTACTCAATAAGTTTACTCTGAAGTCAGTGGGGATGGGTGACAGCATCTCCAGCCTTTTTTAACTCTATTGTGTGCATGTGTGTGCCCCATGACCACCCTGACCAACTTTATCTACTGTCAACAAATAAACAACAGATTCACATTGGTAGGGTGGTTTCTGCCCTTCCCTTCTCAGCTGTCTGCTTTTCCAAACACCATTCCAACAGTGGAGCACAACAGCAAAGAGCTCCTCATCTCTGTTCTCCCCTGTACTTTCATGTATTGGATCATTTGTATTCAAGGACTAAGCTATTACATTTCTTACAAAAAATTCTGATGTAAGCAGCAGTACATCAAGAAGATCCCAATCTTTTATAAATTAATAAGTAATGTAGGTTATGTCTCTCATGCAGTAAGTGCTGCTTTCTCTTGCAGATGTTATGCATGAAAACATATTGAAAGCAAGTGCCTTTAGCACTCAGGCTACACAGGCAAATATATTTGTTAAGGAACAGCCTTCCTAGGGTGCACTGTACTACATATTATGCTGCACAAAATTTTCTGCAGGATTAGCTTCACGTTCCTGCGTTGTTCTACATCATGTGCACCTGCATCCTTTTAACACATTGAGAACTCTCAATTTTTAAAAAATTTTAACTATCTATGTAATGGCTTGCACCACAGTTGCCTTTCTTTTTCACAGATGACCAATACATGACATGAGGCATGCCTGCTGATGGACCAAGACCTTTCCTTTTCTCCTGTCAGCACACTGGCAGTCAAAAGCTGTACTCAGGAGCATCACCACACTCTTCTGTCAAAGGACTCACATGTAACACTGGACAGATTCAAATCCTGTAGACAGACTTATCTTTGTCTCTGGATTGAATGGCTATCCAAACAGAAGATTTGAGTTTCAGTGCTGCTTTCCTTATTTTCATTTAATGGAATAAAAGTTAATCAGTCTGCTTTATTAGTACCCAAGGCTGGGGTGCAAATCAATGGCTATTGGCTGAAGTCCAGCCTATGTAGAACACCTATTTATCAGGTTTGTGAAAATAAGCAGAAATGACAATAGCTACCCCTAGGTTGATTTATTGGCTTTTAAGTATAAAAATGTCTGTTGTGTCCTGTTAGCTTCCTGACTGTGCTAAGCTTCCAGCCTGCAGAGGAGCAGACAGGAGTGTTTCTCCCTGATATTTTTGACAGCAATAAACTATCCAATTTTAACTGTATTTTTGCTTTCATAAGGACCTATAAAGAGATTTATCATCTCCAGACAGGATTCCTGAATTGTATTTTACCGGCATATGTGTACCCAAAGGATGTGAATTTTTAGCTGTTGCAGTCCTGCAGGACTTGCTGCAGGAAACCTCTTCTAACACACTGAGCACGCTCTCATCTGTTACGGCATCACTCATCTACAACTCCCTTGTTGGTCTAATTTTGTGTACTGCAGATGCTGTTGCTCTTCCAATGCTCATGTGAGGCTAGATGAACTGCAAAAGGTGACAGATTTAAGAATTTTTCAGGCAGGAACATAGAGTGACCCACTATTTTCTCTGGAACAAATTCCTCCCCTAGTTGACACTGTGTAGGTGTTAATAGAAAGCCCAACATTTTTTCAAAATAAAGATATCATCAGAATTAAAAACCAGCCAACCTAAAAATGCATCATTCCCAAAAACATTAACTATAGAGAGACGGAGAATTTGATGTCTGTTGGATATCCAATTCCTTCCAAAAGTGGAGAAAAAGCTACATGCTTCTCATAATGCAAAACACACACTGGTCTTCAGATGTGGGAATACAAGAGAGAATAATTTCCACTTGGAGCAATGAATGAGAGCATAATATAGAGTACCTTTGAACAAATACTGCAGTGGCCTCTTACATACAGGGTTTCCAGGAAGGGAAACCATCTGTAGAATATTAGCTGACCCAAGATGCATTTAACGGGCATTTGTCAGAAATTTTATTCCAGAAAAACTTTCAGAATTTAACTGGTAGAATTGTGTCAGAATTCCCATTGCACCTATACAGACACACAAACATGTACATATGTACACACACACACCACACTTTGATAAAATCCACACTCTGTTCTGACATGAGCCACCAGCACAAGCGGCTGCTCTTCTTCCTCTTTCCAGTGTCATCTCCCTTTTCCAGCTTTTCTGCACTCCTGCTGGCAACTCGATAACTTCTGTTAGCAAACTGGGAAGTGAGCAGGGCACCAGGGCTGGACCGCTACAAGCAACTGTGCAGTTGTTTCAACTAAAGCAGGTATCAAGGTATCACTTCCAGACCAAATGCATAAAGAGTTACTTGCCAAATGAAACTAAAGGTTCTGCACCTCAACTTGTTTGGGTTTAGCCTTGCATACACAATATCTCCCTTAACTTCAGAAGAATACACAGAGCTATGCAAATGTTTGAGAGGTAAAGCCAGGGCCAAAGTTAGCGTGCTGGTCATATTCTCACTGCTTTTGCTTTTAAGAGCTGTAATAGATAAGTTTTAAAGGTCTTCCCTTTAAATGAACTCTAAAAGGAAAGAAACAGGGACTAAAAGCAGCACTACTGGAAAAAACCCCAGCTTTCTAAAGGTAGAAGGTCTGTTTTTCTATACAAGATTCAACAGATGTCAAAGAAATAATCAAGAGCTCGTAAGGCAGTAGAGGGATGGATACTACACACCAGCATGATTAAATGAAGGAGAAAAAACAACCCCAAGCAGTGCTTTCTTTGTTCTGACTTAGCTGTGTTTATTCCTCATTTTCATACCCTTACCTCCCTTGTGCCAGCTGGTTATGCAGCTTTAGAGTGATCCAGCTGCCTATCCCCCTGGAAAAAACTTTTCTTTTTGGAACTGATCTTAGGAACTGATCTGAGTTAGACTGCTTCTTTGGTAGAAGTAGCTTGTAAAGTTTGGGAAACGTCCCAGGTCCTCTGAAATTAAAAGAACTACCAAAAAAAAATAATATGGATACCAGTGCCATTAAAGACTGATTTATCTCCCAAGAGCCAGGTCTCATTCTTTTCACACACAGCCTCTGGCCCTCATCCCTCAACACCATTACTCCTCTGGATTTGTTTGTGAAGCACTGACGAGAAGTCCCGTGCTATCAAGATTTCATGGTTTATACAGAAATATTCTTCACTGCATTTACTTGAGAGCCATTAGGGAGAGCAAAGGTCTAATGCCATCAACCACAGTCACCTCCTCTCAAAGATGCCTAAACAGACAAGCAAATTGACCTGGGTGTTAGCTTCCTTACAAAGCAAAATACAATTCCAACAAAATTCAGTAGAATGACTCCTATATTTGCTTTTACAGGACTCCTGGTCATCCTGCAACCATTCCACATTAAAGAGAAGAGCATATTCCTCAAAAGGCCTATAATGAAGGTCATCTAGGGTATTAAGCAGAAGTTTTCCTCCCTTTTTCTTCACTGAAGCATGACAAGCTGGTGAATTATATCACTGTGGCATGGGTTTAATGTTATCTTCTGCTACCTTAATGGAGGATCAGAGTTTCTATTTTTAACACAATGTGTCAGATCACTGCAATTTCTTCCATCATTCTGAATACAGCATAAGGTTAAATAGAGTATGATAATGTATTGCTACATGCTTAACACAACAGTTCCCTGAAGCCTATAAAGGGTGGAGACGGTCCACTGAGAGGTAATCAGAGTGAAACAAAGCATCACACTTTTCACAAAAGTCAACATTAAATTCCTTGTGATTACAGAAGTAGTTTTGAAAGAAAAACCAATAAGAAGAGTGAATTAGATGATGTAATTTTAACTATCAAATAAATAGAGCCTTGGAAAGGTTTAGATGCAGAAGTAGGAAAAAAGCAAGATGAAGATTTGCACTGGCAGATAAATGTGGTGTTGCAACAATATCTCAAGTCTAATCCATAGTGGCAATACCATTAGACTGGCTATCACATCCTATTTCCTCTACATACTTAGATTACCAACATCCAAAACAGAGTTAACAGTGACATTGCTACTTTACTTAAGTCTTTGAAAAATTTACTTCAGTTTTATTAAATTTTTAGTATCAGTTTTATTTATAGTACAACATATATAGATAACAACTATTTTATAGAAGCATACTATGTTAGAAAAAAAAATCAACAAAGATTCTTCAATCATTGTCCTATTCTACTAATTCCTGTTAAAAGGAGACAAGCACTGGTGAAGTCCACTCAAAACTCCATAGCCCACCTCATGGAAGAAACAGTGGTAATGACAGAAAACAGGTAGCTCTCCTGCCACCACTGTACATATCATTAAAGGTGTACACAGCACCCTACGAATGGGAAAGGACCCTGGCTTCTGCCTGTAAATCCATCCTTTGACAGAAGCAAGAAAGATGGGGACTATTTACATGAGCATATAGTGACAGAACATGGAGAAAAACCTACTCTCTTTCAGTGTTATAAGTTAGGTATTCGAAAGAAATTTTCCCTGTGAGGTTGGACAGGCACTGGAACATGCTGCCCAGAGAAGCTGTGGATGCCACATCCCTGGAGTGCTGAAGGCCAGGTTAGATAGGGCTCTGAGCAACCTGATCTAGTGAAAGGTGCCCCTGTTCATGGTAAAGGGAATTAGATGAGCTTTCATTCAGGTCTTTCCCAATCCAAGCCATTTTATGGTTCTATGAAATGTGCAAGAAGAGACTCTCTGACAGAATATTGGTGGGCCAAAGAGGAGAGGCTGAAAAACCTGATGAGGAACAATTCTGGCTTAATTTTGAGTGGGTGGAGCAGCTAAAGCAGTACCCTGAGATCAGATCAGGGACTAAAAATCCTAAGAGGCATTGTTGCTGCTTGTAATTCACTATGGGCTACATGACTGACAGAAGGGTGTGAGACTGGGATAGAGGGTAGAAATTGTTTTGATGGGCTGTACAGCCATGCTAGTCTCATCATGATGCCACAAATCCCTGCAGAATCATTTATTCAGTCTTTGTTCTCTAATGAGTAGATGCCATAATTCATGGCAAACCTTTTCCTTAGTACATAAAATACATTCTTCTTTCTGTGGCCCAAACTGCTTCCTAAAATTGTAAATCATTCCCTTCCCTCATACACACTTATTTGTAACTTGTATAGATTGTGATCATGTTTCCCAGTGAGCATTTTCTTATTGACTCTTTAATTACCAAATGAGTCCATGCTGGCATTCCAGAGTATCATCCTGCAGGGCATGCACCATATGAAACCTGCTAAGAGTGGAAAATGCTGCCCAAAAGATTCTGGGAAATGGAAGAAAAATAATCTCAAAATTCTGGACACAGTTATGAGCTTGGCAACTGCACAGGCTGCTCTGCTCCCAGACATTCAGTAAAGAAAATGCTGAGAGTATTAAAGCCATACATGGGACAGAGGTTCCCTGCAAACATTAACTCTTTAACATATATAGCAGTGCTTATGAGGCAGTTACTTTACAGTACTCAGTCTAAAAGATTCAGATTAAAATGTTACAAGCAGATAGGTTCTTAAACCTACAAAGTGCTCTGTTTTCTTTCTGGACAGGTTATCCCACAGATTATTCTTCAAATGAGCTGCTCTTACAGAGGTTAACATTATTAACATCTTAAATGATGTTCTTATGCATCATTTTTACAATTCCCTCCAAACTATCTTTTTTTTTCCCCCCATAAGCATTCTTCATGAACAGCACTTAAAACCACTGCTATGATCCTCCAACTCCACCCTGGGACCTTTCTTATCTGGAATCCTTGCTTTGACTCCACAAAAACTGTTTTCACACAAATCTCTTCTCCTATTAGTCACACTATTGTGACTAAGTATCTTTCAGTTTCACTTTCAACACTTCTTTCTACAGCTGTTTTTCTATCATATGACATGGGAATTACGTGCAGAGCTCTGTAGCCTATTCTCTGCTTCCCAGTAAAGCAGTTTGTTTAGTCATTTGTGAATTTTTCCTGTTTCATGTTAGTATGAGCCCAAAATTTTCAAATACTTCATGAAAAATAAAGGAGAAAACCCCTACCTCCTCCTTAAAGATATGTACGTGTGCATCTTTGTGCAAGTTCAGAAAAATAAAAACTACCTGCTGGTATTTGGACCCACAGACCCATGCTCTGCATTCTCTGCATCTTAAAAGAATGTAGCGATAAAAAGTGTAATTTCTAGTTTTTGATCTCTCTCACTAGCTCTGAGCACAAATTGCACTGTAGTCCTAATCTTTCCTACTGATCTTCCTTACATGGAAATTAAGCGGTGTTTCCCACAGGATATCCTAGTTTGTGTGAACTGATGTTTGTAGAACAGACAAAAGACAGACTGAAAGATTCCCAAATTTCATTCAGCTACACATCTGCCTTGTCCAAATCTACACATTTTCTTTGTTTTTGGCGTGCCTAAACTGCAGTTTTGGAGAGGGCTATCTACTGATGACCCAACTCACGTTTTCATGCTTCATGTGTTTCAGGAGACGCAGCTCTCGGTAAGCCCGTTTGGCAAAGATTTCAGACTGAAACGGGCGGTACAATTTCTTAATGGCCACTTTGGTACCATTTCTTCCATCGACGGCTGAGCTTTAAGGGAAAAGAAAGAGTTTAAGGAGTGAGGACCAAAGCAAGCCTGCAAACCCCAGCAAACCCGGCCGGCGCTGGGGAGCGGCTGCATCCTGTCCCCCTGTGCTCGGCCCTCGGCTCGGAGCCCCCCGTGCCGTGGGAGGGGATCGTCTCCCCGGAGCACCTCGCCAACAGCCGTCTCGTTTCATTCGTTTAAAAGGCTGCCCCACCCTGCGATGAAACGTAGACAGTTTTCAAAAGCTTCCAAGAGGACCATCTGGGGAAGGGGAGAAAAAAAAACCTAAAAATACCACAGAAAAAAAAAAGTCCCTCAAAACTCTCAAAACCATCACCAACAGTGACCCAAACCAGGTGTCCCGCCCCAAGGGTTACAACACCTCGGGCTCCGGGGGGCGCTGCCACTCCGAGGTGCTGGGGGCAGCGCTCCCCGGGCAGGACTGGGCAGGGCTGGGGCAGCGCCCTGGGCTTTGCTTGCTCCAGGGACGAGAACACCCGCGGGTCGGAGCGCGGAGCTCCTGCCGGCTCCCGCTCCCCGGCGGCACAGCCCGGCCCGGCGCGGCCAGGTGAGCAGCGGGGCCGGCCCCCAGCCCCCGCGGGCCAGCAGCTCCGGGCGGGACCAGACCAGGGCCGGTCCAACAACCGGGAAAAGTTGGCAGGGAGCAACACGCCAAAGGGCCGGGCCGGGCCGGGCCGGAGCAGAAGCCGCCGCCCCCGCCGCCCGCGCCCAGGGCTGCCCGCGCCGCCCCGCTCACCAGACGGCTCCGTAGGCGCCGGACCCCACCGCCTGCAGGTCCCAGTAGCGGTCCCGCACTTCCCAGAGAGTCTTGGTGATCTCCTGTCGGTAGAAGCCGTTCTTCGGGGAGGACATGGCGCTGCGGCCCCCCGCCGACGCCCGCCGACTAAAGAGCCCGGGCGGGGGGAACGGGAGCGGCCAGCGCCGCCGAGCCGGGCTGCGGCGGGGGGCTGGGCTTGAGAGAGCGGCACCGCCCGCTCCCGCCCCGCGCACCCCCGCCGCCAGGACCGCCCGCCCGGATGGGGATCGGGATCGGGATCGGGATGGGGATCGGGATCGGGATGGGGATCGGGATGGGGATCGGGATGGGGATCGGGATCGGGATCGGCCCTGCCTTCCCCGCCCTCCAGCCCGGGCACCTGGGGCAGGGCTCTGCCGAGGCTGAGGGGCGGACGGCGCAGTGTCCCGCCGGCGGCGGAGCGTGCCCGGGCGGCGAGGCAGGTGCCGAGGCTCTCGATGTCTGCCCGAGTCCTTGCAGTGTGGAGCAAACCCATCCCGGACGTCTATTCCCCGCCAGGATGACTTGCTTCACCGGGGGCCCGTTTTGCCTTTATGTTCAGGATCTGATACCGCCGCCTGGTACATGAAAGCGTACGAGAAAGGAGTACGAGAGACTCCAGCTTGTGGAGCTGAGAGTACAGAACTGAGTTTTCGTATGGCCTCTGCACTGAGGCAAACAGCTGAGGGCTCCCCGGGTCATCCCAGGGTCAGATCAGAGTAGTAAATACGCCTCGGCCACGTGTAAGGCAAAGACCTGGTTTAAGATGTGTTTTATGCGTTCTGCGTGTAAATGTAATTAAAACTCTTGTCCTTCAAGATCTGGTAAAGCTTTTGTTTTGTCTGACTTCAGCCCTGAGCAATGTCGCTGAGGTCAGGTAATTCAGACTTGCTGTCAATGGAGTTCAGTCTGTGGTTTAGCTCTAAAGCGGCAATCTCGCCGAGTTCCGTGGTTCCCCATGCCTTTTCGGTAGTTGTCATGGGCCCACCCCTTTTCGTGCCTGACTACCGAATGTAAAATAGCCGCCCTGCCCTGAATGTGGAAGAGCCGCCCTGCCCTCGTTCCACCCAGGACAGAGGAGGAACACATCCTTTCAGCCAACAGCCCTGCGTTCCAGCCCTGCTCTCTGCTGACCATTGACAGGTTCTACTCCCTGGTTTACTGAAGATGGAAAGCAACCTTTTGGCATTTGGCAGCTAACATGAGGCTTGTGTGTGACAATTACTAGATTAATGGTAGATGTTTACTTTTAAAGATCCACTGCTTCAGGAGATTTTTTTAAAAAAAATTTTCTGACATCCCTTTTATGCTATGTTTGCCATTCAAATGAGATCTGGAGTGAAATGTGGTACAAGTAAGGTGAAGGATAGAGCAATTTTCACTCAGTTTTAACCTAGTCCATTAGTTAAATTACTTTTAATGACAAATATATGTGTTTCTAATACATGAGGATTAGTTCTGCTTTTGATCCCTTGCCTACTTTATCCAGCTGTGGCAAAGTAATGCTTTCTTACTGCTTGTTTTTTATCAGTGCAGAATACAGTAGATGATACAATAGATGAAAGTACTAGGGAGCACCAAGACAAGGTCACTCTTGTGCAGAAGCTGAGAATATTGCAGAGCAACTTTTGTAAGATATTTTAAATTAATTTGCAAAGTTAGCCAAAACTGTTCTTCCTATGTTTTTCCTTCATGTAAGTATTAAGGTATACTTTGCTGTAGATGAATGAGGTAGCAGTGTAAGTCAAATACAAGGCCACTTTCCCCATCAGATCACACATATAGGAGATGAATTGATAAACTAGAAAGACTAGGAAATCTGCACTGTTGTAACGAGGGAAGCTTTGTCTAATAAACTGTTCAGTGTCTATGAAGGGACTGAGACAAGAAACTTGGATCCATTCACAGCTGCTAGATTTTACAGCAGTGTCACAAACTACATGAGCCTCTGCGTCCTGCTGGACTCAGTTGGATACACGGTGATGTGTTTCCCCAAAGATAATCTGTTGCAAGGAGACTCACAGGATACTACAGCCATGTCTTATCCTGAGAAAGATGTGCTCACCAGGATAAATTAAAAAAGGAATGCTTTCACATGTTTCTGCTTTTGGCATATGTTTATTGTAAAGTTAACAGAAAAAAGAGACCTTCTTTAGATATCATGAATAAAAGATAATAAATGCATTAATGGTGCAAAAATCCCACTTTCCTAATGCTCGCCCCATTAAAGGAAGCTTTAAGGGGTATCAGAACATGTTTGGTTTTTTTTTTAAGAGCCAACTTTTGAAGTGCTGGAATGTTGCCATCAGCTGCAAAGCACATGAGGTAGATGGGATGCATACAGTATTTTTTCTAATCCCTTTGGGAACTGAGAGTTCAATTTTCACTCTACCCTGGAGGTGAGGCTTTAGTGCTGGAGCAGGACCTCTACAAGAGAGCAGTGAGAAAGCTAACCATGTTTGCCTGAAAAATCCTACATGTTTGAAGTCTATTGAGAGAGTTTGATGGCAACATTTCTCACCACAAACTGTTGTTCAGAGATGATAAAATGGCACAGCTTTGTTTGTCAGGAGCTGAACTGCAAGCGAGCTGCTGGGCCTGGGGTGATGGAGTATCTGTGTAAGCAGGGAGAGGCACTGATAACATGGGGGAAAGCAGATCCTACAAAGTCCTTTGAAAAACTGAGCATCTTCCCACCTTTCTGTAGGTTTATGTCCTTGTCTTTCACATGATCATTTTTTTTCCTGATACATTAATTCATGTATGCATAATTTAGTTGTGTAAAATGTACCTTAAATGCCAGTAAACATAAAATCTTGTATTGAAACCTCATTCCTAGAATATTATTGTTTTTAACAAGCTTTCTATATCCCTACCTTCAAAAAATATTCTGTGCTTGTCTACTTATACATGTTGCCATAGAGGAAGTAAGTAGATTTTATTTATTACAATGGAAATAAAGCTTTAATTAAAAAGAAATTAGTTGTAATCTGAAAATGCTTCCATGCTATTGCGATCCTATCCTTCTCCGCTGGAGTAACTGCCAACTATTTTGTAACTTTTCTGGTTTTATCTCTCTGTCCCAAGAGCAGGGTGCTTCAGTTCCAGTTTCCGTGACGTGGAGTCCTCTCAGGGGCCTTGCCATGCTGCAAAGGTACTCAGCTGTCAGCACAAAGGAATAAATATGCACCACCTAAGTCCTTTTTATTAAAAAAAAAATTAAAATATGTTTCATTTGCTCAAGAGGTCAAGTGAGAACTTACTAAGTAACTTTTAACTACCCCATTACCCCTGCTTGCTGGAGGGTGGAGGAGGAAGTGAGGCCAGGTGTAGAGGGTAGCAGACAGCTATGCATAAATCAACTGCTTTTAACCCTCTCCTAACTTTTTCTCCTCAGAATCTGTCAACAGGTCCTCTCCTGCAATTGACTGAAGGAGTTTAATTTTCAAACTACCACAGATTGTCACAGTATGAGATACTATAGTGCACAGAGCAAGAAATACTCTTGAAGAGTTTCCCAACTTCAATGCAAAAATCTAATGAAAGGAGCATTGACGATGTCATTGATAGCTTTACTCATTTGTTATTGCATAGTTGTGCACATCACCTCTTTAAATCACCAAAAACTTGGCAGCATTCTTACCCCATTTCACCCATCTTCCTCAATGTTGCCTTTATTTTTTCTATTTCCATCTCAAGCTAATGAGAGAGCTGGACATGAGTATTGTGGGGTATTTTTGCACAAAATGTAACATAACTATGGCTTCTTGATTTGCACCTTTGGGCTCTAATATAGGAATATATTATCTACAGGTTATCTATTTTCTTTGCTAATCTACAGGTTATTATTCTATAAGGAGCAAAGTATTGCTCAGTGGAGGCTGCCAGTTATGGCAGATTTAATGTATAGTTTTTTCTATGAATAAGTATTTCTATTGTGTTCAATATTACTTGTGGCCAGATTGGAACCTAAAAGGACTAGCTAAAACCTCTGTGCTATGGTACACATCTTAATTTGTGATAAATAATTGGAGCTAGAGGACTTTGTTAGTGCAAAATGAAGCATTTGTACGTATGCAAGATTGAAGCTGAATTAAAGAGCTTCGCTCGTTATGTAGAAATTTCATGTCTAATGGATTAAGTGGCAGGTTGGTTGGAAGATCAGTGTTCACATAGAAAACACAAAATATATTCCCTCCTCGCAGTGAAAACTTAAGACCTTTTTTAGGTATATCAGTTCAATATTTTATCTTACAGCAGAAAGAAGGGCAGTGGCAGTGACACTAATGCAGCTTTCTAGTCCCTTAAGACCCCTTACCCAGACTCATAAATTAATGATGCTTGGTACTCTCACTTATGCAAGCGTGCTGATTTTTTAAGGGCCAGTGTTTACATCCATAAACACTAGCAGCATTAGCTGCAATGCAAGAGAAAGCAGCTGCTTTTAAGCAAAAGGAGGCGTTGCTATTAATTTCTTCCTAAGGAGATTGATCTTGTTGAGGCTGAATCTCTTTCTGCTGCTACCAAAGGACATAATTTACCCAACTTATAGTGCAATTCTCTTTTCATGAGAGCTAAATCTTTACCACTGCTGACCTCTCAGGAATTCTGAGCAGAGTCAGGAATTTACATATGTAGCAAAGGGTATTTAAGTAATTTGAGCTGGCAGCTCAATACAGTACTTTTTGAACAGATTCATCTTTGGCCAGGTTGCAAGAGTGGGGAAAATGGAGGTCTGTTTTCTTGTTATGATAAAGGAGCACATGTGACAGGAAGAAAGGAAGGAAGTGGCTTTTGTATTGACTGCTCCCCACCTCTGTCAAAGGTGCCTTTGCTGCCAACATTTTTTCCTTGAAAGTGTTGTCCTACTCCTGATTGTAGGATGAGCTTGTTGTGTCAGATCCTGCAACTTACTGACCCTCCTTCCCTCTTGCTTTTATCTTTTAGACCACAACAAAACCACATCAAGAGCACCACTTGGAACTCTTGGAACTTGAAACAATGCTCTTGATGTGCATTAAATATGACTTTTGACCTATTGATACATGATATATTTTTTCATATATCAGTGTTGATTACCTAATTTCCCATGATTCCCCCCTCCCCTCCATAAATTCTCAAAGTTAATAGTAACCTTGCTGTTTCATACTCATGTAGTCATTTTGTAACTTCAGGGTATGGCAAGTGATATCTTCTATCTCTGTGCTTTTCCTCTAAAGTCTCTGTTTTTTTCTTTCCATTAGTCCATTGTAAATTAAAATTTTTTATTCTTCTCTGCTTTGGCTCATCAATTTCCTGCTGCTGGGCTTCAGTGCTTATGAGTTAGAGAGCTTAAAAATAAAGATGCAGATTCTAAAACTGTAGTGTATACTTATGCATCTCAAAAGATTGGGATGCATGCAGAAGATTTTCCTTTTGCACAAGCTTTTACTGCCAGTGATAATAAAATTACAAGACTTTGGGCTGCACTTAGCACTGATTATGGAGTAAGATAATAAATACTAGAAGAGATTTCAATTCGGTAGGTGGAGGAATAACAATCTCTCATGACTGAAAGCTGAAATTAGGTAAATTCAAAGTAAATTTCTAACGATGCCAGTAATTAACCAGAGAAAGCACTCAGAGAACTGTGCTCACCCCAGTGAGCTGCCTCCTCTGCTAGCATCATCCAGCTGTTCTCCTCTGAGCTTCCCCTTTGTGCTTTGCAGGTGGTCAGGGATGGCAAGCACCCTAATTCAGTGCGAGCTAAAACCTATGCTTCTCCCCTCAAATATGCATGCAATGTATACAGGACCTACTAATAAGAGTAAGAGTGCTGACAGGAGATTAAAACCCCACTGTTTAAGCAGGCTTCACTCTAAGTTTTGAAAATAACATTTGGGCCACATAAGCAATGCCTTCATTAAAGATATTTTTAGCAAATAAATTTATTTACTCTTTAAAATTTGCTTTTAAGCCATCTGCTTTACAGGTTGACCAAGCCTGAGAAAGCCCTTGTTCCTTGATGTTTACCTCCAACTGCCTGTTTGCATTGGTTGGCAAAATGGATTTTTCCATCTGTGTTCAAATGATAAGCATTGTTACTGCTAAGCCTTTCACCTTTCTGTCTCAGTGGGGTACCAGCTTTCCAATTACCCTTTCCTGCTGTTGTAAACTGATAAAGTTACCACACTGTAGTCCCACGTTGGATTGCCACAAGGGAGCTGGTTACCTGCTTCAGAAAAATACTTTAATTAGTGGCTTTTGAAGTCTAAATAATTGCCTTCATTTTGCACATCTAGGAAAAACATGTCTGTCTCCCTACTGTTTTTCTTGACATTAAATTGAGATGATTTAGAGGTTTTGATGGTAATTCATTAAAAATAACTGAGCTTTTGTTGCCCATTACTGTCACCTTTGATTAGTTTAAAAGTGGGTATGACCGTATTCTTCCTACATAATTTATCTCTTAGAAAAAACCTGCATCTCTGAATGCCAAAAGAAATATTCAGAGGAAGATTCAGAGTTGCCAGAAAAACAAATTTTGCAAGTAATATAAAACTTTCTTTCTACCTCAACTAGCAGAGCTACAGTGACCACAGTTTTACACATCATTTGAAACATTTGGTAATGGCCACCCTCACAGACAGGAAACCAGATTAAAGAAATGATGGGACAAATTCCACACTAAATTACTTATCGTTGGGTGCAAAAAAAGTTCTTGTGAAATCTCTCTGCTTCATCCTTGGCTTTCCAGCTGCAATGAAACTGCAGAACAGGCTATTAATCTCAATAACAGATTCCAGAGAAAACAAAGAACTGAGCTACTTTTAACTGGCAACTAAACAAATGAAAAAAATATTTAAGACATGACTAATTATTTTCATAATGTAGTCAGACAAATAATTTAAGGATTTGCAACTTTGTCACCTATTTTAGTCAGCATGAAATTCAGTCATTGCATGATCGTTACAGCCCTCATCCAGCTTCACAGGAAGACAAAGAAATGATGGTCAGACAGCAGATCAGAGGATTTGCAAGAAATCCATGAAGACATTTACTTTCAGACTAATATGCCTTGCAGAAAGTTCAATATAAGTGGCTGTATTCCACTGGATGCAAATATTGGATAACTGGCCAACATTATCAAAGCAGTCTGTCACTTAGTCCACAAATGAGAATATTCCATTTTCTAGATGGAATGCCTATTTCTAATTCTGAAAAATTAAAGTTCTTGGACTTGATTTTTTATTTTTAAAATCTGTTTATTAAGAAAAAGCTTTTATTTTTACATAGAAAAGATACAGAGGAAGGTAAATAAATGCAATAGAATCCATTACCTCATGTAATAGCTATACAATTGAATATTAATGACAAAAGTTTCAGAAAACCTAAATATTATAAAAAGCCACCTTCAAAATAAGACTCTGACAGAGCAAAAATGAGACATAAAAATGAACAACAATGAACAACTGTGAATCACAAGTGTGTAGAAAGACACAGCCAGTACACCACAAGAGGCCTTGTGACAAAAGGATGTTCCTGTTACAGTATTATGCCTTCAACAAAGAAATCAGATAAGTTTAATTATTTATGAAATCTTGTTATCTGGTATATCCTGAAATTTATTATTTAATTTTCCAACTTTTCAGAGTTTGAAAGCCTTTTAAATTTTGCTTAAAAAGAAACTCCAATGAGAGTGTGTCAAATTCATAAATCTCCTTGCTTTTTCATGTCTTCCAATAGCAATTATTAGATTATTCCCTCAAGGATTACGTGAAGGAAAATAAGACAATGCGGAATATTTAATTCAAAGCTGTGAACTGAACTGAGCTGAGTCCTCTTGCACTGCCATCTGTTACAACCTTTGCTGAAGCTTTTTGAACGCTGCAGAGCTCTGCTGCAGTACCTTCAAGGCACCTTCCCATAAATTCAGGCAAATTGACCAGCACTCCAGCAATGGCATGGTTAGAAACACCATTGGGAAGGAAAATCATGTCGAAAATGGGTATTGTGTAGATTAAAAAAATGTATGAGGAAAATAATGAGAACAGACACTTGAATGGCAAGAGAAGACAAAGATTTATTTTTACTGACTTTCAACTGGTGTTAAGATCGCTTGAGGCATCCAGTAAATGTGTAAGACCACCACAGATGTGACTACATATGCAGATTCTGTCTATCTCACTATCATGCCCTCTTGTCATAAAGGCACTAACTATAAATAGGAGGAAAACAGATAAAATGCCAGAACAAAAAAGGATTGCTTGTATGGACTTCTATGTTTATGTTTGTATACATTCATGCTTTAAATGTACAATTTTAAAATTAATTTAAAGGGTCACCTTTATTTTGGCAGTACAACTGATTAAATGAAACATGCAGAACACACAGTTTGACAGAACTCAGTGCATAATTTTGTCAGATTGAAGCAGTTCTTTATCACCCTTTGTAAGCTGGGAATACATTCGTATTACAAGGCGCAAAAAAACTCCCACCCCAAAAAGACATCATCTGGCTTCTGCTTAATTCATCTGCTTTTCCACATCTTCAACATCTTTGGATAGTAAAATCTACGTCTGACCACTGGTTAAATTGTATGGTTATATTTTAACAGTCTTCATAGTGCAGCAAGGCAAGACAGAGCTGCCTGTTTTCACTGTTCTATCTCCAAGCTGTCCATTTTTAAGTCAGGTGGTTTAAAGCTAATCACTTCTTCATAGGTAAGTTCTGCAGGGGCATGGGAGTAAGGGAGAGAGAAGAATTAGATGATATTACCTTCAGAAGAAAAATATTCCAGAAAAAAACATTTCTATGGATTCATGCGATTTGCAGTTTACAAACAAATACATTTCCAGCCTTTTTAGCCTCCAGATCCAAAAATAGACTGAATTCATGAGGAACCCTTCTCTTAACCTCAGATTACAAATTAGACTCACAAATACTGTTATTGTACAACATGACTGTCCCCTTCAACTAATTAATAAAACACACAGGCCCTGAAATGGAAACATCAATTATACTGTCAGATGAACTGCCAAAATGATGTAATAAAAGACAAACTGTAATGGAAAATGGAATCTTTAAAAGGTTTAAAAATATACACTTTTAACTGTGAAGAATGTTTTTTATCACCTCTCAGTTAACTGCCTTCAACAGAAATCTTTGCAATTCTGTGCTAATGCCTTGGGATCTCGGGTTTTGGGGTTCTTAGTTTTACTGTAACTAACGTTATTTTAAAGTCCTCTGAAAAAATTTTCCTTTGTCTTAGAAGAATCTAACAATTCTATTTTCATCAAGAAGGGCCTAGCTAGAAACACTGGTTACCTGCTATTTTACCCTACTTTAGGAATAATCCTTTATCTTTTTATGCTGACAGTCATGTCCAGTTGTCTGCCTTGGACATTAATGGAATATGTTGTCAGTGGCTGCCTCTTCTGTATTTTCTCAAGTTTGAGACTGTATTTTAAGGACCTTATCCTGTTCACCTATAGCATATGGCTAACAATGCAGTACTTCAGGTTCTATTTTCCAAACAGTGATGTTTAAATCACATCATAGGTGTGCCTATTAACTTGTTTATTAAATAGCTCTGAGACAGTTGCTACACCTGCAAGTGTATCTAAAGCTCCTCTAAAAAGTATGTAAAAAAATCTTCTTGTGCTCCAGCTGTGTTACAATGTATCATGGTGTACAGTGACCCATCTGCCAATTTCAGGGGATGATTTCTCTGAAAGAAATTGTGTGCGGAACCTCAGAAGTGAAAGGATGGCTTAGGTGACTCTTTCAATGACTGACTTGCAGCTATTAAATAGCATCTGCTTACAGCCAGCCAGGGAGGAGCTAGAGAAGTCCTAACTGAACATGGAGGAAACCAGCATCCTCACAAATTGTACACCTGGGAACTGCAGTAGAAATTATTCTCACTGGCTGTACATTGTATGTTTATAAAGCACCTTACCTACACTTTTTGTGCCACCTACTTAGCAGAGATATGTGCAACTGCAGCAACAACTAAGGAGAGAAAATTCACAGCATTCAGCTCTGAATAGCATAGTCTTGGTTTCTAAAATTTTGAAATATTTTCTAATTGATTAAAAATGTCAGTAAGAAATCTCAGCAGTGTCCAATGGAGGCCACACAAACTCTGAAGTACATAATATATAAGACAAAGTGTCTGAAATATCATTTTACTTTGATGCTCAGTCCCTCTTGGGATCAAGTGTCACTGATTTTTAATTTGAACAGAAAAAGAGGAGAATTATGTCATTGACATCTTGAGAAAATGGGTTAATATTTCATCCACACTACAAATATTTTATGCCATCTTACTTAAATGTGGTACCATGCTGTACTCGAAAATAAAAAGTTTATTCCCAGTTTATTATCATAGTTCATTTTTGTCTCAGGCCTTTTTTTCCCCTTGTATAAAGAAGGTATTTGACCTATAGATCCAGCAAGGACACTGATGTACATGATGAATATAACCATAAATGATATGATACTGCCCTTCCTGGAGAATTCATCTTCACATTCTCATTTCATATTAGAAAGTGTTAAGCTAAGATTATTCCTGAAATAATTTCAATGGAGTTTCATCACAAACAGAAAAAACCCTCAGTCAACCAAAAAAAAAAATAAAATCATCCTGTCCTAAGCATAGCAGCAAACTGAACACAGCTCTTGACAAACAAGACGTATGGGTGGTGCTGGAGGCTGCCAGGTTTTGCGGAGGAGAGAATGTGTAAGGAGTAAGACACACCAGTTAATCCTCCTTGTTTGTACAGACACAGTAGGCTTCTAGAAAAGCCTTTTGAGGGCCTTTCAAGTAGGTAGATTGATTGTAGAGAGAGCCATGACCCTGCTACTATCTGATTTTAAGATGTTTTTGTTGTAGTCAATCAGCTTGTCTCCCACAGTAAGACATGGGAGATTGGTATTCTTCATCCACTATGCCAATACATTTTTATTGAGCCTTTCCAGAGTAGAAGTTATAGAATATACAAAGAGAAACAGAAGAACATTTATAGAAGATAAATTGATAAACAGAACCAATTACTTTTCTACAACATTATTCTCAACTTAAAATCTCTAATAAGGAATTTTTAGCATAATATGTCTCCATTAGACAGTGATGAAATTTCACTATACTTTTCAGTGTACTTGCAACTTTACGTTTAGCCACCTTATTTCCGTGACACTGCAGTGCAATACAACCATGATGCAAGAATGGAATTAACTAATAAAAGCTTATTGCAGTATTTCTCAAAGAAGGGTTCTGGGAATTCACTCCTAAGTAAAATCATCAACTCTCATCTCAAAGAGGAACAACAGCATGGTTTAGTTATTAATCTCAATTCCTTGGCTATCTTAAAGAATTATTAACAAAATATACATCTATGGGGAAAATACTACTCTCTGGTTATGAAAAACCTAAATCAGAATCCCAAATAGTGTCACTTGCCCTAGTAGAGTTACTTCACCTGGGGACCTGGCCAAGAAAACTAAAAACAAAACAGAATGTGTGATTACCTGGTAACTAGCATGAGATTTTAGTTAAATTTAAACTTAGTACAGGGAATCTAGTGAGGAGATGATAGAATGGGAGAAGGGAGCAAAATCCAGGGAGGAAATTCCTTCCCACCTTTCCATTCCCATAGGCACAGACACGCATGGACTTATCTTGTCTGCCTGAGGCTTAAAAGTCTTCTGGTTAAAAATGGAGGAAAATTGTTACATAAATAAGGTTTTGTTCTGCTGCATGTATTAACTACTGTGTGCAATTCCCATACCTTTCCATTCATCTATGGTTCGCTCCTTGTTCTCTATTGACTCATCATACAGCTCAGCCTCTGGTTCATCCTCTGGATCATGATACTGTACAAAGTATGGATGTGCAAGTGCTTCTGAGGCAGTAATTCTTTTATCGCTGTCTAATATAAGCATCTTCTCAAGAAGATCTACAGCTATGGGAAAAGAAGAAACATGATAAAAAGAAGGCAACTGTCTACACACAATCTATTCTCACTCAAACACAGTTAACATCACTGGCAAACCCATAAAATTTAATCAACATAAACAATAACTTTTGCAGACTTTATACTTCAAGTACAATTTTTCAGAGCTGAAGGAAGCTTCTGGATTGCTAGTAGTATGCACAAAGGTTCATTATAGTCTACTGGAGATGTGATTCACCTCTTCAGACATCCAATTACATACTTCTAAAAAGATCTGTGTGTGCTTATAAGTTATATATCCTGTGTTGTGCATCATGTGCTCAAGTTTGTATGGATGAGGATCAAGTTAAGTAACTTGTGAACAAAAAAATGTGAATGTGAGATTATACTTTTCATTAGCTGCAGCAATGAAATGATCAGATGAAAAACACAAAGCAACTTTACAGGACCCAGCATAAACAAAATAAGTTTGAAGTTGCCAGTTGAAAGATATTAGAAATGAGAGATCTGTATGGCTGAAATTAGTTTTGTACAGAAATTTTACTGTAAATATTAAAAAATTACAAAAAAATTGCTAGTGCTTTCATATAAGCATTGGCATTAATTTGTCCTTATCATATTAACACACAGCATGCTCTCATGTACCTCAGGCAAATAAATCCCATTTTTTGTAAGAAAGTGTTCACGGCTACTTGCATTTGTAAGGAAAAAATCATCATTAATACACAGAATTCAAAAATGGTCCTGTGCAGGGCTAGGAGTTGGACTGGATGATCCTTGTGAGTCCCTTCCAACTCTGTATATTCTGTGAGTCTGTGAGAACATTAACTCACAATACTTCCCTATAATGTGCACTTGATGAACCAGCCAGGTGCTGTAGTGAGATAACTCTGGAGACACAAATGTGTCCTTTGCCATGTCACATGAAAAGCTTCACACAAACATCTCTCTTGCACAGCAGAACCAATTGGTTATACACAGAAACAATTGTGCAGAATTAGACCAAAGGTCTGCCTAGCCCAATATCCTGTGCACAACAATGGCTTATATATTCCTAGGAAATCATACTTAAAAGGGTCATTCAAACAGCTATACTTCCTGGTATATTCTTCTGCTTGCCAGCAATTTGCAGCTCACGGCCATCCTGAGCCAAAAGTGATGCTTCTAATCTAGATCCCATGACATTTTAATTTATTCCTATTAGTTGGCTTTTGCTTTTCATTAATGGACTGTTTTCAGAGGAGGTTCCTGTAATCTCCACCAGAAACAAAAGATACAGGCTTCATGAAGGGAAAACAGTCTCAGGATGAAAGGTTAAGCAATACCCTTCTTATTGTTCTATCATTATTATACAGGATCATATGGCAAAGGAAGGCTTGAGTTCCTATGTTAGGGAAAAATTTTATGTCTATCAATCTGATTTGCTTACCTAATGGATTTGCACCACGAAATACTGCTTTCAAATCCTGTTGAGGCATATGTGGAAGAGATTCGATGTATTTTCTTGCCTAGGAATAAATCAATATGCATACACTACATGCACAGAGGTTAAGTTTTGCTCAATAGTAAACACATAAACTCTATAATACCCGACATATATTTTTTATGTTTCTTATACACGGAAAAACCTTCTTGTGTGTTAGCACTTTTGTTCTCACCTGTGCTTACTGGTTCATTGCAGTATATCCCCAGAGAACATGTGCACGTAATGCTCAATCAGAAACTGCAACATAAATCATCTTTCAGTTCCCCTCAGAACTGGTGGTATAATTCAATCTGCAGCCTTCCCTCCTCTCATTTTGTTCAACAGTAGCTTCACTAACCCAAGTTTATTCCCTTAGAACAGATTTTCAGATGTTTATCAGAACTTACAGCTTGTCTTATCACTGTGGCTGTGAAAAGCTCGGCCAAACTCAGCTAGGAAAAGCCCACTCTTGTAGCAGATCCACATACCATACTGTGCTATGGTACAGTACAATACTGTACACTGGAGCTCATATCATGTCAGTGTGGAGCCCAGCTAAGAATTTCTAGGGTCTGGTAGGTAGCTCAGCAAGAGGCTGAATGCTGGTCCTAAGGGTTGGGATCAGACAGAACAGGGAACTCTAAAACAGAACAGTTAAGGAACACACAAATGGCTGTTCCCAAAGCCATAAAAAACCCGGCTAATCTTTGAACAACCCTTAATCCTTTTGGAACATATTTGTGTTACACAGATGTCTCATTTAGCAGTCCTGTTTGAAGTACTCTATCTGCAGAAGGCCAACTAAACATCCTTGGCCTACTAACGACAGCAAAAGAAATGAAGTGGTTCATCCTAAGCAGCTCTTTGGCTTCAAGTGAGATATCAGATTGAGAACTGTGGAGTTATCTTCTAGATTATCATGAAGTAAGTATAAAATACTATGACATATCATCTGTGCGATCCTACAACCACACTGAGGAAACAGACTCTGTTCCCTAATCTTTTCTCTCTCAGCCATCATAATTTCTGCAGCTAAGGTGAACTGATATAAGGATATTTTAAATCATTATATAACACAGCCTCTTTTCAAAGAGTGCTCTAGTCTAACAAAGTAGATACATGTATTTTTTTCTGCTTCTTTTAAGATGTAAGCATATTCTATCAAAACTCTAGACTGCCATTAGAGACACATTTCAGAGTCTTACTGAAAGAAAGCCTTTATGCATTACATCCCCAACCCTTTAAAATTATATTATTATTTTCCCTTTTTATAATGGAGGTTGACAGCCAGGCTTTCTTAAAAGGATGATTTCATATGAGCAGCTGTAGCCTGTCAGGCAGACAAGGATGTTTAATAACTTAAGTCAAACACAGGCTTCACCACACCCATTTTAAGCCATGAAGGTTCATAAAGGCAACTAAGACCTCCTAGAAGGTCAGGGTGTGCAGCTCTCCTCAGAGCTAAGGCTTCCAGGAGATTAGTTTATATATATATATATATATATATAAAAAAAGATTTACATACGGAGAGACAGCTATCACACGTTCTTGCATGGAAGCTACAGACTAAGGAAGAAACAAGGTAGATTTATCTTATGACAAACATCTGTGGATTTGTGGATTATTTGTTTCTGTACAGACTTCAATCAACATCACTAATCCAAACATGACTCAACAAGATACGGCGAAAATTATCTCCAACCATGCCCAGAAGTTCTTTGAAAACAATACAGATCTACCAAAGTATACTTCCTAATCTGTCTCCTCTGTTTATATATTCACCACAGAAACCCAACCAACAGAATTCAGATGTTTAAATTATTCTGAAATACAAAGCACCTCAGTAACTTGTGCTGAAATATCCCATGAATCCCATGAGGATGATCTTTTAGTTTCCAATTCTTTAATCCTCTACTTACAACTGAAAATAGGCTTAGCATTTTGGCAAATCTCTGACCTTGCTGTTAGAGGAATGTTAAAAATTGTCTGTGGCTGCAAGCTGCATTAAGAAATATCTAAGGTGCCATGATTCAGATGATGGGTTGCTGTTGAAGTAAAGGTTGGACTTGATGATCTCTAAGGTTTCTTCCAACCTTGCTGATACTGTGATACTGTAAACAATAAGGCCAAACTACATGGTAAAGAAGAACTACAAGGAAGGAACTGCCTTGCAAGTGGCAATTGCCTCCAAGCAAGGTACACATCTCCTTTGACACTGCTCCTCTACTCAGGCAGCAGCCCAGAGGTGACCTAGCAGCATTTCCACTCATTAACCCAGTTTTTCTGTTCTCCCTGTGCTCTAAAGTTATAATTAGCCCCAGTAAAAGAGTTTCAGGACTCCTGTAGCTAACTGACGTATGCTCTGAAGCACAAGAAATTAAAAGACGAAAGCAGATACTATATCCAGTGAATTTAAAGTACTTAATCTCATGATTAGAAAGCCCACAATCTTACTAATGGTGGGTAAATCATTTGTACACACTACTCTTAAAGTGTTACTGCAAAAACTGTAGGACCTTAATAGCACAAAGGCTACACAACGACTTGTGAGACTATACAAGGCCTATGCTTAGGACAGCACAGTATGAGATTTGCTGGTTGATGTGGTCCCTGGCAAAAGGATGGATGCTTCCTGCCCTGGCCACTCCAAGGTACTGTGTATTCAAAAATTCTGGGACTTTGCATTGACCTGTGCCGATGAAGTTCAATTATGCTTGGACCTTCCAGAAATACAAGGTTGCTCTGGCTCTCCTACTGCTCCTGCTTACTTAACCCATGAGTGCATCCATTAGTAAGGTTTAAGAAAACCCATCAACATTCTCACAAGTTGAAAAATAGCCATTATTACTAGTCTGAAGTGTACACTGAAAAGGTTTAAGAAAACAGCTGCAGCTCAGAAGGCATCTTTGTGCTGTTGTTTCTCTAAACTTTTACACTGTGCCCATCTGCCTTTATCAATCAATACCACATCTCATTCCTCAGCTGGATATCCATGGTTATTGCTCACAGTGAATCCTTCATGTGTAGCTTTATCAGAGAAACAAAGTAGAAATTGTTCATTTACTAGATTATTAAAGAAGATACATACAGAGTTAAAAAGAATGCTCCTAACATTCAGTATTATCAGGAAAGTCGATCTCACACAAGGATTCAGAGAAATGAATAAATATGATTTTCAAATTAGGGATCTAAATGGACAACTCATGCAGAACATATATTATTATATTCTGATATCTCTGTTTAGAATCCTTATAACAATGGATAAAAAAAGCATAAAAATTACAGAGACATCAGTTTTAATAACAACAATATAATGCTGAGAATATAATGCTTTGAATTTTTTTTTAGTTATAAGAATAGCAGCAAACTAAAAGATCATTAAGATTAATTGCTTAACTCCTTTCAAAAACTGAGTATATGAGAACAAGTATGAAAATTAATCCAGCTGGCAATCAAGGGATCTGGACACCTTCAAAAAGTAAATGTCTGGAATGGTGGCATTCTAGCAGTAAAAAATAGAGATAATTTTAAGGCGTTTGCTCATTTCCAAATCAGAGTATCTGTGTAACACAGCCAGTGACATATGATGCCAATTAAAGAAAGAATGTCAGTTAACTGAATGAAGCTGTGAACTCACATGTTCTGATGATATCTTCTTCAAAAGTTCAGAACTGGGTGTGCCCACAACTTCCATTATTCTCTTTAGTTGATCAATATCTGCATTATTTCAGGGAAATAAACAGCAAAGGGTCCCTCTGGGTTTAGACAATTAATGAGCTTCCATGCATGCAACTAAGAAATTTAAAACTATTCAGCAAGATAATTCCACCACAGTCCATGGAAAGAAACCAATTTATACCTGCTTAAACCTAGTCCTGGAGTATCAAATTCTCTAGTGCACTACATCAATCTGCCAGGTATGTCAGCTGCATGAAAAATATTGCTTTTCTGTCCTAGTCCCCAGTTGAACATATTGTTAGCTTAATCTTAATAGTACATTTATGTTTTGGCAGTCTGAGGGATTTCTGAAGATCAGTGTAATATGCTAGAGCACATAGAGCTAGATTACTAATCTGAACACTGGCAAGTGAAAAGTTCTCATTTTGTAGCTTTAAAAAATCTGTTTTATATTGGCCTCAAGATTAAAAACTTTGAAAACATTAGCTTTTCATTGTCATGTATGACCTGTACATTACATTTTCTATGGAGACTCAAGGTTGTTTTACAGCTTTATTTAAATTGATGTAATCATCTAACTGTAGACATAATTTTATAGCAACAAAGAAAACCCCCAAACTTCTTTCTTGAAGACTAGATGCATTGATTTTTCCAAATATCATGTACCATGTAATCAAACAGTCTGAGGGATGCTCATCTCCACATGATGAACAGCTGGAGAACGCCTGTGGTTACAATAGAGTCTGATGAATAACAATAGAAAGGTCAGCAGGGAGACTTGGTCTCAGTTCTCTCAACAGTATTCCAGGCAATTCTAATATCATGATGTTTTGCATCTGGCAATAGCTTAGTTTTAGCAGAAGTATTTGCTTTTTGAGGGGTTTCAGAGTAGCAAGAAATGTTAATATTCAGTGGAGAAGAATGTATCCTTGTTTGTCACATTGAAAGCTTTCCTTCTCTGATGTTTCCTCATTCCTTATTATGTGTTTTTTTCAGGTTTGTTTTATTATTTTACTGCCCTCTTCACCAACGTCCTTTTTTTTTTTTTCTCCTGCCAGCACAGGAAACGCCAACGGAAATCCCTGATGCTCCATCAGGGACCACAGCACAGTGCTGTAGAAAAGAGGGTTTTATGCTCCTGTGGCATTCTTGGAACTGCTGTTTTTTAGTTAGTTTTTTTTTTAATAGGACACAATAGGACAATTAATTCGCTTATTATTTAGAAGTTAACTCACTTGCATTTTAGGAAATTCTGTTTTTAAAAGTCATTTTAGCTGATGAAAAAACAGTGCCTTTAACTCAGCTTCAGTTTTAGCATATGTTATTTCAATAAGATCCACACATGGAAGAAGTCTACTCTCTTGTAACTAGGTTATTACTTAAATACAGATACACAACAAAGAATAAATGTAACTTATTGTTGTTTAGGAACATCTGTTATTGGTTTTTATCCTACCAGTGGGTCTCATATTCAGTTGTCCTACACACTGAACTGAAAGATTACCAAATTGTTTACTCTTTTACAACTTTGTTACCTCAAAACTATTTCCATAGAAACACTCAAGTCCTTAGGGAAAAAAAGAAAGAATTAGAGAGCATTTTTATACCTGCATTTTAAGTTTTATATTAAGGATACAATCATTTCCTGGAAATAGTGCCTTGCCTTTCAATAGCTCTGCCATGATACATCCAACTGACCATATGTCAACTGCCAAAAAAAGAGAAATGTGTAAGATGAATCAAATTGATCCTTAAACACAGTTGCCTCTTGGTTTAAAACTGTCACTACATCCAGCTGCAGCAATATGTAAGTCTTCACAGTTTACCTGTCTGATTGTAGTGCATCCAGTTTAACATAATCTCTGGAGCCCTGTACCATCTTGTTGCAACATATCCAGTCATTTCATCATCAGTTTGTCGAGCTAAACCGAAATCTAAAATCTACAGAATAAAAATAAAATAATAATTTTTAGAAATCCCCTTTCACTTTTGTTACAGGTCCTGATTTCCTTCATTACTCATTTCTGGGTTTACCATAGTCCCTCACTATCAGTGATGTAAAACAGCAGCACTCTGGATGAGCTCACCAGCTTCCCTGATGTATCCCTGCATCTTACGGATCTGCATAAAGATGTTTCCACTGCAATGAGTCTGGCCCTTTGTTCTCAAAGGTAAACTTTACATTTTGCCTCAGGTTCCATTTTCCCTGACATTCATTTGCTAAAAATAAGCACTGTGGCTATAAAAAATGAAACACTGTTATCAACGGCGAATGTTTGTGTAAAATGCCAAAAGCAAGTGCCAGTGGCCATTTATTTAAAGACCACAGGAGCGGATCACATGTATGCAGAATTTCTGTTGTTTCCCTCTTATGTCCAAACATTTACCCAAATCACACACCAACTCAATGCCAGTAGGGGAGAAATGTATATCCTGCATAACAAAGTAAATTTAAAACACATACCATCTGTTTTAGGTGGAACTTGCCCACCAAAACAACAAAGGAGCTCTGTTTACGTACACATAGGCTAGATTGCAAAATGTTCCCCTTCATATGCTTTCTCTTAAGTTCATGTTCATGGGAAGTTATTTCAAATGAATCTTTCATGCTCATTTCTTTCTTTTCTGTTCTATTCTCTGATTAGTTTATGTCCCACTAATTATGGACTTGAGCTCTGAGTCAGCTGTGAAAGGGTACCATCTGAGTATCACTGCTGTTGAATCAGTCATCTGAGCTAGCTAGCATCTCTTCACCTGGAAATGTGAATAAGATCAATGCATAACTCCCAGTATGAGATCCAGAATTATTTATTAAGCTGATAGCTAATCCTTTTCATTGGCAATAAGTAAATTTCAAGAGTATCATTCCAAAATTCCTCAATTATAATCCAATTAAAGATATAAAAAGCCTAAAGAAAATACTAATATATAAATAACACATTAACATCTTTATCTCTAATATACTTTAAAAGCATAATGTGATTCTTAAATAAGAAAAACGCATGCATGAGGCAAACAAGGCACAAATAATGGCACAAATAATAAAGCTCAAACACTAATGCTCTTATTTTTATAAAAGCTTTGTCGATATTTTTTCTTAACAGCTGATGCCATCTATCAAATACGTACACACACATTTTCCTTCTTTCTTCTATTTTGTTTTTGTTCGTGCTTGGAAATATCCATTAGTTTGTTCCATTAAAAATAATTTGAGGAAGTAAAGCTATAAATATAAACGAAGCAGAGAGTGGTGTAACAAATGCTAGGCAGGGAAGTGCACAGATATCATAATAATAGAAAAAAACACCAGTAAAAGCCTCCTTTACTTACAGTACAAAAATACAGCACACATTTTAGAGTGCATGATCAGAAACAGATGACTCAAAATTTCACAGATGCTGAACATATATGCATGAAGACACTAAAGAGATCATCATGAAACGTGCTGAGCATCTGCAAGTGTCACTAAACCAAACAGGAACTACAGTTTCTCACCACAAATCCAGATTAGTGCAAGAACCTAACTGCATTGTCTTTATTCACTATTGTGACTTTTTGCTGATCTTGTAGTATTTGGAGTCTTTTCTTAAATCCCTTGCAGCTGGAATAAAATGATTACATCACAGTATTAAAAACATGGAGAAAGATGTTTCTGGCTGCCATGGAAAAACGCTTAAAGGCTTAGAAAGCTACAGGACGTCTTTTCCTATTCTCAAGTCTCATGCTTATTATGTAATATTGTATCACAGATACAAAATGACATGTATTTACATAGATGTGTAAATGAAAAGAGCATTTGAGAAGTGTGGATTACAGGGTTCTTTCTGTTTGGTTGTGGGTTTTTTCCTCTGATTTTTTACCACCTGTAAGTGGTGATACTGGTATATTTTATGCCATCATGATTTAATTTAGCTTGTATGTTCTATAGATATAAAAATTCATCATCTAAACATGGTTGATGCAGATACATACACACTTGCAAGATATATTCAGTTAAGCACTCACTCATGGGCCAAATTATTAGGTATGCACAATCTGTGGGGTACATAGGGATGAACATTTTGCAAAGATTCTTGCATTCATACTAAAATTAGCATTTGGGAGAAAACACATGTTCATGGAAATGGGGTTTTTATGCCAGGGGAGGAACAGTAGCAAACAGCTGAAATTAATGGAATAATGAATAAAAATGGTGGCTAATGTTTTCTCAGAAAACTGTCATCTGGAGAGCTTTTACAACACTCTTCATTACAACAGCATGATACCTACCCTTAGTTCACAGTCTTCATTTACAGCTAAGTTACTGGGCTTCAGGTCCTGTGGCAGAACACAGTCAGTCAAGTACAATTTTAACCTTTTAAAGTACATTGTAACTATGTTTTAGTAACACACTTCATGCACAGAGGGAACACATTCCTTTCATTTTTATTACACCAATGAGTGAACTCACCCGGTGGATGATTCCAGCTGAATGAATATACTGCAAACAAACAAAAATAAAAAAGGTAAGATTTGAACTTAGAGATAAAGGGAGGTAGAAGCCACTTGTCTTGGTTTTTTTGCTTCTGAGTCTGACATTTTCATATAAAGAAAATAATTGCGCCACACCACATTTTCAGATCAGAGGTACGTTGAACTTCAAAACCTCCCTGTTGTTTTATCCAGAACTGGATATTTCAAGAAAGATAACCATGAGTTACTAGATTCTACCATGAAAGCAAGTACTTGCAGTGATTCTTCTGTTGAAGGTTTCTTATCAATTTGGAATTTGTTCCAGTCTCAGCTGGATGTCCATGTTGATCAGCTAGTGGCTCAGTGAAGTCAGTGGTCTAGGGAGCAGTATGGTTAATTCTTACATGATAAATCATGTTCCCATACTGTGAATGCTTATGTGGGTGAGAGCAGTCGTACTTGCACTCTGGGACAGGTTAGTGACCAAAATACCCACCTAAGCCGCAGCATTACTTCAGGCCCACTTTCAACGCAAGGACCCAAAGTGCTGTTTCAGTGGCTATTTAATGTATCTGCTATTTTACATAAAGCATTTAAAATCAAAGATTGACAAAAACTTATTCTGTCATTGCCTATCGTTCTCCTGTTAGGATTAACAGGTAATTTATCCATGATCTTACTGACCAGCATCAGCAAGACCTTGAAAACCTCCTCTTCTTTTCTCTAGAGGTGAATTCACCTTTTTTAGGAACAGGGATTATATGTAAAAACTGTAATGGCAACTGGGAAAACCCAAAGAAAACACAAGGTCATTTTTTGTGTTCCAGACTTAAGCAGTGTTTATCACAAGGCAGGGCCACCTCTCAGTGCTCCTCACAACAGCTGCAAGCAGCTGAATGAAAACGAAACTAAACCACTGCTTGAGGCAGAAGGAGCCGTGTCCTTGCTCTGCTGAGACAGCCACAAGAGCTCCTCACACTGTCCTCGACCAGCCAGCTCAGGACCCTGCCAAACTGCAGCTCCACGCTAATGCCTGTGCTCCACACTGCTGAACATACCTGCCAGAGAGCCCAAAGCATACTCAGACACGTGAATATTGTTGTAATGACTCCAGCAGAGATGTAAGCAAGCAGATATACATGAGCAAACGTTCTTCAACTAATGAGATATCACAATTTCGATTCCAGAAGAAACGAGCCCCCATCAACCCCTCCCCTTCGAAACAGAGCCAGAAATGCACCTGAGTGCATTTCTGAAATTAATATTCACTTAGAGCACAATTCTTACTATGATTTAGCTCTGACACAACATAGATTTATATTCCAAACTGCAAGCTGGATAATTAATGCCATAATCCATCTTCCTAATTAAGCTATTAACTCACGTAAATGAGATAAAGCAATTAAGGTTTCAGTTTTGCAATTTTTATTCACTAAATTCTGCACTTAAATTGACAGAACCTGCATGCATGAATAAGAACTACTGTCTTGGGCACAAGGTGACTTCTTGAAAATCAAGTTTATTTCAGAGCCATTATTTACCATGGCTTGCTTTCAAACAAGCATTATTTTCCATGTCTAAAGTATCAGCTACTATTAAGTTAGCTAGAAAACAGATGACCCCTCTCTTTTCTGTTTGCTTATACCTGGGAAAATCTATATTAGTCTGAGAAAAGCTTAGCACCTAATAATGGGAAACATTATCTACATCTTCACCTGTTTACAGGGACTTCTATGTTTCACATCAGCAAAATGACACATATTTTGATTCTTTTGAAAGAAAATTTTGCTCCAGTCTCATTATCAGTCCTGTGTTACCTAACTGTATAAATTTTAACTGATACAATTAAAAGGAACAATGACTTTACACACAGATGAAATCCTATGTGACTGTGTGCAACATTGTGCATTGCTGGGATAAATTTCTACTTCCACATATTTTGCAAAGAACCCAACTAACCTGGTTATCTCTTCAGCATGTGGCGCTCAAACGTGGCCAGGTTTTTCAAACTGCTCATGTCTTTGAAAGCACAAATGTGAGTTACTTGCTGTATTGTTCTCTATCCAGTTTTCATTCTTCAGAATTTGTGAGACACTATATAGCAAGTGACTGCCCTGCAACAGTAGCTTAAATAGAATCGATCTAAGATTAGGGTTCAAGGGGAGTATTCACATGTATGGCACATATAAACATTGGCAGGCTTGGGGTATTTATTTCTGGTTAGAAAAATTAGCTGATAATTTCTGAAATGATTGCTTCTATCTATGCACTCTTAAGATATATGAAAAAAGGCTTTAAAGTACTGTCATTGCAATGAACAAGTCTCAGCCAGTACCTTAAGACCTCGAAGTAACTGATAGATGAGAAACTGTATATGATCATCTGTTAACTTCTGGCACTTCACAATGTTATTCAGGTCAGCACCCATTAAATTTGTCACAAGATACCTGTGAAAATAAAACAGGGAGAAGCAAACCAAGAAACACACCTCAGAATGGCAGAACGTAAGTCCTTCCAGAACTAGCACATCTAAAGAGTGTCTACATTCGTCCACATGCGTTCCTTGTCCACTGTCTAATAACACACAATTTATATTTTTAAAATCAACTATAAATCAACTATTAATAATACAATCACTGCTATGAGATTTAACATAATGAAAAAGCCTAACAGTATATTAAAAGCTTTTATTTCTGTTTTCTCCATGACACACAACACCAGTGATATGTGCAATATATTTTTTGATGAAGGGAAAGCCGCACTTAAGATCAAAGTGGGAACCTGAGGCACTGAAAATACTGGACCTGTAAGGCTTTGGAATATCTGATGATGGACATTAACATTAAATTGATTGAAATAAGAGTGTTACGGGTAACTTCCCACTAAAAGTTGTATTTTTTGACAAATTTTGCTGAAACATTGTGGGGCAAATTTTGCATTGGTCATATCCAGTTCCCATTGGTATAATTTTGCCCCAGAATCACTGATTAGTTTGGCCACTAATTTCCATGGAGACAAAACAGATTAATTACTATATCTTCTGCTGAATGCTAAGTACTTGTACATTATGTAAACCAAGAAGCACTCAGCATAAATTGTATGTTTTACTAGCAGCAAAATATACATAATCCTATGTTAGTCAGGACTCTCGCCTAAATTTACCCTGTCTTAGTTAACCAACAGAATACTTTTCTGCATACCTGAACTATCCCATCTATCTGTAAAATTATAATCTACAGCTCACACACAATTTAACTGAAAAAGTTTTGTTTACTGGAATTTATGCAGCACTAAAGCACTTACCATATAATCTTACTAATTAGCACTTTAAAAAGTAAAAAATTAAGTCCATGTTCCTGTCTCCTCTTAAGTGGAAAAGTTGCAAAAAATTTTTACAAAGCCAGGTATGTCTGCAAGTCTATTACAAATGTATGTACTTCCCTTTTAAAACCAGAGGGGTATGTACTTGGTAACTAGTCAGAATGACTTTAAAATTTTACTTACACTTCATTAAAATTTTCTATTGACGTTGCAGGCGTAAAAACATCCAGCAATCCTATAACCTGAAAAGTGGAGGAAGCAACATTTTATTTTTAGAAATCTGTAAAGCAATGTGTAATTAGCATTGGCAGTGCTCAGCATTTTTGGGATGAAACTTAGAAAAATATGACATGGTCATCCTGAAAACTGGCACAGTGGGTGGTCTATACAGGTATCACCTCAGCTATCTCCATGATCAACAGAAATTGTTATGAATTGCAAAAAGTAATTACAACAAGATTTTAGACAATCAAAAATTAAGGAAGGAAAATTAATGTCTCATTACAGAAAACTTGACACATGGCTTATACAGCTGTTATACTTCAGATTATGCAGAATTTCATGGGTTTTCTTGTTTTGTTCTTGTTTTAACTTTTTTAGCATCCTTTCTCCAGGATACTTTTCAGTCCACTATATTTTATTCAGACTTCAGATCATTAAGTTACCTTTAAGCAAGTGGATACCTCACTGAAATCAACTGTTTATCACATAAACTTAGAACAGTACTCAATTATGTGGAGCCTGAAGGTTTACTATCTTTCATTTAGCTATTACACTGTTGTCCATTTCAATGCCCTTAATTTCTCAACAAAATCCAAATTTAGCAAAAACCAGGTTTGAGGTGGGGTTTTTTTCCCTGAACTGATGTTTCAAGATGTTTCAACACTATACTTTTCAACATAATACTTTCATTACTTTAATTAGAAAAGAGTAGGACCACTTATTATGGATTTCATTACGCTCATCTTCAAAAATTAGTATTTTTAAAATAAAAATGCAGCCTGCTACTAAAAGTCTTCAAAGTGCAGTGAGTAAGATGGCTAGGTCCAGGTATCTTGGGTAGCTAGACAGCGGCATATACTTTCCAAACAAGATTGTACCTAACTGAAATTAAGCCTATTTTGTAAACTTTCATAATGAATATCCAAAGGGAAAGAACTCACTCTGCACTTACATTCTCATGCTTCATGTGCTTAAGCAACCGGAGCTCTCGGTAGGTCCTCCGTGCATGGATAAGGGATTGAAAAGGTCTTGAAAGCTTTTTCACTGCCACCTTCTGTCTTGTTTTGGTATCATAAGCTGAACTGGAAGCAGAAAAGAAAAAAGTCCACATTGATGAACTTCTACTTCAAAGCTCTCAGCTGAGAAACCTACTCTTCTGGGAGCTCCTTCTTCCTTTACCCTCTTTCACCTTCTACTCAGGGACTGCATCCAAGCAGCTACTCAGAGCAACTCTGGGTATTCAAACACAGCTCCCTCATTTTCCATCCAGCAAATTACTAACACAATACTGTTCCGAACTCATTCTTGGGTAACCCTTCCCTCCACGGTAGGAAAAGTAACCAGAGAATTAGCTCATTAGTACAGCTCCAGCCTCCAGCTCCAATGCAAGGCTCGTAGGGAATATGGGGATTCAAACTCTGAAGTTTATTCTTACTGAACAAACTGGAATCTTTACTAATTAGAGAAACACTGCCATTGTGTCTAGGAATATTAATTACCTATGTGGCCATTAGCCTGCTAATGCCCTAAAGCTGGTATCAAATTAGGATATTGACATAGCCAAGGCCATACCATTTCACTGGGAAAGTCTATAACAAGTGAACAATGGGCACATGCCTTATACTTCAGCCCACAGATCCTACTGACACACAGCATGTGCTCAACATCATACACATTGACCTGCTGAAGAGGACACTAAATATACCAATCACAATTTGCAAACAAGGGAGACTCACTAGTTTTTGTGCATTAGAAAGACATGGCAAGCACAACAAGCCAAAAATAAATCATGTCTGATATGCAACACTGGAATAAAAATGATCCCTGCATGCATTACTTCATGACATTAGACAGTACAATTATAAAAAGATTCAGTTTGTTACCTCCTCTCAGGAAGAAAAAAAATTCTTTCAGTTGTTACTCTTCTCTATTAAGTTAAAATTATGTTCAATTAAAATACATTGAAATTCACAGTTCAAAGTGTGGATAACACTATCTCTGCTTGCTACAGATAGCAGTAGCAAGCCAAGAACCTTCACACACATTAATCTTACATTACCTTTTTGCAGTTACAAACACGAAAATTAAACAACATGAAAAATGCACAGAGTAGGAGGACTCATGGGCAGTGAAGACACTGGAGAACACTGCCAAGCTGCATAAATGCATATTCTCTGTATCCTTTCCAATTTTTTTGAAAATAGGAAATGTTTATCCAGATGAATAAATAACATTGCACAAAACAGCAGCTTGCTTAACATGTCAGCTCTTCCGGTAATTCACAAGCCTTCCCACTCACACTTGTACCAGTTTGGAAATACTGTATACATTATACAAGGCTAGGAATTAGATTTTAAATCCTGTCACTCTCCTCCCAATTCTAAGTTCAAATGTGAGTTTCAGTAATTTAAAATCCACTGATCTTTAAGATGGATTACTTTTTATCCTCCATATGACTCAAGGGTCAAGTTTTCAGATGGTACACTACCTTTTTAGCTTCCATAATTCCTATGACAGCAGCTTTTCAGACCCAGAATGGAACCACATAAAGTAGGGGTGTGAGGGCAGGGAAGAAAGAAAAAGAAAAGGAAAAGGCAGCTTGAGTCCTGAGACCTCCAATGGGAAATCATGAATTATCATGAATTGAAGCTGCACAGGCCAGGGACTGATTTGGTTTAAATGAGTACTTCCACACTCAACTAACTGTACCAAATAATAATCAGAGTTAATGCTTTCAGGCTCTTTTCTTTCCTGCTTTACCATCATCACAATTCAAGTTATTAACAGTAAAGCATTCAAAAATATGTTTGACATTGTTTGAACTGTCTTGTTTGTCAGATTCAAGGATGACTTTCATCTGTGACCTCTGCTACTGCCTCTGTCATCACATTTTTAGACTAGGTCTCTCTGTCTTGATATTGCAGCATCATAGCTGCAGTCTTGTTTGTCCCTTAAATCCCTCACTGGCCTGAGTAAACTGTTAAGTGACAGGATGAGCTGCCTCCCTTTCTGCATGATTGCCCCAAGAACGTTCAGCTTTCAGACTAGTCCCTGAATAGACTCTCTGGTCCTAGTCACAGCAAAAATGTGGGCCTACCTGTGCCTGGCACCTCTAAACACTTCCTTGGGGGCCTGTAACCAGCCTGACTAAAATGATTGACAATAGCTTCTTAAAAAACCCCATACTTAAGCTCTTAATCAGTTTTGTTCAACAGGGAAGAAAAGTGTTAGAGGCCCTCTGTCATGGTTGAACTGCAGCTGGCAAGTAAGTACCACACAGCTGCCTCACCTGCTCACTCCCCTCCACCCCCACCTCAGAAACAAAAAGTAAAACTCACGTATTGAGATAAGAACAATTTAATAATTGAAACAAAATATAATAATAATGCCAAATATGCTAACAATATTAGTAATTTTAATAACTGCAATGATAAGGAGAGGGAGAAAGAGTAACAGAACCCAAGAGAAACAAGTCATGCACAGTGCAGTTGCTCATCATCAATGCCCAACCTGTCTCACAGCAGCATTTGGCCCCTCCTGGCCAACTTCCCCCCGTTTATATACTGGGTTTGATGTTTTATGGTGTAAAACATCCCTCTGGCCAGGTTGGGTCTCCTGTCCCAGCTGTGCTCCCTCCCAGCTCCTAGTGCAGCTCCTAAATAGCAGAGCACAGGACACTGGAAAGTCCTTGACTTGGGTTCAGCACTTACATGGCAACAGCCAATACACCAGAATGTTACCAACATTATTCTCACACTGAATCCCAAAGACAGCACTGTACTAGCTACTAAGAAGAAAATGAACTCTGTCCCAGCAGTAACCAGGACTCCCTCACTTTCCCTTATCCCGTATGATATTCAACTCATACCCTCCCCACTTCTTCACTGAGACTGCAGAGGGCTTTTCTGCCAGTCTCTTGGTGTTTGCATTGCTTCACAAACAACTGCCAGCAACTTACAGTGCCTTTTTCTTTTGAAAGGTTATTTTCTACATGCTTCATCTTGGCCAACCACCTGTGTTTATATTTGTTTTATATTCACCCCAATGGTTTAGCTACTGTTTCCTGAGTTTCTCTGAAACCACTTCTTCTAAGGTGTTTTACCTCACGTAGCTGGACAGAATAGTACAATAGAGATAAACTGTGATACTTGCAAAGGGATATCATCTCCCATCTCTATTCTTTAATGTTAGCATTTTATTTATTGTATACAGTGAAAATAAGTGACTTTTTAGCTGCATGTTGTTAGTATTTCTGCCACCATCACTACATGGTATGCTCACGTGCCTCTACAGAATATGGGAACACCACCTTAGACAGACTTTCTATCATAATTTTAAAAGAAACATGATTATTATTATGATCATTCTTGACCAAGAACCCATCAGAGTTATGACAGAGTTATTTTTTGCCGTCTCTCCTTTTCAAGATCAAGGATAAAAAAGCCATTACTGTGCTTCCATGGATGACATCATTTTCACACAGATTAGAGACTTCTGTTTAGTGCAATTTTCAATCATTGCTTAAATTAGACCAACCTTTTCAGTGTTGTCAACTCTTATATTTAAGAATTCTATTGAAGTTCCACTAGATGAAATACAAATCTCTATTTATATGCATATTTTCCCAGTCCTTAAGGTATCAGAGAAAAATTTGAACATAGGAAGCTACAGCAGTCCAAAAACTCAAAAGGCAGAGAGCACAAGATTTTAACAGCTTCAAGCTAACTTCATGACTTCTGATGGGACATGAGTTTTGGTAGTTGATGTTTATAACTATGGTAATTTCTTTAGTATCCATGGTCAGTTCATCCCTTGTGGTTGCAGAGCAGTAATACTGGACAGACAACCTATTCATGTGTGCAGTCTGCTCTGACCCCTCAGCAATTCTGGGACTAGAAGCACATTATTGATCTCTGGCTGCTTAGCCTTTGGTATCAAATTTCCTTCTGGAGGCAAACTTGGAGGGCTGTTTGTGGGACCCTGATCTAACAAACCACATATGGAGCCAACTTGTATCCTGTTTAGTAAACTCTAGAATACAAAGCAGGAATAATTCTTCCTGGGATCAGCTGATCCCCTTGAACTACAGACAGTCCTTGAAATTCCTAACGCTTTGGGCTTGGAAAAGGCTTATTAGCTGGGCACATTACTACCCACAATGCCTGGAAAAAGTTCAGCTTGAATGGTGTGTTTGGTCTACTGAGTTCTCTCCATTCCTGGTGCCAGCTCAAGTCAGGCTGATGCAGAATGAAGGCATGATCCAAAGCTGGTTGTACATGATGCCAGTCTTGTGTCTGCAGCAACCTCTCCATTTGCTGGAGGTTACCTGTGTCAAACAATATTCTACCCCCATCACTCCAGATTACCACAAGGTTTTGGTTGTCTACAATGTCCGATTTTATGCTTTCACAAGTATTCTATCTGTACAAATTAAGTAGCTATATATATTCTAAATGACTGATTTGAGGTTAAAAATGAAAAGCAAAGGCCAGAATACTAACTTTTCCAAGGGTTTTTTTATATAATTCAGTGTCTCAGCTTGTGAGGCTGTTACCTTTACATCATCAGAAGATTGATGACTGGTTCAACACACTATACCAAAACTTGGAGAGAATGTTGTACACAGCACATGTGACAATGACACCGGGTCTGGGTTTTCCCCATATTGTTCCTGGTCTCTATTTTTACTTCTTTCATTGCAGCACAACACAAGTTTCCTTCACTGGGCCACATTCCTTCAGAACGTGGGAAGTTCCCCCATTACGTATAATTGTTAAGAGACAAAAACCCCCTCAAAAAACTTCAAAACAAACCCAAACCAGAAAAACAAAACAAGAAAAGCAAAAAAACCAAAGAAAAATACAATTCATGCTCAGAACAGATTCATAAACCTCTCATTCACAAACCTCAGCACCCTTTCATGTACCCGCCGACTTCTGTTACAGAAGACATGAACATCCTTGTGGACACATGTCCTTTTAATTTGAAAGAATTCCAGAGAAAAACAAGAAACAGCAGTAGAAGGGTATTACGTGAGCAAGTATTGAAGGGGAAGGGACAGGAGAGGGGTCAACACACTGAGCACCTCGTTATCGAGGGAAGCAGCCCTTACTGCACCATGCATTGGTAAAGTAAGAAAAGAGGGACCACAGGAACCCTGCTCTGGGACATTTTCTAGTATCCAGTCATGTTATTTGGGCTCCTCAAAACTACAGTGAATATCAACCCTTTCAACATTTCTCATAAATGTAACTGAAAGGAAGTAATCACATGGATTTTGGTTTTTGTTTGCAAGGTTTAGTTTGTCAACTATTTCTTCTGGGTCTTCTCCAGGATCTTGCTCTTCCTTTTTATTTATTTAAAGAAAGCTACTTTTTGAGATATAGTCTTGAAAAAAGCACCCACAGCATCCATCCAACACCAGAAAATGGACCGTAACTGCTCTTGGCAGTGCAGCAAAAGAACAACAGAAAACAGTCACCCATAGCCGATTTAAGAGTACCAGGAAAGAGCCCTGTGCTGCTGCTTCATAAACGTTTTGTTACCTTTTTGCAAGTTCACTTTGGTGGTTTGCAGTATCTAAGAGCTGGCTTTAAAATGCAAAGAGTATTTGCTAAACCACACAAATCAACACATGTGCATCAAAAGGAAACCATAAAGAAAAATTAGATGGTAGCAAGACAAAATATGAGAGGATGAGTAATGGCCAACTCTGAAACAAGGGAGTTAATCTCCTCATAGACAAAAAAAATACTTGCTTGATGCTGACAGTCTACTATAGTGTAAAATTACATCCCAACGCTTAGATATTCTTCCAACACACCATGCTGAGCATCAACATCAATTGTTTGGTTTTAGTACAACCACTGTTAATTAGCTGAGATTAATTTGCCACTAAATCTAAACACACACAAAATCTCTTATTTGTGCAACATAATTGTTCTACAACCAACATAAAAATATGTTAGGTTTATGGTTTAAGCAGACACTGAAAAATACTAAAAAAATAATTGCTCACTGTTTGCCTATGTGAATACATCACCAGTCTTCTTGCAATGTAACAACATGATCATAAAAGTGCTGTATCAGCCTCTGAGTCCACAAGCCATTTCAAATAAGTTCACATAGGAACAGTCACACTTTCCTAGGTGAAGCTACAGACAGTACAGCTTATATCAGTGGGAATGATGCATTTAAAATCATGGTTGTGAGATAAGCATACAGAAGGTTGGGGTCATAAGCTGTTAGCTTCCTCAGCATGTGCAACCAACTCATGCATACTAAAACAGTCATGTATTTTAGATAGCCTCCAAGCCCAATGTCAGTATGTAAACAAGCAATATCAGTCAGCTGCCACTAAGCCAGTACACTGTTAATGACAAATGTGTTCCATTCATCATTTCATTAAAAAAGTTATACATTGTGGGCTTTGAGGCTTCAGCTAGGAATGCACGGGGTCAATCTAAATGTAAAGTTTAACGTGGAAAATATCAGTGCTTTCAAATACATTATAGAAACCTATACAGACAAAATCTTGCTTACATTCTTGTTCTTCTTTTTCCTATTCCTCCCCCCACTTCTCCTTCACATTTCCTGTTTCCTCTCTCTACAAGAGCCAAAATAATAAAAGGTAGCAATCTATTCCCGGGTCATGTAGAGGTTTTGAAATGCCCTCTCCCTTCCTGACTGTATGGACAGAACTAAGACATTGTATTTTTGCTATCAACTAAATAATATGTTCTGAAATTGCAAACAGCTCCTTGGGAAGCTGTGTTGAAACAACCAGGCCCTAAGACTTTCAGGTCTCTGGACGAGGGACTGTGTCCCCCAGGCAACTGGAATCACAATGGCCAACAGCAGGAAAGGAAAGGAGGCAGCTATGCCACTGCTGCCTTGTGAAGTCATGAAGCTGCACATCATAAAAAAATACAGTGAAGCGGGGATGGAAGAGGCCCTCTGCAAAGAATACCCTCTGCTAATGCACTCCTACATTCACACAGAAAGGCTGCAATTCCATGATAGTTACAGCCTTTCTGCCACAACTGGGTCATCTCATGCCTCTCATCTCTCTTCTATTCCATGCCTCCTCTTTCTCTAAAAAAGATCTCATTAATTTCTTGAGAAAGAAAACCTGCACAATACAAAATGGTCTTCCTCACTTCTTAACCTTCCTTACCTTTTTTTCACCTTTCCTACAAGTCCCTCTATTGCCCTCCTCACATACACACAAATGTCATCTGCTCTCACAGGCTTGGTGAGAGCACCCTATACAGAAATATCTGGCACAGCAATTCCCAGCTCTTCTCATCCATCTCCACAAACATGTCCTTCATTAAGTGTTCTTAGATATTCTCATTTAAAATACGAACCTTGACTCCATTAATTATCATCTCCTTTCCCTTTCCTTTCCAAAGTCAGTTAACTATACTCTTCCAACAGCTGGAAAATACTCAGGATGAAACCAGATAAAGGATTAACAAGCAATCTGCATGCCTCTCAGTACTCTTACAAAACCAGTCTCAACAAACTGTCCAGTGATGTCTCTCCCTGGCCAGAGCTCAAAAATAGTCTTCCATCTTCCTTCATGTATCTTTCACAAAATTTCTTGAATCCTTGACTTCCCTTGGCTTTGTAGCTGCAAATCCCACTGTGTCTTAATTCCTAAAGGCTATTTTTTTTAAATTCCTCTGAAGGTCTCAGACTACAGTTTTGTTGCTTTGCTTATTTTCATCCATTCACTCTAGCAATACTGCTGCAAAGATCCTCATTCTAAGCTGCAACATTGCTTACACCAGTTTTGTTTAGTTTTCCTCTCTGTTGCAGCATTGCCTTCAAAGCCTTGTTTTTAGGTATTGTTATTACATTTATTTACTCTTAAAAGGTGTCCTGCCTCTGACTGGACTCTCATATGAGCCTTCATCTTTCACTTGGTTTTCAGGCAAGTGTTTGAATATGCTCAGAATGGCCCATTGTAAACACTTGCAAAACTAATGAAAGGCTTTAATACTTTCCTTCTGAATGATGTATACCAAAAATAGACAACTCCTAACAGATCTTGGACAGCAGTATTTTAACAACATCACAAACACAGTTCCCAATAAATTTAACCATAGAGAGGATGAAGTTCAGCACCTCTCTTTGCATTGAAAACAAAAGACCTAATCTAAAGGAACAGTCCAAAGGAAGTCCACTGAAATCTATGTGTGCTTGAGATTGAGTTTAGTCTGTGGAGACCTATACCACCTTCAGTTTCCAGCTGTATTTACATACAGCAGCTGTGTGTTACTGCTACTCTAAAAGTTTATCTCAGCATTTACTACTTAAAGCAGCATGTAGTGTTACTGTGACACACACCATAACTCCAGTAACCTGATCTCATAGTAGAAATCATACACTTAGTTATCACACAGCTAAGTAAAAAGATCCCTTTACAAAAAATACAGATGTCATCAAGTACAATCTTGAATGAAGGAATTTTTCTCTTTGTCAGTCAAAGACAATTTTTATCAGCTTCTAAAATTGCTCAGAAGCTACTGAGTTGTCTCAGCATCTCCTTATAGGTCCTCAATGTGAAAAGGACAGTATCAGCAATCTAGTATTGCAAGTTACTACCCTCAAAACTCTTGTGAGTACAATCTAACCAGAAGCTCAGAACAGGGTGGATGGCAGGAAACAAGGGGTTAAACTTAACAATTAAAGCCTTCTGCATCTATTTTTCCACATGTACTTCCTCAATGCAAAAGAGCAGCCTAAACAGCATCCCACCTTCCCCCATTTTTACTCAAAATCAGTCAGGACAAAAACTGAAGCTTAAGCAGGCACTTAAAGTTAACAGGGTGGGGGACGCTGAAGTGTTGCATCACCTTAAAAATGAGTTAAGGCAGGCTTTGCTTTCCTGCTTTTCTTGAACCAGTCTCGAGCCATTACACCCTGACTTAGCAAGGCTCTTAAAAATATATATTGCATACTCTTAAAATCAAAAGAGACTTAATGTAAGTACTGCTAATGCAAACAGCTTCTGAGGAAACAGTGTAGGAGTTTCTGGGTGGGAAGAAGCTCTGGACTCACTTTGGTTCACCTTGCAAGGTTTGTTCTTTCCAAAGAAGGCAGAACACAGAGCCTGCAATAGGCTAATGGGGAACAACCTGTTGGGAGAGATCAGAGACAGCACGCTGCAGAACGCTGTCAATCCCTCCCAGGCAAAAATAGGACTAAGTAGGTTAGAAGACAGTTTACAAAAGCTGGCATAAAAAGAGGCATACAGGCTTCGAAAAAAACAAACAACAGCAAATCAAAAAATCTATCCAGGTTACATAATTTGTGGTATAAAAAGAAATCTTAAAAAAAACCTCTTTCTCAAGCAGGTGGCAATGCCAGCTCCCAGAGGAAAAGTGGCCATGTACCAAAACACAGTGGACCAACCAGGACAACATAGCAAGGAGGTAGAGATGCTTCAGGCTAAAGGTCCAGTTTATAAGCAATATCACTGGGATAGTTGGAAGACTCAAACATGGCCAGAATTCTTGTCAGTCACAAGGGACAAGAGTTTAAAACGCAGTTCAACACGAGACAAATTTTCTGTCTTCTATAGAACTGAAATAAGGGTTGTAGATGAAGATCACATTGTGAAAGTAAGCTAGCTTGTTTCTCATCTAAATAGTTTGATTTAGCTTAAATGCTGCACTTAACATCAGGATCTTTTCAAAACTCTCCATCAGTAGGTCTGGTGCCTGGCCAACATGTTAAGAGTCAATCAGCTCTTTGACTTCTGTGAGAGGTAAATCCAGCTTTGAGGGTGGACACTGAAAATGCATTTTCCAGGAAAAATTTAAATTTAAATGAGTGTTGGCCTGACAAGGAGTTAAAATAATTGTCTAATAAAAAAAAAAACAACCCTCAATTAGATAAGCTATAGCACAAAGAGAAAACCACTACAAAACAAACCAGTCCTTGGTATAAATTTGGTATTTTCTAATTAAAAAAAAGGAGGGAAATTAACCAAAACATGCTGTTTAAGACATCACTGATAATTTTACATTTAACTAAACTACCATACACACCTCACACAGCTTTAACTTTTTTCCTCTAAACTTAAAAAATCAGGTCTGACAGTGGAAAATGACAGAACACCCATGAGCTTGAATGGCCATAGACAAGAGTTCAGGTTAAAGGAAGCTTTCCATGGAGTTAAAACACAAGAGTAACACAAAAAGGACTGCAAGGATGAAGTACTTGAGGGACAGATCTCTGTTCTCTCTGTGGTTGATGTAGATGCTGAAGTGCAACTCAGCTTGGCATTGTGGCTCAGTTCAGAGGATTTCCAAAAAGAAATGTTCTTTGGGATATGGCATTAAAAGAGTGAGAAAAGCAGTAGAGCCCTCAATGTTAAGGAAGATTTACTTTTTATGCATGTTCCACACTGAAAAAAAAATAAGGAAAATATATGGGAAAGTGCTGTGCATGGTATAGGTAATGCTCTAGAAGTGAAGTTCTAAACCAGTAACATCCGCCTCCATAGCATATTTGATGCATCTGCAAGTAACTCAATAAATCTGACAGAATTCATGTTTAGTTAATGACATTTCAATAAACTGGGCCAAAACACAGCCTCCTGACACAAACTCTTCTATTGACTTTGAGCTGTGAGCAAAAGATGTCAGTATTTACAATACATTTCTTATTACCAGTTATCAATTCAGTTGCCCAAGTCTATTGGATATGACCAATAACTTACTGTAAGGAAAAAAAGGGTGGCACTAGAGAACAGTTTCATTGAGGTAGAAAAAATTTGTTACAACTCTGTTCCTGTTTTAAAGTCACTGTTAGGAGTTCAGGACCTTGGCTTCTATTCATCAAACCACTTAAGAATTTGTTTAATTCCAGTGGCTTCTGCAAGACTTGAATATGCTTTTAGACATTTTACTGAATAGGAGTACAGTTATTCACAGAAGAAATATAGCATATTACTCAAGGGAATAGTCGTGTCTTGTGGGTCTCCTGGGTAAAGCATATGCATATAGACAGAAAAAAAATCAATTTCAATAGACACTAAAAATAGATGGCTCTTCTCAGAGAGATTCATACCTTTTCCTCATATTCAATCTTCTGTTTGGGTTTATAGTTCATTGATGTTAACAAGCCTATTAATATAGAGCAATACTTTATTGCTATATTCTATTTTTAAATGTCTATTTTAGGGTAAACCTTTCCCACAGCATCTTCCAGTCTCCATTTTACATCCCAGTTCTCTGTTTTGCAATTGATAAAAAATACTAGGATTTCTTTGGCTTTGCAGACAGTTTCAAAAACCAAAGCACCAGCTGTGCTGCAAGTGAACCACGACATGTTTTCATTTCCTTCGCAATTTCTCAAAAGTCTTGACATCTCATTACAAAATTCAGCAAAGCTGGTCTTCCCCTTAAACCTATGTCAGCATAAACAGGGAAAATAACCAGAAATCCAGTTTCAATTGCAACACAAAAGTAGTTACTCTGGTATTGTTTACTTTCTTCTCTTTTATTTTACAAACTAAGGTTTTTATAGTCTAAATTGCATCCTTGTCAAACTAGTCACAGCAGATCATCACAGGACTATATGCTTAACTACAACAGTAGGTACCAACACTCACATAGTTGCCTGGACTTCTCTGGTGCGAGCATAAGTCAGAAACAATAAAAAAGATAAGAATTCAAAGATACTACACACTAGTTCTGAGTGTTTCTGCTGACTGTTGGAGGTTTATTTAAATGCATATTCCGAGTTTACGACATTTCACGGAGTTAAGAGAATAAAACAAATCCGAAACTCCACAAACGTTTCCTGGTATCTGACTGTGAAGAGAACAAAAGTGAAAACTATTGCGTGAGTTTAGAGCACAGTAAAAAGTAAAGTTCTACAGAAATTTCTTTTTAGTAGTTTTATTTAAAGGCCCATTATAGATTCTTTTACATAATTCCACTTAGCCCGCTTACAAAACAAACACGACTCTTTTTCAGAAACACCTTAGACATCACTATTATTCCCAAAAACTGATTTAAAGCTTTTGTAAGTGTAGTAAAGTGTGCATCAAATGCTACAGTAACGGCCCAACCTGCACTGGGAGTTCCCGAGAGTACAAAAGTGATGTAGGAATTACCAAGAGAGAGGGATACGTTTTACGATAAGATGTAGCTACCCCCTATAACAACCCGAAGACACCGAAGCCGTTACGAGGCCTTCTGCCCTAATTTGGGACCCCCCGAAACCACCGGCTGAGCCCCCCCCGTCTCCTCCCTCACCCGGCCCTGCCCGGCTCCGGGGGCTGCTCCCATTGTCTCTGCGGACGGAACTCCCCGCGCCGCGGATGCCCCGAGGGATGTCCCGCTACCCCCAA
>VXBA01002635.1:29860-221865 GCA_013399895.1 Serilophus lunatus | reverse complement strand
CATTTTCTCTTTTCTTTCTTCTCCATACTGCACTTAATACCAATTATAAATTTCCTCATGCGCTTTCTTCCTACAGTCATCCTCACCTTAGTGCTTCTCAAAGATTAGATTATCTTCCTACATTTGTGCATGTCTGTGGCAGTTCTGCAGGAAGAGCTCCCAGTGTGGGATCTATCCAGGGAAAAGATGATCACCATTTTCTTCTCCCTTGCTTACAGATGCTGAGTAATGCAGAGAATCAGATCTTAAGAGGCATTGCATTTTCTGCTTCCTCTAGGCTCAGCACCCTTCTTGGATATGAATTAATATATAATTTGGGGGGTAAAAGGGTGCAATCTTATTTCATGAATCTTCTCTATTCTTTATAAATCTTTATTCTGACCTACTTTCACTTCCCTTTTATTTCTTTTTTTCCCCCCTTGCAACAGTGCTTTCTTTTTGTCCTGTCTTTTTTTTTTTTTTCCCACCTTATTTTGTCTTTATCTTTCTTCTGCTGCCCTCCCAGCTTTTCATTACTGTCATCTTTTTTCCCAGTCACTGAACCCTTGATGTTGTTCTAATTGACAGACGGGGTTTAAAAGCACATTCGAAAGCGCCTGTCTTTTTAAATAGACTCCTGTCTCATCAAAAGATGTACAGCAACATTCCATTAGAGCACATCATTTGAAAATAGATTGGGCTTTTAGCAACTGTACTCATATTTTTATAGTTAGGCTGTTCTGCTGGGATCCTCCCTCCCCCTTGCCATCCCCATCATCTCCTCTGATGTGGAGGGAATGGGAAAAAGATACATAAAGAGATATTAATGAATGTTTCGTTTGGGTTTTCTCCTTACTACAGTTTTCGGATGCTTGTTCTGCCTGTTTATTTCTCTCGGACATGGCACAGAAAGTTTTGGCATGAAAATGGAGATGCAAAATGCATATGTGCTGACGTAAATGAAGATGTGGCTGAAAAGCAGCAGGGAGGGTGTAGAAACTATGGCTATCTCCTGGTGGGATAGAGAACTGAGCCAAGTCTGCACTTTCCTCCCATCTTTTTCTGGGCAGCTATGAATATCTGCTGCAATGTGCATTTTTCCTTATTGCTTGGAGTGATGGTTTTGTTCAGTTTTTGCATCCAGAACATCAAAGAAGATGAAGACAGAAAAGATCTTGCAAAGGTCTATTAGATTACGTAGTTCCTTCTGTTACCTCTCCAACCCCTGCAAATACTATGTAATGATGATTATTTTGTTCCTGAAATTGCTGAAGTTTAATTACTATCTACTTGGTAATCATATTGAGGTACACCAATATACTTTACGAGGCCATCATTTTTGAACTACAGTTACTTGCTGTTAAATGTCAGGGCTACTTCAGACCCTACCAACACAACAAGTGCTCCTGCCTGAGCCGGAAGGCTACCATTGTTTTACATTCAGAAGAAAACTGGCCCAAACTCTGAAGCTAGATCCAGTTTTAACTTTTAGTCTGCTAAAAATGCTTAGACCTGGGGATCTAGTGTGAACCGAGAAAGAGAGACGGGATCCCCTTTCTGGAGTCAGAGATGGCTTTCCTCCACAAGCAAGAGCATTCAGAGAGCATGGCACCTATTTCTGCATAATGTGAGCAATTATTTGCTATCAAATACAGGCATCTTGAACCTCTGTTCTCTTAAAACCCTGCTGAGGGAAAGAGGAATGGCCAGGTCACTTATGAGATGGATGTGCAGAATAATTATTTACTATATCCCAAAGACTGTCCCTTCATACAGACTATCCCTTAAGTCACAAGCCAGCCAGTCTGTTCACAGACCAGCTTCTTGATGTTTCACCCGGACGTGTCAGTAGAAAACATCATTTACCTCTTCTTCCCAAGCACAGGTAGTAAAAAGCCATTCCTGTTCTAAGCCCAGCATTGATCAGCAGCTGGGGCTTAATCATCCTCTCTCTCCACACCCCTGCCCAAGTTATTTCCCCTTGCTATGCTACTATTAAGTCCAAGACAGAGGCAATAGGTACAGTTTTCAGTCCCCACAAAGTAGGATTTCAGTGCTTCCTTTTTGCTTTCTATGTTCCTGTTTAATGTGTAGTAATGATAGTCTCTGTCGCTTTGTTGGATCCTCACAATAAACGACTTCTCAGATTGATTAAAACCTCTCCACTTGGCTCTGGCTGTGCATCGATTTAGCTGCTGCTTGTTGCTTTGTGTACAGCACATCATAGAAAAAGGAGGTGGGAAAGACCTATTAGGTATCAGCTTAAATGCCCGAGTCTCCCCACCCCCATCTCTCATCTGTGATCTGGCAGGAGATTATTCATTGCAATGTATTTGTGGCAACTTTTCCCAATACCTTCTTGAGTGGCCCGGGAACCTTCCTTCCCACACAATAGCCCACCACACCTAACAACAGTGCTAGCAAGAGCAGGGAAGTTGTTTCCCTGGTTCCTGGCTTGTTGCTCCTCTCTGCTCAATGTAGAATATCTTTCTGGAGCCCTCTAAAAAAAGATGCTTCCTTGGAGCTCTCTCCTCTTGAAGGAAGACAAAAGCATGCCAGGCTGTGAAGCTAATGGGCGTTTCTATTACTCTCAAATAGGATGCCTGGGTTCATATAAGGACTGTCCTCGCCCTCTCTTTCCTTTTACAGAAGCCTTTTGAGAGCCAGTTTTCCTCCAGGGGTGAATAAGTGGGTTCAGAGGATTTATGCTTTTTAAATATGGGGCCACTGCCTCAAAGCTTAGATTTCTCTAGAGCAATTCCTCTCTGATGCTGTCTGATTGCAGGTATTTCCATTACGTGAATGCTTGGTCAAAGGTTAGACATGATGATCCTGGAAGTCTTTTCCAACCTTAATGATTCTGTATGTGGGACCTTGAAGACTTTTAAGCCACTGGCTTAAAGGTTGTTCTATTTTCTGTCTTTCAACCTCAGCCACTTCAGCAAGATGGACTCCTTAGAGTAGTCCTGGGGACTCTTATGAGTGAAGCAGGATAAGCTGTGCCTCTGCTGACCATACCTATCACACATACACAGATCAGAGACCTTCCTGCAGCCTATTGATTTATCTGGGATACTTTCAAGCGTAGTGCAGTAGAAGCAACTCTACAGGAGAATTGAATAGCTCCTTGCTTGTTTAGTTCCCCAAGGCAGCTCATGGGAGGATTGATGTTGTGCAGAGGCAAGGACTGCAGTGCATGGCTGGGAGCAGCAGGTGCAGGTGAGGCATCCAGTTGTTGTCTGAACAATAAACCCCATCCTTTGACTAAAAGGCAGGAAGAAGGGATAAGGCAGCTGGCAGACAACTTTTACATCTCCCTATTCTCAAAAGTGTTGAACAGCTCTTGGCTTGGCCTAGAATATTTTCCATTTCTATTGCCAGCAACATGCAGAACAATGGAGAATCATCCCTTGTTTTCTGCATCTCTTTTGAAAAAATAAAGAGTTTCTGTGGACACACTAAATGGCTGTATTCAGCCAGCACAAATTCCGTCCTTGCTCCCAATATCTCATGTTCCCCACCATCTGGCACTAAGCCTGCAGAGGCACCCAGCCAAGAGAAAATAGGCACTGGCTGTGTCCACATCGGGAGAGACAGGTATCTTTTGCAATAAGACCTACATCCCTGACTGTCCATCTTGGAGACCTACTAGAAGAAACTGTGGCTCCTGCATAAACTGTGGCCCAGGTTTCTTTACTAAGAACAGTGTGGTGCAGGGATGAGGGAAGCACCAGGCTGGATATGGATGTGAATTCAGGAGGCATTTGGGGTCTGACCTGGAGAGCTCTGCAGAGCCACAGAGACTGGGATGGATGTGAGACAGAAAGGGAAAACACATTCAGCAATGTAACCAATCTGTAAGAGGAGCATCAATTCCGTAGAGAGGCAAGAGGCTGTGGTTGGAGAGACAGCAGGCAAGAATTCTCCCAAGACTATTTATTTGTTTTATTTCCAGAATAATACTGACCTTCACGCTTGCTGTGGTTGCTGCCTTTATGAAGTCAGCTCTATTAACATCAATGCTTGTGTGTATTGAAATAGAAAACAGGGAGAGTATGTGGAGGAGAGCAGTCACATTTTTGTGGACATGCTGTGTTTCACCATCACCCACTGTCCTTACTGTTGCAACCCTTCCATCTCAAATCCTGCCACACTAAGATAATCAAATCCCTAAGAAACATTATGAATTCCATCACAAGAAAACGATACTGGCTCCCACAAAGGTGAGAAACCTGAATAAACGGGCACCATTCTTCACTTTAAAAGGGATAACTGCTGAACCCACTCTAGCTCCTTTAAAAACCTCTTTGCAGACTCTGTGAAGTGAGTTTTCAGGTTATTGGAGGAGAGGTTAGTAATACTCCCCTCCTTCAGGTCCCTTACGCTGATGAGGCGCACACAAAACAACATGAACCCAGAAAAACTGTGGTTTCAGCATAGACTTCAGCAGAATTCCTGGCCATATGCAAATATAACAGCAAAACTTTTATGTCACTGTGCATGGTTTTACATGTGTGCTTTAAAGCCACTGCCTTATCTCTTAGAAAGTTTGAAAAGCTTGGTAAAATTTCCTCAAGCCTTTCTTTCAGGCCTTGTCAACATGGCTTAGCTAGAAATTGGGCTGTTGGCTGGTAACTTGTTTACTGATGTCAGGTTCTACAAATAACTACATATTTCACAAGTTTTCTTATCATTTCAGAAACATCCACCCTGTTTCCAAATAAATATTTCCACCTCTGGCAGCAGAAAGAGTTGATATGACCCTCAGCACACTGTAGGGCAGTGAAATCACTGGTAGGGAGAGAAGATTGAGCCAAGCAGGTAAGCAAGGTGGAAATGAGAGAGACTTTTGGGGAAGATCAGCCATTGACAAAGTTGGATGGACAATTCTAGTAGGTGGTGGGAGGACGGAAATCACTTTTGTTCACTGTTCTTTCTTCTCATGAGCAACAGACTGCTTCTGGGAGGTAGCAGACTTGGTATCTCTGCCAGTCACTGGCTGGCTGTGTGACCCGAGGCACTCAGCTATAACAAATTCCTCTTCTGCTTTCCTATAAGAAAGGAGGCAGAGGGAGGGTATAAAGCATGTTGGGAACTGCAGATGAGAAACACTAGTAGATAAGAGCTGGACTTCGTCTCTCTGATAATACATCAAGAATGATTATAGCTACATCAAACATTTTCTAACTAGTTCACAGACAATCTTAAGTTTTGGTTGCCTCTTGTTTTGGCATTTGTTCAAAGTAACTTTCTTTTAGATAGTGATGTTTCAATCCAAGTAATTTTCTAGCTTTATATTGTGTTTTCTTAACTAGTGTTTAAAAAAAAAAAAAGGGGGAAAAAAGCACATTGATACTACCTATCTAATTGGGAGAGTTGTAAAGTTTAGATTCTTAGATTCCCTGCACAGATTCCCTGTCCCAAAGATATCCCAGTTATTGACAGCAGTAGGGTTATCATCTTTACTGGGAGCCTCTGCTGTTGTATCTCTGCTGTACAAATCAAAATTTCCTTAGACAGCTTTAGGCTCCTCTTCTGTCACCCAGCACCTCGAGGGCTCTGCTTTCTTCTTCCCCTACCTTTGTCCTCCCCTTTACAGTCTAAGCTCCAAGGCACTAAGCGATGCTTGAACTCAAATTTTACCTATTTTGGCATCTAAGTTAGAAAATATCCCCACCAAAGGTTTGCACACTGACTTCCTTAAGATTTTTCTGAATATGTGTGAATTTACATTATGCTCTTCCAAGAACCTCCTGTCAAAATTTGAGGTATACCCTCTAAAATAGTGGGGGATGAGAGCCTGAATTTAAGAGAGATTGGTTTAAAGTTTGCAGCAAAATTCAGAGAGAGGCTCCAGTTTTCTTTGAGTCAGTGATGGTTATCTTCCTATGGTAGACAGCACACAGACAAATCAGTGAGGCCTCTTCCCAGGATTGAAGACCATCAATAAAGCTTTTTGTCTCTGAGACTTTCTGGTGGGCCACAATAAAAAAAGTGGGAAGCTTTGTTCCAACAGATATTGCAGACACTTCCTCTAGGAGAAGATGAAGGTTTGTGTTTGATCTTCAGTAATAAGTACAAAAAAGGACTTTGCTCCTTGCTGGACCTAGTGTTACTTTAATGAAATTCAGTTCATTACAGTTTAAATATGAAGACTTACTGGAAGATCAAATTTTGCATATAATGCTCTAGTCTGACAGTAATGTATTTGCCATATAGTTAAACCAAAAGGTTATGGAAAAGCTCCAATTTCTAGGTAACTATACAAGCATAAAAATAATAATTTAGTGGGTTTGGACAGGGTATTTTTTTCTTTTCATTCACTTGGCTCTAAAGCTGCTTCAGCTTAAGAAATTAAATTTGACAGGCGATTAGTCCATAATGTGGTGCAATCACTTCTGGTATTTGAAGGAAAAATTGAAAACAGACTAGATGTTTAACTTCAAAAATGTCTGTTTCAGATGTGATGGGAAGGAACTTTAGTTTTTGGCATCAAGAGCCAGTGACTTGCAGAACAGGGTGATCTCATGCCCACAGGCAAGATAGGCTAGGTGAAGCTAACTGTGAATGTACAGTGGTAACCAGCATGAGTTTGCTTTTACCTACTGGGAAGTTTACTGCTATTTCTCTGTTTGGTAAGTGAACTCACATTCTTCAGAACAGATGATAAAGTCCAAGTCTCACACTTTTATTATTCTGCAGTAAGTTGTTTTCTGCCCCAAATGCTTCTTTTACAGCAACAGAATCTGAAATGGGCACTTGGGGAACTAGATCCTGAATTGCGACTTATACAGGTATTCCCAAACTGCTCCATTACTACTCTGAAGTTTGCATCTACACTCTTGTGCCTTTGAACTAAAAGGGAAGTGATGGAGGGAACTACAGAATTATTTCAGATTCACATTCCAGGCAGGTATCATGCTGCTTTTGAGTACTGCTCCACTGGCTGTGAAATGCCCTTGCTGCAATGCAGAATTGTCACCACAAGCTGCAGAGAGCCATGCCCAGCATAGACCAGTCTCTCTTTTTATCTCTGTGGCCATTTTTCTTTCATGGGCAAATATCTTACATGGTCTGTTTCTTGATGGCTATAATTCACAGAGAAATTTCTCAGCACCACGCGAGTTTATGGACATGTAAATGTGGTGTGCTGCATGCAATGAGGAAGACAGGATGATGAAGAAGACAGGATGCTTTCTGGCGCAGAGACTGAACAAGGTGCAGTGAAACACTCATCCACAGCAAAGTCTGTTCAAAGGGTAAGAGGGACAAAGAGACCCCAGAGCACTCAACTCTCCTGCTACACTCCTGAGTAATTTTTAAAGGTCTCAGGCACGGATATTGGCCCTCAGACTGAGCATTCACCGTTCAGATACCAGATGAATCTTCCCTACCAAATCAGACAAAGATATAGTTGTAGATAGAGCCCAGTTAGCTTCATGAAGCATCGGTTGGTCTGTTGGGAAGAGCAGCCAGTGCTTCCCCCTGTGAAGACTTCCATGAATCAATATGAAGCCTCTTTTGATGGACAGTCATTCCTCAGCAGCATCTCCAGAACAGTTTGGTTTAGGGAAATATTAGATGTGATCCAGTACATATGATACCCTTCATCACATGGATGAAATCCATGAAGTTGGAGAGAGCTCAGCAGTAATAACCCTTATCCTTTAACTTAGTAGAGCTCTCCTCTATTTAGACACTTAAGCCAAGTAAAAATTGGACTGAGTCTTCACTTTTCAGAGTTTCTCCTCTTTTGGGAGAGAAACACCCAGAAAAGGAGACAAGAGCTTTTCATTGTACCAAATCTAACTACCAGTAAGAAGGACTTTGGGTCATGGCTATAAAGACCAGCTCTAAATTATCTATGTACCTCGCCTGTGAGGAGAAGGCTCCAAACAGAGGCAGGAACAGATACAGTGTACCTGTAGACCCCAAGATACCCATCCAGCACCCGAGTCCCAACCATCTCAACCAGAAAGCGTAATTTAACCTCATTTGCTAGCTGGACCCATCCTGAGGTGCCCTTGCGGAAGACTTTCCACCTTGAGCAGATTGATGCTCCTATTAGACAGATGGGAAGTGAGAGAACAGCCTGATGAGCTCTTTATCTTTTACTGACTTCCTCACACCAGACTTCTAGCTATTTTAATTCCCCTTTGAAGGCAATAAAGGGAAGGCTTCTACCTCACCAGGCTCATCTGAAATCCTAGTGAAGTGACTGAAACTCTGTCTTAATGTTCTCTGTGACTGCTGGTTCTGGTGACTTGGTTTCTGACTTTCATGGTTCTGGAGTTTCTTTCTTTTTAGTAAATGTGTGTGCTTTTTTCCCCTCCAACACAACAGACAAACAGATGGCTGTGATGATTTTGCTAGGCCAAACCTCTCTTGGCTGGATTCCCCAAATGAGTAATGTGGTGATAACTTACTGGTGTTTCCTCACTACTCCAGTGCTGAGCAGGGTAGGAAAATGAGAGGGATTTATGAAGAGGTAGAGGAAAGGGAAAGCCAGATAATGACAAGGTTGGGGAAATATTAACAGCAAAGAAGACTTTTGACAGGATTTTTCCCTGAGTAGTCTCAGCTGGGCTCATTCTAGCTTCTGGGAAATTTTAAAACAATAGGGGATATGTGTGTTTAGAGGGGGGGGGCCCGGGGAAACAGCTTGGCAGATAAACATGTCCAGATTTTTTCTTTATTTTTACAAAAGCTATTAAAAATTGGGAGTGCAAAAGCACCTTAGAGATGATATTTCAAAAGGGGTTGGAGGTGTAGAGAAATTGCAAGGTAAACAGGACTTTTTCTATCTTCTCCCTACCTCCAGCCTGTGTGCAAGGAAAGATAACAGCAGCAGGAGAAAGCAAAGTCTGCCATGGAATTTAGCTCTTCTTTTTTCTGTTGTAACAGGGAGAGAGGGAGAGACCACATGTGCTTCAGAGGCATCTCTGTCTGCTTTGAACCTTATCAACGGGGACTGTGCAATGCAGTTTCTCTTTCTGCCTCTCTTCTAACTTTTGAAGCAAAACACTTACGTGCAAGGAATGTCAGAGCAACTGACAGCCAGAAAGATAGAGGAGAAAGCCAAGAAATAGGGAGGAGGGGGCTACTGGTTCTCCTCCTCCTCTCTCTCTTTTTTTTTTTTTTAAATTTTCTTTCCCTGTTTTCTTTCTTTGATTAAAGGAAGGGGGAAAGAAGAGAACAGTGTAGAGATGTCTTTCCCACCCCTCCCCTAACAAGTCACAAGAGCATGGTCTGTGTTGAGTCAAGCAGATTGTTAGGGGAGAATGGCTGTCAATGGGATCTCAAAGATGCAATTTTTTTTAAGAATAAAGGAAAGAGAAAAGGTCTCTTGTCATGGCTTCTCACTGTTTATGAAATGTTTTGCCTCTGTGAGACCTACAGGGAATCTGAGAATGTGCTGAATCTGTTGATCTCCCACATTTGCTTTGGAAACAATCCCTTGCCACTTTTGCATGTAGAGAAAGCCCATATATGCAGCACTACTCCCTGTTTTTCAGGTTTGTATACTCTATCAATAGACATTCAGAGAGGTTCTGCCTTAATGTGGCAGATAGCTGTGAAATAGGGAAGGAGAGGCTGCAGTTTACAGGGGAGCCATGGCATGGTGGGCACACCTGAAAGGCAGGCCAGAATCAGGAGTTTAGAGTTGAAGCTGAGCTCTGCTTTTATTCGAGAAAGGATTCTTAGTATCTTGCACCACGCTTTCATTCTGCCCTGGCAGAGTTTGAATGAGTTAGGCAGAAGTTCAAAACAAAATCCCAAACCTGGGCTTGGAAGAAGATTGGAGCCAGATCTGAGCTTTTGCAGATGGTCCCTCTGTATATAATGAGGTCAATCAAAACATCTGATCTCAATACCCTTGAACTTCTGCAGCAGGGCATGAATTTGAGCCCAGGAATATGGAATCATCTGGACTGTGCAGTCATGCCTGCCAATTGCTTTTCTTTCCTGGCAGGCTTGATGGGTTCCAGCTATACTGTTGAGTTTCCTTTAGATGCTTCAGGTATAAACCTAAAGAAAAGAAGCCTTTCTGGACAGCCTTTTCCCGCAGGCACTTGCCTCCTTTCAGGAGAGGAAGAAAAGACGAAAGGAGTCGATGACTTGTTAAGCATCTCTTATTTTAATCGCAAAGAGGTTAGAAGCATTGAAAAGATTGTCCTTTCCTGAAGCTCAGTTTACAGATGTGTGAAACTGGGCAATTGAAAATATGTCTCTTCTGAGTTCAGTCAGGCTTAGGGTCACCAAAAATGCCAAACACCTGGTTTTATTCCCCTTTTAACATGACAGCCTACTCTGCTCAGGAATTGCTACACAATAATAATAAGGAAGGTGTAAACACTCTCAGGGTTAAACGATGACTGCCTGTGATGACTTCACCAGGGTGAAGTCACTGGAACCAATGGTCCTACAGGTCAGCTGCTACATGATGGGACTGAACATCCAATCTAATTTATCAGCTGCCTCCTGGAAGATGACAAAACCTACCACTGGACTTACACTACTGTTATTAGAGAGCAGCATGTGCATAGAATTAATAAGCCGAGGTAGGAACAGTTTGGAAGATAAGAGTATTTCTTTCACTGACGCAGAGAAGCCCTGGAAGACTACAGCGCCCTTCAGTGTCACAGCAAGAGAAGGGACGTGAATACACATACAAGGTGCTGAGGGAAATGCTGTCCATCACCAGGTTAGTGGAGAAGATATGGACATGACACAAATCTCAAGCGTTTAAAGGTGGATAGAATGGAAGATTTGTAGCAAGGGAATGGGGAGGTTGTTGCAGAGAACCCTATCAGTCAGTGCTTTCTGCAAGCATGCAAGAACAGGTGGCTTCTTTTTTTCTGCGGGAAGAAGTGAGAAAAGTGTTTTTGATCCTTCAGGGGGTACTAAGCTTCTGTTGGGTCATTTGAAGTCTATTTATGGTATCACTTATACTGCATCACAGCTTTCAGTCAATCTGTGTCCCCAAATGTTGCTCACAGAAAGAAAGGAATTCAAGACCAGGGGGTGTTTGCAATGTTGGAGGGGGAGGGCATGAACTATGTGTTACGTTCAGCTGTGAGACATTTAGAAATGGAGGGAGGTGGAAATCGGGTAGGGGAAGGACCCAATTAAATGAAGGTGTGTGGGGACACCAGGTGTTAGATGCAGATGCAGGGTGGACAACGCCAGAGCAAGAGCCATCCTGAAGTTCATCTCAGACCAGGTTTCAAGAGGACTCTGTTTCTCCTTTCTGCTTTTTCATTGGGCTTTGCTGCCCTGCACAGTTCTGCATTTACTGCTGCTTCCTTCAGCTGTTTGGACACATGCATCTGGACTTGGCCTTTGGTGACAATGATTTGCAGTAGCACAGATGGCTCCGGCTCAAACTGGTACTAATTGAGCTGGTGCCTCTCTCAGCTGCTGTCCCAGCACTCCCCCATGCTGTGTGCACTGCCTTGAGGGGCAAAAACTTTTCCCTGCATCCAAAAGCAGCAGCCATAAGAGCACCAGTGTGATTTGACTTCCATTCCTGCTCAGTTGCTTCTGGAAGGCTCGCTCCTCCAGCCAGCAGAAATGTTTTTCTCCTGGGGAGCAGGACAGCCTGCGGTCCTAGAGTGTGCAAATGGCAGAGGAACAGAGGAGTGTGCTGCAGCCTCTCTGAGCTCATTATCAAGCTCACCCTTCACTCTCCATGGCCTATCTCTCTCCAGTTGTGAAAGAAAGAAGGATAAAGTCTCTCCCCATTAGTCCCAGAATTCCCATTTCACTCTGTTTACTGGGCTGCTCTCTTTTTGCAGAAGGGATCTAGCAAAATTTAAAAAAAGGTCTGAGAGATGAACATCAGAATGGGGGTTCAACAGACTTGAGTAAAGGAAAATACATCTTTCAAACAGGAAAAAGCGTATCAGGTAGCCTAGAGATAAAGTTAGGATGACAGGATGTTCTCGTTGTTACATCCACCATGTTATGGTACCACCTCCTTTTCAGATGACATAGTGAGGCCAAAGTGGTGCTGAAAGACTTAGTGCTTGTGGTAACAGGGATCTGGTGCCTGATAGTTCAAGAAGTCTTTTCCAATTAATATCCTCTGAAAATTAACAATGTGCCAGAATGCTCTAAGGAAATCTTAAGGGGAATATCTTTAGATCACATGAATTCCAGGTGGGATTGGGACAAAACACACCTTGCAGGGCTTTCCATAGGGAGCCTCCATGGAAACAGCGGCTGGATAAATGCTGTAATTTAGCATCATGTTGCTTGGAGGTCTGGCTCTGAGCCAAACTGGCTTTTACCTGGACACAGGTTGTGTACATACTAGACTGTGTCCATTAAGGTACACTTGCTATGTTTGCTAGCACAGCAGCTGTGTCCTGCAGTCAGTGTATCTAAAATAGGAGACTTTTTAAGCCAGACATACTGTATATTGTAAATTCAGCAGCACTCCAGGTGCATCTAGGCAGGGTGCATCTGCTAAGCCTGGTGCAGTGATTTTAAAAGATCACTAGATTTTGCTTATGTTCTTTTGCATTTTCTTCTCTCAGTAAGCCAAGTGTAAACAGAAATAATACTCAGGATCTTCTAATTGCTGTAATACATATTTTGTGTGTGAAGGTACCATTTGTGGCAGGTTTTCTCAGGAGTGAAAGGTAAAGTACAAAGTCACCCCTGAAATGAGTTAGTTCTAGGTGAGAAATTGAAACACTAAATTAACATGACATCAGGCACTTCAGAATGGCTGTGGATCTAGTAAAGAAAATAAATAGGGTAAAATTCCTGTAGGACCAATAGAGACCAAACATACCAGATCCAGTGCTATCCAAGACTGTGTCTAACCTAGCTAATATTTACTTTGCTAGCAGCCATGTGTGAAATCAGATATTTTCACAAGTATTTCAGAATTTGATCCCAGCTGATACCTTGGCATTTGCAGTGAAAATCGCTGTTTACTAAGAAAAATGTCCCCAGGACTGCAACAGGGATACAAGTTTTCTGTCTGCAGAAAGTGTTGAAACAAGATACAGAAGCAAACACCAGGGACACTATTCACTACAGAAACAAGCTTCCCTTCCAACACCTTTGAAAGACGTGGGAGAAGTAACACATAGCGACATGACTCATAATACTGCTTACTGTGGTGCTTTTCATTGGGAAAAGAAAACGAACATGTTATATGTTTATTTTGCTCTTTATATCAAATTACCTGTTGCTACTTGATTGTTCTGAGCTGCACCAAAGACAAAAGACTTCTTTATGCAGTACAAACAGTGGAGTATCTGCCATAATCAAATCGTCTCTTACCTGCCCATGAAGTTTGGGTTTATAGTCAGGTGAGGCAACGACAAGGGGCTGCCAGAGGAGGGGACCAGAGAACAGTTACAATGATGGAGACGCGGGAAAGCTGTAGGAGTTTAACTCTGAGTGATGCTATGAACTACCCTATCTCTTTCTGCCCCTCTACTCTCTCCAATATTGATAACAAGAAAGAGAGCAGTCCTACTGAGTGGATCAAAGGAGCTTTCGGATTCTCCCTTTCTCCTGAATCAACAAAAATGCCATGTGGGTAATTAGTCTGTCAGTCTCATCCTGGTAGTGCTGCCTTTGGAGCATGACAAAGAGGTCAAGAGCTCATTGTTTCCCCCTCCCCCTTTACTCTTTTTTTGTGTCCTTAGTCTTCTGTTTTTTTAATGATGCCCTCCTCCAACAAAAATTGACTTGGGCAGTAATTTGTCATGTCACGTTCAGTAAAATTTTGAACAAAATTGCAGAAGATTCATGGAGGAGCAAAAGTGCCACATCTTTTATGCATTTTGGATGCTAAAGTATAAATCAAAAAACACAGGGACCTGTTTGCAGGGAGACAACAAGAAAAAATAAGAAACTAGAGTGAGTAAAGTTAGACTGTGTCTGATCCTGCACTGACCGGTTTGGATTTCAATTTTTAATTGTTCAGGGCCATATTGTCTTTATGTCAGTGTGGATGCAAGCTGATAAAACAGATTTTAGAGAGACCCAGTCCACATACTTCCCCCATCACATTCTTCTTCCTCACTCATAAGTCAGGGTGAAAGTTGAACTGTAAGGGAGGCAGGTAAAAGACTTCATGCTGAGGGAGAAGGGCTTAGAGTTAGAGCTTGATATTATAACTGCTTAAAGGGCTGGTCATTCTTAACCCTGGAGAAAATGACTTCTCTTGGGTGATTTTGGCCTTGTGCTTAAGGGTCTGGAGTAAATTCAGCTTCAAGTCTCAGCTCTTCTGCATATCTCTTTAGTGGGAATGATTCCCCTGCTCTGCCTTGAAGGTCTGAAACCATTTTAAAATGAGCAGTTTAATCCCATAAAAAATAAATGGGAACTGGCTGAGTAGTTTCTCACAAGCCACCTTTTCAGTCTAAAGCTGAAGCCTCTCCCTCCAAACTGGGGCTGATATTCACCTTACCATCACCATTTGCCTTATCAGTTTTGATAGCAAAAACTTTGGGATTGCCTCATCCCTTGTTCCCTAGCAGCTTCTAGTCCCTGTGGCCTCAGTGTAAGCACAACATTAATGAGATGTGAAGGGATGGGGAGGGCTGGCTGCATGTAGATGATAGGATGTTCAGCAGGTGAGTCTGCATGTATTTCCTGCCTGGATATCCATACCTGCATTGCATCCACTGCCTGTACCACACAGCTCCAAGAATTGATAGGCCAGCTGAGTCTATATCTGATCAATCCCCTTCTCCACTCCAGCTGATTTGATGTTATAGACACAAACCATAATATTCTCCTTTATGTATGTATGTATTTATTTATTATGCATGATTGATCTATTTTAAAAGTACACAGCTATATGGTAGGAGAGATTAGACAGCAGCATAGAAAAAGATCTCCTGTGGGGGAATCTGATTATACACTTTCGGGGGGGGTTTCTTGTTGAGAGTCAGCCTGCATATTTCCACACTGTACTTGAAGGTCACTCATTGTCTTATGCTGCTTCCTACAAAAAAACTGAGAGGAGTATGATGAGATCTCGTAGTCACCAGAGAGCTCATTTGTTCAGCAAATCCAGCCGTGACCCTTTCTAATGTTTTCTTTCCCTGCTTTCCCTCACTTCTGCTGACTTGTTTTTATCTGAATGTTTCCACTAAAACCTTCCTATCAATATTCAGGGATAATTTGTGAAGTTTGGATAAAGTCTATCAAATCCAGCAGAGACCAGAGTGCCAGTCACATCTGTAAAGTCTAAACAGCTCTCAGAGACTACAGGATCAAAGACTTTGGGTTTCTTCTGCTTCTTCTTTGTTGGGGAGGTACCACTGTGAATTCTTTATTTTACCAAGTACATTTGAATGTGATAGTGGCTCACGTGTGAAGCTCAGACCTGGATCCAACTCTGCAAATGCTGGTACTGCAATCTGTTTCCAGGCATTGGGAAAGGCCTACAGGGAAAATGAGCATGATGTTCTGTTGACTAGGTTTGGTCCAGTAGTCAGTTCAGATGTTCATCGAGATCAGATCCTGCAGGCAATTAAAAGTGCTCTGGTTGCATGTTTCCATATGAGTCTCTTCCCCATGTGAAAGGCAGAGGTAAACCTTTTCAATGTATGGAACATGGAGTGGAATCTGTCTGCATATGTACAGCCTGTGAACACTGAAAAATTGTGAGAAGTTTGGAGAGGAAAGTCTTTAAACTCACAGGCTTCTAATCATTTGTGGTTGTTCTCCAAGCAATATTTCTGTTTGCCTTCTATTTAATGAATTAGCAAAGCTAAGAGAGTAGCATGAAGATATACTTCAGTGCCCCTTATGGCTGATCTGGAAATTATACTCATTATAGTCCTGTGTGAGCAGGACAGGTAACCCAAAGATATCAGGAAGGGCTGCGGGCTAAAAAGCTAACCAAAGACTCCTAGACATTTTATTCATCCCAGAGATGGCATTAATAGCATCATTAATTTTGTAGTTTTATTTATTTTCCAGGGATTGTGCCAAATAAATACCACAGAGTTTTCTGTGAAAACAGTATCAGTCTGCTCTGAGATCTACTGAGATGCATGGAAATGCAAAATGTGGAGCAAAGGCTAGGTCAAGGAGTTTTCCCCTTTCGAGTTTGGGAGAAGAAGAGCTCTGGGCCACACCAGTGTCTGAGCTGTAGCACAGCTCAATTCCTGCCCATGGTACTTTGAGTGGGAAAGGAAGCCTGGGCTGGCATGGGAGCCTTTCAGGGAGGGCAAATGAAACTTTTCCATTCCTGGAGGCCACCCATACTCATTCCCCAGCATGCACTTGCCCATAGAGTAGTACATGCAGGGTGGGCATAGACAGCCAAATGAGGGAGTGCTGCACTAAGTGGGGGCTGTTATTACCAGGTTATATGCAGTAGGACTAATTATCTAAATCTGTTTACTGGAGATGAGAGGAATGAGTGTGCCAGGAAGGGGGGATGGGTGGGAAAAATTGTTTCAGTAATTGCAATGAAGTGATCAAAAAAATTCTGGAAACCAGAATCCTGCTTTGCACTGTGTCCCTCCCTCTCTCCCACAAGTTTCATTAGTTTTTAAAAAGGAGTGTTGGGGAGATTATTTACCTTTGATCATTCTGGGATAAATCTGCAAATGTGCAAGCTCACTTAAAATCAGCATTTGCCAACTGTTAAGATCCATGTTACACTCTGGTTTTTAAAGGCCTCAGGAAGATGCAAACTGGAGACAAAAAGGAGATGGATGACCTCAGTGAGGCGTTTTAGAAATTGTTTGAAGAGAGCAGCTGCCCCTCATCCTGATTAACTTCATAGCACTCTGACAGTTTGATTTCAAAAGCAGGTAAGATGCAGGAAAGGAGGAGAGAGAATGACTAGAGAAGGGAAACAGAGCTGACATCAGCAGCAGCAGCAGAAGCAGCAATGCTGATTTTTCTCACTCTGTTTATTCAGATGGCTTGTTAGGGATTTCTTTTTTTGTGATGCTGTTTCACACTTTGCTTACTACTTTTCCATATTTTTGCACCCTTCCTAATTCCACAGGTTCAAGACGGGTGTTTTCTGCAGCCAGCTAATACCTTCAGAGCAGATAATCTGGGGATTCTCTATGTTTGACATACTTACCACACTGCTGCTCAATTCCCATGATGCGCCTCAAATATTTATTTTTTTAAAAAAGAAAAAAAACAACCAAACCCTTCTCAACCTGTTTTCTCCACAGTCTCGGCAGCTGAAGCTTCTCACATCACCTTCCACAGGGAACTTTGCGGGATGCTGATCTTTTTGTTTATTCATTTATTTTTGGCAGCATCACTCTAAATGCCTCCAAAGAAGGAAGTGAAGATATTTGAGAAAATAATTTGTAAACATTTATCATGGCTCAGCCCAGGCAGGCACTCAGTTCTTACTCTGGAGCCACTGTGTGCTGTGTGGGTGATGAAGTGCCATGTCCCAACCCTAGATCTGGCTGCATGCTGGCAAACCAGCTAATATCTGCATTTTACTTGCCTGAGGCTGCTCATGTTTTTGCAGAGGACAGGGCAAAGATCCACCTTCAACAAAGGCTTTTTAAAGTGAGACTCATCAAAGTGTGCCAGGAACCCTTCAACCAAGGCAGAGAAAAGTGAGGAGGATGACTCTGTGCTTGAATTGCTGCTCTTTTGTTTTCCTCTTTATGAATTACTAAATATTGAGCACCAGATGATCATAATTTGAGCAATTTTCTCTTCCAAGATTTGGACTTTTCCTTGTTGACTGACTGTAAGATGTGCTTAAAAATTAGATATAATATAAAACGTCTTCAGTGGCCAGGACAATTCAGACCTTTTGCCAGAATTGGAACAAAGACTTCAGGTCACTGTGTCATCTCAGATTTTAGGAATGGCACCTGAGACAGGGAACTGTGTCTCTTGCTTCAGCTACTGTATTTTCTCAGTCTCATTGCTTCTAAGACACAGCTCCTGGTAGCTTGCTGGCTCTGAGAACATGGGCAGAAGAGAGACTTCTGACCCCAAACTGTGTGGACATGGATGTGTGACCCAGTACAAAAGCATACTTCTTGTTCCCCAGAGGGGATGAGGGTGCTTTTAGATTTATTAGCCTGGATATTTGGTCCTGACTAGGTTTTCTTCCTCTTGCTCTTGCACGAGCTCTTGGAAAGCAGTGTTTTCCAAGCAGTGACTTCCAGACCTGCAGAGCTTCCCATGACCAGCTCAGACATCATACAAACTCTGCTCAGAGAGGCTCCTTTGGGAGGCTCCTTTTTGCGCTGTCCTGCCGTCCTTCTGCTAGAAAATAGAGCTGAACCAACAGGACATAGGCCATGCACCTGTGATTGCTTGTTCCTGCTGGTCTGGAAGAGAAAAAAGTCTGTACAGAACCACTGCTGTGAGCAGCAGGGACCCTGTGGTTTCCATCAGCTGGTGGTGATGCTGATGTTCTATATAGAAAAGGAAATTAACAAAAAGGAAATATTTTTCCCTTGCGTGAGATCTTCTCCCTCTCTTCTCTTCCTTACTTTTTACTGCTGCTGGGAGGTAGTGACTGACTGGGTAGTACTGACCTTCCCTCTGCTACCCAGGTCCTGCTTGGGGCTGAAGCTGTCATGGGGCTGGCTCTTCTCCCACTGCAATGGGAGAATGAATGTTCTACTGAAGATGCCTTTTTGTCAAATCCTTGCAAGAGGACAACCTCTGCTTCTGAACAGACGGGTAAATTTTATCTCTAGACTCGACAAGAATATCAGGGTGTCTGCCAGAGATTTTCAGCTGATCTCTGTATTCCTGTTACAATGTTATTACTTTTTTTCCATTTTTTTTTTCTTTCTTTGCCCCAACTCATTTCACTGGCACTTTTAGCAGCATTTCCTACACTCTTCAAGACATGATAGTCTGGCTTTCTGATGACCTATCGGAAGACAAAGTTGTGCTGCTTATCAGTGAAAGGTACCTTGTCAACTGACTCAGAAGCAGTCTTATATTTAAACAGAAGCAGATGAAAAGCCATGGGGAATAGAAACCACTGCTGCAGAGGTATTAAAGAAGACGCTGTTGTGTGAACAAGAATATGGGGGGAGGTGAAGCTGGAGGCTTTGGAGTTAGCTGTGGGCTTAGTGAATTACTTATTCTGTGTAACACTTGCCATGAAATATCCTAACAATACTCAGGCACTAGTGGTAGCAGAGATATTATCACTTGGGGAGACAACAGAAATGGCCTTATCATTTTGACAATGGCTTTTTTCCCTTATTATCGCTAAGTAACAATATCTCTATTTCACCGCCACTACTGAGCTATTGTTTTTTTTGATAAATAGAGTCCTTTTTGTGATTTCTTTTCCCCCACTTGTGTTTTATCCTTTGTGCATGTGTGCATGTGAGCAGATTTTAAAAAAAGATGTCCCATCCAATGGTACATTATTAAAGACTACACCTCTTAAAAACCAAAGAAGCTGTCGGAGGGAATATCTACATGAATGTGTAGCTTGCCTGGTGTCTTAGGGACTTGTGGTACATCTGGGCTGAAAGAAACCTGTGGGATCCCCACACCTGTTAATGAAAAAAGTGAGTATAGAAGAGCTGGAGCATACAAGAGATGTTAATACCAATTAATCAGTAGGGATGCCATATTGCTTTAGGAAATGCTTATGACAAAACCTGCACGCTTTTTGGTTTGTTCTCAAATGCTCACCTAAAAACACCATATTCAGCCTGGATGTAACTTACAAATGCAATGGACTGTGTTCTCCTCAGTGCACTCCCAAAATGCTTCAACTGGTGGGGTCACATCCCATCTTTCCTCAAGCCCTTTTCCAGAGCTGAAAAACCTGCATGGACTGAGCAGAAGTTAAACTGGGGTTATATACTTGTATTAGATATGGCACATAGTGATGCCTGGATGTATTCACATTTGAGTCAGCTGAACATTCATCCTCATTTATCCTCTATTCTCTACCATTCCTTTCTCATGCCCATCCCCATGATGTCTGAGCACTGCTGTCTACCTGACTTACCACCATTGTTATGGATTACCATCTGCGTGGGCTATGAGTGTGCTCTCCCATTATCCACTCATCATCCACAGTGGCCCTGTCTGGTTACTTCTTTCTGCTGATACCATCAGCTGCCACTGTCTGGTCTATGCACAATAGAGAACCCTCTGATCTGAGCCCATTGCTATGGTTACAGGCATCCTGCGGGCAGTGGGATCAACAGGAGCCATAAATGAAGGTAATACTGCAGTATTTGCATAAAGACTCCCTACCTGCTGTGGAACAGCCACATTCTCAAAAATAACTCCCATAAGTTTCTGTCACTGCTGTTGCAAATCTGCATGGATAGGCTGGGACATTGGGACTCAATTTACACTTTCTTGGCTTGGACTCATAGTGAGAACACTTTTTATGGAGTAGGAGAGAAAATTTATCTTAGAAGATGGCAGTACTCATCTCCTTTAGATATGAAATAATTAGGAAGGTCAGCTTTTACCCTCTTCCTACCATTGCATGCTTTGCTTTGCAGAGACCCTTAGAGCGCTTGAACCAGCAACATGGTAAGATGCTTGTTAGCCCCAAAAGCTGAAGCACCAGGGGAGTGAATCATTTATCATACCCATGCTCCATCACTTCCATTGCAGTACTAAATGATGCGCTCAAAACCTGACACTAAATGGAGAGAAAATGTGACCAGCCTAACTGCTATCAGAAAGTTAAATGCTTAAAATAATGTCACTGGAGGATCGAAGAGAAAAGACAGGAAGTAAAGTAGGCTATTTTCCTTGTCTGTGTGATTTTTTTCTCCAAACAGAGGAGGCACATAGTGAAATTAACCTCTACTCCTTTGATTTCCTCCCCCTTGTTCTTGTGCACACACACACTGTCTTTCTGTCTTTTAAGGCTTATATATTATGATTTGATGCAGGAGGATTTTTCATTAGAAGGTATGAATAAGACTCTAACACAAATCAGTCCAGAGAGTCTTTTGACAGGATTTTTAAATAGTGCCCCTTGTCTCCCTGATGCAGCCACACACTATCTTGTTTTCATGCTGACCTCTCTGTCTTTTCTCATTAAAGAACCAGTCCAGGCTGCTGAGCCCTCTCTTTTGTTGGTGATTTTCACTGCTTTGTCTCACACACAGTCACTCCTGCTGCTGACCGACAGCTCCTCACCCCCAGTAATTTCTGCACTGCATTAATTTCTCATTAATCTGCATCATGATTTATGAGTCTTAAATGATGGAAGACTTCTAGAGGATTGCTTCTCATTTGGCCTGCTGGCTTTTCTCCCTTGCCCCTTCACCCTCCTTCTTCAAAAGCAAATAGACCTCTTCTGTACTAGCTGCCTGCACAGCTAGGATGGTCCAAGTGGGGAGAAACAGGTTAAGCATGGTGCTTTCTGGCTGCTTTCTTTATAAATGATTGAGCAAATAATGGTAGTGAGAAAAGGGACCCACTTTCCTTTTCTAAAGGCCTTCAGTATGTGCTCTCCAAGTAAGTGAACATGTGGTGGCTCTGACTGCACCTGAATTTTGCAGTCTGTGGGGCTGCTGTCAGAGCTTTCTTGGAGTCTGGAGAGGTTTCAGCAAGGAAAATTTCAATCACCCTACAGGTTTCAATCACATTAGCAAGAGGGATGATGACTTCTTACAGGGCAGTGAGCTGGACCTTCAGGCCGGGTTTGATGAACCACTGGACCTAGAGGACATGTTGCTGTAAGGCTGCATTAGTCTAGGTCAGGGCACTGGGCAAAGAGCAGATCTGTGCACCCCCCGTACTGATTTCATGGTACTCTGTTGTAGCCCTACATGAAAGAGAACGGAGAATTACTCAGTTTCAGTAACCCATCAGCACTTTATGTACTTGTCCAAAACTCCCGAATTCATAGAATTTGGGGCTATAAATAGCAGTGGGATTTCCTCTTCACTGCTGGTTATTGGTACATGGCTCTGGTCCTCAGGAGAGTCAGAAAACACAAAGAGGTTTTGTTTAGAAGACAAGAGAAGAGAATTCTGAGTGCACCAGGCAGGACTGGATAGAAGCAGCATACAGTTACAGTAGCAGTGGGAAAGTGAATAGCCAAGTCAGGAAGGATGGAAGAAGCAATGGGTGATTATGAAACTCTTTGTGCTCTGCCCTGCCTCCTCTGGTCCACCGCTCAGCAAAGTCAATGAAAATATTGCTGTTGAATTCCTATCAATGAATTCAAATTTCTGACAATTAAGCTATGTTAGATTTCAGACAGAGATATTCCTCATGGCACAACAGCCCACAAATCATGAGCAGAATGGTTCCACTAAAAAAAAGAAGGAAAATTGCCTGAAATTTGATTTCAGGTGAGTTTAGGAAAAGAGGATTGGTCTCGAATCTTTATTTTTCTGTTTTCTTCCAAAATCACGATATTTGCAAATTGATGCAGATCTTTTCACATACAGTGTGTGAAGCTGGTTCTAGGTCTCAGGCTGCCAAGATTCCAGAGACGTAATTTGCAAAAGCAGTGGTGACCAGGACTAGCAACAAAGCTTAGTTGCTACCACACGAATATGTAGTTACTCTGACAGCAACAGAGGAAAACTGTTTCTTTGAGGGCTGGAAATAGAAGGGGGAAATTGCTCAGCTTTTTAGCCATTGTTTTAAATTGATATTTAGGAGAGCAATTTCTGTGTTGCTTGGAAAAGAGGAGAGTGAGAAAGAAAAACTTTGTATAAAAATCTTTCTCATTCTATTTTGTTAATATTTTAAGTCTTTTGAATTTTGGTAACATGGCTCAAAAGGGAAAATCAGAAATTGTCTTTATGTAAATAGAGCTTTTACAGAGAGTACAAAAGCTTGGGGTGGGAAGAGTGTAAAAATATTTTAATAGGTAACCTTTTATTTGGCAAAATATGTATTACTTCCTATTATGATAAACAGTTTGCATATTTGAGATGAAAATGTTTATACATATACATTACAATTACATATTCATTTGACTTTATATTACATACACAACTCAATTTGAATAAATGTCTGAAGCCAAAGGAATAAATTAGTATTGGTGCTGAATACTTTCTTTGCCCATCTCCATTGTGTTTGCAAGATTTGCATTTTATAGTTGCACATTAACAAATATGCATATTTCATTATGGTTTTGGATTAAAAGGTTATCATCTCTGCTACCCATTAGTAATAAACAAACACAGACTTTCCATGTGAATTTACCCCTGGCTCAGCTGTTTGCTGATTAGGTTGTTGTCGCTGGATTTCCTTGTTTTATCCTTGTGGAGAATCCCTAAAGTGGTTTCTAAAGTGCTTATTGTCCTCTGGGGAGCAGTGAATGAGAAAAGGAGGCAGGCAAAGGAGACCCAGAGGCATCCTAAGGTGATGAAAAGACAACAAGGTAGGACCAGGTCCAATTTGCTGGCAGATTGGGAGCTTTGTTTGGGTGGGTGGTCTCCAAAGCCCAGGCCCTGTGGCAGAAAAAGATCCTTGGAAAACCTGGTGAAGGCTGTGCAGGGCCAAAATGGACAGAAACCTAGTAATGAGTCGGAGGCAATGAGGTGACCCCCCCCAGTGTTAGTTTCAAATCGGGATGTTCCTTCTGTGCCAGGGTGATCCAAACCCCTGAATCTGCACATATGGTGATCATGAGTATGGACAACTTGGCACCTGGAGAGATGAAGAAGAGATTGCATTTTTACTGGGACTCACTGATGTGAGCCCCAGTGGAGCTATGCAAGGGGCACATTGCTGCAGCCTTGGCCAAATGTCTGTGGGAACAAACTGGACTAAACCTAGCAGCTTGCAATTGCATCAGCTCTTGTTCCTTGACATTGTCTAAGGTCAATCTGTTTTGCCAAAAACCCCGTTATTGATCAGTTCTGTGTTTGCAGGCACTGGAAGGATGCAGGCAGAAAGGGATCAGGGCTGAAGGATCCCTGATTGCCTGAGCTGGGGCCCAAGCAGTTATCACCACTCTGGAGTAAACAGCATGGATACTAGGGGAGGTATTTTAGTGTATTTATTTTTAGAGTATTTTGAATTTTGAGGGGGCTTTAGAGTCAGCATTCAAAAAATAGCAAGGCCTTGTTTCTCCAGGTAGCATTTACAGGAGACTGCTCTGTGAAGTCAGTCCTGGTAGAAGGCTGTCATCTCCCAGAAGGGAGCATCTCTGTCCTAAAACCAGGTGTTATTTATCCAGCTGATGGTGGAGCTGGACCAGTGTCGTCTCATTACTGAGCTGCGTGGGCTGTAGGATTATAGTCTTTGGCTCGAACTGCTCACCTACTGCAAATAAGCTCCAGGTGTAAAAGCCAATGGAATTTTAATGGATCTTATTTTCACTGTATTGAATTTTTCTTTTTAATGCAACTTTGCTAGAGTCAGTGGGTGTAAAGGCCTCAAAAGAAGCCATTTTGTTTTATTTGTCCTCTTCTTTGGAGGAAAAGAGCATCAAAAGATTCAGTGTTTCTTAAGCAGCAGAAATAAAAATAGAGAATCCCATTGGATGTATCTACGCAACTTCTGGGATGCTACTTTGGGCTCATTTGATGTGCCCCGCTGTTATGACCTTGGTGCTGCTGCCCTCTGTTTACGCATTAAGCCTCTCTTCATGTCCTTTGCTGTCCCAGACCATCTTCCCAAATGGCATCATGAGTGTTACTGCTCAAAGTTGTCCCCTGCCTAGGCCAGGTCTGGACACTCTCTACCAACGCCCTTGAGGATCCATGTCCATTTGCTAGAACAATTTCTTCCAAGTTTTCTGCTCTGTTTCCTAAGAAAAGCAAATGACCTCTCTGATCTGCACAGAAGCAGGGCAACACTGCTCCTCATGTATTCAATCCCAGTTTGGCTGTTTGCCCAAAATGCAGACTTTTATTTCCCTGAGACAAAAACATTGGATCAGTTTTCCTTTCATTCTCCCTGATCCTCGCTGCATCCATCACAAGGATCCACTGCTTCATCCCAGCTCTCTGTCTAGGTGGCAGCTCCAATGTAAGTTCTGGACAGTAAATGTTTCTCTCCTGCTGCAGGCCTTGCTGATCTTTCTCAGAGGTGATGCTGTAATGAGCTGCCTGCTCTTTCCATCCATCCCTGCCATCCCACCTGGAAGTAGCTCTGTGTTGATAAGCCAATCAAGTGAAGGAGTGCTAAAGGTCAAGGTGATGGTAATGCATGTTGATAAAATTTACTCACTGAAATGGGGCAGTCTAATAATTCTAATGCACAGAACAAAGGTTGCAAGAGAGGTTGGAAATACCGCAGTAGGAAACTCGATTGCCCCAGCAATTCAAATGGGATAAAGATCTTTTCCATTCAGCTTTCTAAGTTGTTTCCAAATTGGCAGTAACTTCCATCTGTCAATACTGAAGGGTGTTTGAGGTGGCCTGTGGGACGCTATCAGGGTCCTCACATTGGGGGTCCACTGCAGAATTGTCTCGCACCTGCCTTTTGCACCTATAGCCTGAGCAGATCAGTGCTTGAGCTGTCAGTTCCTTGAAGGATTGTTTTCAGCTGCCACAGTGCCGAGCCATTTGTGATCATGGTGTGATGTCTGTGATAAGCACGCAGCAGTCTCCCACAAAAGAGTCTAGAGGTGGTAATTCAGTTCACCTAGGCCACCAAACAACCATCAGATAATTGTAAATTTGGAGTGGAACTAAATAAGCTATGCATAGCTGCGAGGCTTCATTTCCAGCTACTAATCCTCTTAAATTATTGAGTCACCCTGTAAACTATTAGCTAAGTATTTTGAAGAAGAGTCTCTGCTGTGTGTAGCCTCATGTAACTACAGATTTCAGGTAGAATTCAACTCAGTATAGCTGTAAATTGATACACTCACATAATATACCTAAACTTTAAGTGCATGCTTGAAACAGGAAGACTCCGTGTAAAGCATTGCCACAGCTCTGCAAACCCAGGAGCTTTCATGAAACTGAAAAAGCTCCGTGGTTCGCACAAACATATTATATCTTTGGACAGGTGTTTTCTACTGATATTGTCTCTCCTTTATGAACATCAAAAGCAGCTCTGATCCATAGCAATAAGAAATCTGTAGTTATTTTCAGCAGGCCATTCATTAAAGATTTCCAGAGCTTTTGCACATGAATACCATCATGCTGGAATTGGTCAAATTATCCAATGAAAATGACTTCTGCAAATGATTCAGCTCCTTTAGCAGTTTTCTCTTTGCCAGACTATCTGCAAGCAGATTATGAGTTTTATTAAAGTGTTGATTGCTTGCAGTTTTGTGACTGTACAAACTATAGTCAGTGCAGCCAAATTCAAATGCCACTGCACCTACAAATGGCTCTTACTTGCAATGAGCAAGACTTATTTTCTGACTTACTACTTTTGCTGTACAGGTGATTGTCCATGTTGCACAATCTTCTTTCTGCTGCTGGATGATGGGAGGGATATGCTAAAAGGAAAGAATCCCCTTTATTCAAAAAGTGTCTGGAGGCATGTGGAAGTGGTCAACTAATCCATTGTGTGAGTAATAAATAGGAACTCTTCAAAAAATCTTGAGGTACACTTCCAAGAGGAATACTCCCAGCTACACAATAGCACCAGTTATCTCTGAAGCTCATTTATTCCCACTAATATTCTTGAAATAAACATTCGAGTGTTCATGAATAAACGTATCCTTTCTGACTGATGTGAATCCATTTGTGGCTATACATTATTCTGAATGAATACTGTAATTCACTCTAATTTATACAAGAAAGGGGAAATTGATGGAGGAAATAATGAGGCTTGGGGTAATGTAAGCACTGTCAGCTGTCTCATGAAAGACTATTGTAACATCTTCGAGCTGGAAACTTTCCTGAAGCTGAATTTCCCATGGCTGACACAAGGCTGAAGGCATATTGGTGGCTGTGTCCATCACTTCACAGGTTGTTAGTGCTTATAGACACAGATGTTGGTGATGAACCAATTTGTTGGCAATCAAGCTATGCAACAGGACATGGCATTTCAAGGCCATATACTTTTGGGGATGCCTTCATATCCCTCCAGGAGCAGTGGATAATACAGCTTCTTTTGTGGTGTTCAGTAAGCATTCAGTTCCAAGTCTGATTGTAGCCTGCTGTATTCCTGTATTGTTTCAGATGAGTTGAAGGGTACCTTCTACAGCAATATGGCAGAGTAAAATCACCTGCTTTCTTAAAGAGACATTAAGAACTCTTTTTTTTTTTTTTCCTCTCTCTCAGGTAAAATAAATCAGATTTTCAAAAGAGTTCAGTGCTTTGATTTAGGAATTACAAGAGGAGAGAGATTTGAAACTAGCTCAGAAGTGCTAGATACTGAACAGCCTAAATCTGACCCTTAGGCTTTAACTTAAAGTGAAGCTTACTTTTTTTTTCCTACCTGAGCTCCACATGTGGCGAGTGAAAAACTAGACACTTTCTATCCAACAGAACCAGCAACCTGGAAGTGCTAATTATAATAGCCAGAAAGAATTTCTTCAGACCAACAAACACTTTCCTGCATGGTAGGGAATGCAGTCAGGCTAGGTAAGATAAAAAAGGAAGGCAAAGAGTGGATAAGCATCAGTCTAATGATAGCAATACAATGTTCTCAGATAATAAAAAGATATGACAGCAAACAGTGAAAGGATAAGCAAGATAGTTCAGAGAAGGTGCAGTAATATACAGAGGATAATATGTCAGGAAAACATCTGTGAAGACAGGAGTTCTTTCTAGGCCACATAAAGTCAACAGGCTGCTCTGTAACCAGGAGCTTCTTTGGGGATTTCAAAATGTTTTGCATTTATTTGCAGTAATTCTGAATGGATTTTTTTCCCTGCTCAATCACAGGAAATCAAGTTGAAAACTGAAGAGACACAAAATTGTCAGAGCAACTCTTTCACATTAACCCTCTGTCCACTGGAAGGATGTCAACTGTGGCTCTACTTTCAGGTTTCAGCAGGGCTCCAATGGCACCATCTCGGCAGTGCTGTGAGAGAACAGTGTTGGCCAACACTACGAGCTCTACTGGGCAGCTCCCAGTAAATACACAATAAAGGATTTACCTGAATTAACTTTTCCCTTTTCCCCGTGCATGGTCTGTTCATTCAATATCTTTCTCTTCAGTTTTGCACAGGTGTGAAACTCTACCAGAAACTTCAGTGGATATCTTGGTGGTAAGACACAAAGCTCTGTGGGCTGAGATGACAATAGATGGGGAAAGACAGTAGGACTTAAAAGGAGTTAGTAAGAGTGAAGCGGGTCATGAGTTCCAGGACCCATTTTGCCAAACTGATCCATCTCCAGGTTTGTGTTGCTCTTCTCTGTGGCTGATTCTGAGCACCTTTAATTGGAACTTAATAACAAAAGTACAGAACCCTTTTGACTGTGTGGAATTTTTCCTCTTTCATGGCACAAAACTGTTGAGGGCAAGATTTATTTGTTTTTCTTGCCTTTTGTGTATCCAGGCTGTGGGATTAATATGTGTTAGGGAGGAATCAGTATGTCAAAGATGATTCTTGTATTAGGAAAACATTTTTCTTCCTTTCCAATCTCTACCATTTTAAAAAATCGACATTGAATTGTAACATGAACTTGTGTAAGCCATGATGACACAGTGCTAATATCCCAATTTCTACCATGTAAGGGGAGATGGAAGGGATTGCAATTTCATGCGCATGTCAAAATGCTAAGACATGGGTTTGGCAGCTAGACCTGAAAACCACATGGGGAAGGGGCAGGAGAGAAAAGAAGCAGCTGTCGACAGGCTCATGTCCTGCTTTCTCTGCTTTTTATTTTTGGAGTACATTGGGATAGCCTTCGATGTTTGCTCTGCTGACACATGTTGGCTGCCCAGGATAGCTGTAATAGGCCCCTGTGGGAGGTGTATAATTGAGATATACAGGCATTCTGCATATTAACAGTAAGTACTTGTCCTGCTTTGAAAGAAAGCCAAAATAATCTCTCTTCTCTTGCTCTTCGGTTTCTGCCTCTTGCCTCTGGGCAACTGCATGGACTGATTTGCTTGAAGGCAGCTGGAGGTCGGGGCAGGTGGCACAGAGCTGCTGGGGTGAGACAGTGGGATGGCTAAAGGGGCAGTACACTACCAGAAAGAACTAAAAGAATGATAAAGGCATCCAGTGGCTGGAATGACAGTTTAGTATATGTCAGTTAATGCCATGCTTATAAGAATTTTAGGATCCCAACTGCTGATTCTGGTTTTCCTTGCCTCTTTTTCACTAACCTGCTTTCTCTACTAATCAAAGATGTACACCATCATTTTCCATCAGCCAGTGAAGCCCCTCCTATACTATCGACTTCCTAACTTGTTATCACTCTCTGCTCACATCTTACTTTCCATTCCCAGGCTTTACTTCTAAGGTAGTGTTGTATTTTTCCTCAGCTTTGACCCATTTATGCTCTCCAGGTTCCTTCAGGTCTGAGCACTTCTACAAGTGCTAATCCTTCTGGATGAGAAGTTCTGATATTAATAAGGCATTATTGCTGTTTCAAGCACAGCTGAGAGTCGTAGAAGAGCAGAAAATGCACAACATATACATGGAGACAAGGCAGTGAGGAGGGATACATGGCATAACCACATGTCTTGGAATCAGCATTTTGAGTTGAAGGTTGAAGTTTGGGTGGAGGCTTGGGAAACTTTAGGCAACATCAGCTTATCCATGGTTTTGTCAAAAGGTGACTGCTGCCTTGCCAGTGCCTTTCTTATATTCATTACTATTTTATTAATCTTTTGATCACACATTGTGCTTACGGCATCACAGCTTGTCTGGGCATAGGTCTTTGCTGAGGACTGGTGTTCTCACATTGGAATTATTTAAACTATGGGACCCAGGAGTCCCCCCAGTTCCCTGGGGAGCTGAGTTTGCAAAGGTATATGGGCAAGAAAGGAACCAGCGTTGCGCGCCCTAAACGTCCCTTATTCTGGATGAGTGGGAGGTCAGGAATGAGAGGGCATGGAGCTCAGTATCCATCTTCATGGCATGGACACAGCCACTGTGTGCTGTGATAAGACTCAAATATTCAGCTCTTTGTCCTCCAAATCCTCTTTTCTTCTGCTTCATAGAGGACTGGCTTGCAGTTCCAATTTGTTTTTGTCATTTTCTTCACCCCTTCCATCTTCTGTCTAACCCAGACTAGAGTTGTTTTACACACAATTTCAAATGTCTCAGGATCCAAGATGAGCTTAAATCTGTAGCTGTATTAAGCTGGTGGCTTTGTGGTTTTTTATGGACTATATCTGCCAACCTCCATGCTTCCTTGTGTGTAGCGGCTGGCACCAAACCAAGCCTCCTTCCAAACTGACTCTGAGTTCATATCTGAGCAATGAGGTCCAAATTAGGATCCAGCCTCCAACTCCTGTAGAGTTTCCAGAAGAGATTGCCAAAGTATCAGGCTGAGTGAAATCCATATTCTAGCACTGCATCTAAAGGGAAAACAAAACAAAGTGAAATCTTGTTTCACGTAAAAATCTCTTGCAAGGATTAAAAGCAGTGGTGCCTTTCAGATACTCCAAAACTATTTCTGCTATTTCATTTGATATTAAAGTTCCTGTCTTCCTTCACCAGCCTGATTCATAACTGTAATCATTTATGAAAACATAGTGCATGTTTTTATGACCATTGTGTTTTCTAGGATCTGCCTAGGACGCTTAAAGCCAGACTTGACTCCTCTGCTCAGCCTCGTCTCCCAGTCCTATGAGCACACGAAGAGCAGCTGCAGTGACTGTGGGTCCCTTCTGTGGGCTGGATGCTCTTTCCTGGCCTGTTCAGAGAACACTCTGGCTTGGCAGGGATGGAAATGCACAAAGAAGACAAGCAGCTTGGTGAGGTCATTTCTGATCGGGCTCTGCCTGCTGCTACAGCGGCTGCTGCTGCTTTCAGCTCAGCCTGACAAAATTCCTTGGCTCCTGTATTGCTTCCTGCTCCTATAATCTGCAAATTAAAACAGGAAGGTGGTGCAAGAGGGTGAGCAAGGATCTTCAAAGAAATCAGGGAAGCTTTGGATGTACTTATGTATACAGAGTACTTTGTACCCATCCAGGGGGCTGAATCGTGTCCCTTTGCTGTTGGCTCTTCATTCCTGTCATGGTGTTTGATGTTCCTAAGAGAGCTACAGAAACCACAAGGCAGTGCTGGCTATTTGTTCTGTGGGGTTGCGGGGTCTTGCTGGGCACATGGCAGTGACACTGCAGAGCTGTTTAAAGGCAATCTTGTGAGAGAGACTCTTCCCATGCACCCAGTAGGCTGTCTTTGCCTGGGGTTGGACCAAACCATCCTTCCTATTCGCCCCTCTGACATCTGGAGGTGTGTTTTCTCATGCTCTTTATGAAGCCTCTCTCTTCTCTTCTAAATCCTTGTTTCCACTTTCGAGACTTCTGGGCACAGCAGCATCTCCCTGAGGTGCTGCAGCTCACCTCCTTTGAGCAGACATTCATGAATCTTATTGCAGCACCCAGGCTTCACTCACCTTGCTGGAAGTTCATAGCAAAGGCCCTTGAATAGATTCTTCCCGAGTAATCCCCCTTGGGAGATAAAGGATCAACTGGTAGTCTTATCCCTTTGGATCTCCACACTGTGTGGAAGATGGGCTCAATTACCATTTTGCTTTAGCCACAAAGATACTACTGCCAGACTGAGTACTGTGAACCCACGTATCACATCACAGTGCTGCAATAGGCTTGCTAAAAAGCTCTGTATTTTGTGTCTGCAGCCACCTGAATCTCTCTAACCTCCTGCACTAGCTCTTGGAGACCAGCTGGCTTTTCCTGCTCTCTGGGGCGAAAGCAACTCCTTGACCACAAATTTTATTGAGAGACAGACTTTCTTCCAAATACATTGTCTTTGCTGCTCTGCAGTGTTCCTTCCCCTCAAGGGCTCTCTATGCTCATTGGTAGCTACTTACCAACTTCCTTGGACTCTGAGGACTCTCAGCTCAGCCTTAGATAAGCAGCTGCTTCTTTTGGATTCTGGCCCCAGGTTGGGGATTGCCAGAGTAGGTGTCCCTCCAGGGCCTTCTCACCTTCCCATCCAAATTAAGCCTAAATGTGCTTAAGTCTTTCCCTTGGTACTCCTGTTCTTCTTTGCTCTCTGTCTTTACCTCCTTAAAATGCCTGCCAATGTGTTCAGGCACCTCCTCACGTTCTGAGCAGCTCTGGCTCTGGGCCATGCTGTAGGCTAGGCGGTCAACCCTTGCAGGAAAGTGGCTTCTTATCCTTTGGTATGGATCGTAATGAGGAGCCCTATCTTGCCCAGGCCCATTCCCTGTCTGTTCTGCCTCCCTGTCCACCACATCATTTTCAGGATAGGACAGAACCTGCCTAAAGGCATGGCTGAAGACAGCTGAAACTATCTCGTGGTCTCTGCTTCATGCTGCTTATCCTGCTATCTGAGCTTGTCTTTGTTTATCACCCCTCTCTCCTCCATTCGTTCTAGTTTCTTCAGCAACTGATGGGGAATGACACGGGCTACAAACCTGTAGATGACATGAAGGCGGTAGGAGAGATCAGTCACTCCATCAAATAGATCTAACAGGAGACAGACTCAAAACAAACAAAAAAAGAGTATATTCTTCATCTATCAGGTTGTTTGACAGTGAAGCTCCTTCTTAAGGGATGTTGTGGGTGCTATCAACAAGGTGGGCTTCAGGAGAAACTAGGTAAGGGAACAACAGAGAAATCACATCTAGCTCAGGATAACCCCGGGGTGAAAATGGCTGGGGCACTATTAAGGGGACATATCACATGTACTTACTATTCCTTAAGCACCTCTGTAGTCCCACAGCTAGAGACCAGGTGTTGGTCTAGGGAGAACCGAACCAGCGCAGGCATTCCTAGGCATCACCTCAACATCCTGAAGTTCTGAAGATACTGCCATTGTTACAGCACACCTTCAAGTTGCAATTCTGAAAAAGCACCCTGTATTGTAGAAAGTGGATATAATCTAAGCATAATAGTCTTTCTACTTGCTGTTGTACAGACTTGTCCAAATCCAGCCTTTAGAGTCCCCGCTTCCCACTTGTCCCACAAACACCCAGTTTCCAACACTGGCTTGTGGTCAGGGAACTGTAAGCAGCCAGGGGAGCACTGGATTTTTAGTAGTCAAACAGCACTGAGAAGTAGTACAGCAATGCAGTATTTCTCATAGAACTAAAGACAGATTTTCATGTTAAGAAAAAACAACAATCTGTAAGTCTAAATGTAGCAGTGCCATCTGCTGACCTATGCAATAGCAGGAACGCAAGTCTCAAAAAGTCAAGACCTGTGGAAAGAGTGTATCCATTCCTTCCTTCGTAGCTAGCATACAGATCCTAATCCTTGCAAAACACCCATGGATTTGGGGTTGTGGCTCCAGGAGCTCTGTCATCAGGGCATAAAAAAGGATCGCATCCTCAGTTTGTGTTAACTGGCAGGGCTCTCCTGAAAGACCATGTAATTTATGGTAGACAATGCTGTGCCCCAATATGTAGCAGTGGCCTTACATGCTGCAGTACTGAAAAAATCTCTGTCAGCTCTCTGTAAGCCTTAAAAAATCAAGGGACTTATATCCTATACCGTGTCCTGAGAGCCTTGCTCCATTTAATTTAGGCATTGCATTTTCTTTGTGTTTTATTTTGGATAGACCAAGGCTTTTCTTTCTTTGTTGTTGTTGCTGCAGGTCAGTTTTGAGGCTGATGTTGAGGAGATGTGCCAGCAGAATCTGGCTTGCGAGCGCAGAGCAGCTTTTGACACTGGCCATCACACATTAAGCAGTGTGGGGCAGAAATGCAAACTGCAGCATACCTCTGAGTCAGAGAGCCCTGATCTGCACTCCTGCTCCCAAACAATGAGTTGCTCTGAATCTCTGTTGTGAGTAGCAGGAATGGAAGACAGCTGGTTTGCTTCCATTTTTATGGCATGATTATCATTTTAGGAAAGGAGAGACAGGTGCAGACTGAACTGACACCTGTCAATCACTTTCCCTTACTTCAATGAAACATGTGCAGGCTATCACCAAGTGTATTATTGCTGTTTTATGGGTTCTTTGCTCCAGGAATTTCTGGATGTACAAGAGAACTGCTGCAACACAGGATACAGGACCCTAGCTAGGTGTCTTGCTGGAACACTGAAGGGCCAAACAACTCTGAAAGAGGTGGTTTGCAGGTTTCCTCCAGCCAAACCTCTTGTTCTGGGTCAACCCATCATGTCCTGTCTAGAGCAGAGACCAAAGCTGCACTGAAGATGTCCTTGTTTTGTCTCTTGCTGTCATGTTAAAGATGAACAACTTCAGATCAACTTATGTTCCCCATCTTGGACTCTTTTTCAGCCTTCTGTTACCAACCTTTGCCTTTTCTCAATCCCAGTACTGGGAGACCCTGTTGCCTTCAATGGGAAGCACAACCATTGTAGAGCCCTATATCCTCTGCTCCCCATTTGCAACCTTGAGTTTATGTTGATATCCCTTCCTTTCCTCCTGGCCATGGACACAGAACCATTTGCCTATGACCAGACACTTTCTTGAGATGGTGGCTTTGTCCCACTGCCCTTTCCATCAAGAAAAGACATTTGGCCAGCTCTTCATGAAAAAACTTTTAGAAATTGTTACAGAGGTACCCACAACAAACTGACCACATCAATGTCCTTCTCTACAGTAACTCTGCCTACGGATAAAAAAATCCCTAAAGGGTATCCACTAGAGGTGAAAAAGCCTTGTTCACTTGCTCTTACAATGGAGGCCTGATGGCCTCTTTGTTAGCAATAGGAAAGAGTAACTTCTGCTTCTGTGGACTGAGGACTGTAGAGATGGCAGTAGAAACCCTCCCCCATGTGCCTCCCCATAGTGGTGAGTGCTGTGCATGCTCTATGACTGCTTTGATGGAGGATTTTGATACTTTCTCTGCTGGAACAGTGGCCCTTCTTCCCAGGAACTGGGAACAGCACTGCTGGAGCATCAGCTTTGATTTTCATTGCCTGTCTGATTCATTACTGATCAGGTAATGACTGACAATAGGCCAATCAGATCTCCAATATCACTATGTCAGCTTCATAATTAATAGTACTGCAAACTAAGCTTATTGTGATTTAATTAGTAATGCTGTAATAATGCTACCGCCTGGGCTTAAGGTTACTAATTTATATAAATAGCTATGTTAATGTTTTGAAGCACTGAGTATTAATTGCATCAGTCTCGGTGTTAGACTTTGGTTGCCTAATGGCATCTGCAAAACTCAACAACTCCTAGTGTTGTGGGGGAAAAAGAAATGTTTTTGATCTTTTGCCTGTTGTTTTTAACTAGGCAAGAGGCAGTCATGGACAAGGCTGGAGGGATTTGGGTAATATGGGCCAGGGAGCAGTATTTGAGATTCAAATCCCTTTTTGCTTGGATCTGTTATTTTTCTTTTTCCTTTCCACCACAAGCATCTCCCCCTCCCCTTCCCTCTCCTCTCTCCTTCCTCTTAAATATATAAATAAATCTGAGCTGCTTGCATCGACAGTTCCAATTTGCCACAATTGGAAGTTGCACACATGAGAGATCTCTGTGCAGCCAGCTCACATTTTATTTTCAAATCTAGAATTAAAAGGAAAGAAGGAAAAAAAAAAGGGCCATGGGAGCACAAGGAGGATTTGCATACATCAGAGCTCTACATGAGCTAGGGACGAAGCTCTTTCTCTGGGCTTGAATAAACTACTAGAGGGAAAAGAGAAGAAGAAAAAAGGAAAATTGAGTGACAAAAAATTCTGACCCTTTCTATGGGCTTGATGGAGGCTACAGCTATGTACAATAAGGCTGGTGACAGGTCCCTCTGTTGAACTAGCAAGAAGTGTCTGAGATGGAGGGATGATGTGCTGGTTTATCCAAACACAGACTCCCAGGCCAGCATGGTCATCTCCAAAAATGGTGACCCTTTCTGTTCCATTTGCAAAACAAGTGACAGAGATGCTGAAAAATCCTGGATCTGGCAGATGAGCAAAATCTACTGCAAATACAACTGCTAAGTAGTCTGAGGTAACTGAAATGAACCGCATTTCCAATTGTGCTCCAGCTATGACTGTACTCTAAGAAGCAGAGTCTGTGATAAATATAACTTGGCTGAATGCAAGAATTTAGATATTGCATTAGATATTGAATTCATTACCTCTACATATGTCTATATCCAGAGGGTCTATGTGCCCTTGTCTCATCTATATCCAAAACACTCTTAATTTCATTGATGCTGACATTTAACTCTTGAAATACTTCTCTTTTTGAAGAAGATCCACTAGCAAGCCAAGCCATGCAGGAACATTACAAAGATGTGATATGTTAGGAATAGGATCCCCTTTGGGTAAAATCACTTTGCATAAGTAATGAAATATATATTTATTAATTTTTAATGCATTTTTCTTGCTTTTTTTCTTGCAAAACTCAGGCCAGCTGGTGGGATTGAAGTAATGACTCCCAGTGAGCTGGACTCTAATCAGCTCAGCTGGAATAGACCGAAGGACTTTTGGAAATCTAAACCACTCCAGTAAAATGGATTTATCTTCTCAATTAGTCACAGATGCTAGTAGGATCCACCAGGTGCTCTACCGAATAGCCCCATGTGGCATAACTTGTAGAAATCTTCCATTGCTACAGTCCAGTCATGACTTTTGTCTTCTTCAGGAAAATGTAGTCAGAAATGCGAAACAAAACACATATTTCAAAGCTGTCAGTGAAGTGAGTGATTAGATTTCCCCTCACTAGTTCACACTGGTCAGGGTTTGAAATCCTCATCTGCGTGAACAGATCATCAAGCATCTTGGCCAACACAACCGCCATAGTACTTCATACTGACCTTCATCACCCAGATTAGAAAGGAAACTAGCACACCATATGCCAGACAAAAGTATTCAGCAATTCTCTTTTCAGCACTACACTCCTGGGTTTGGATCCCAGCCAGAGAGTGCACTTTGAAACTTATAAATTGCTTTCATCTCCCAGACAAGGTAAAATCAAGTTGGTGTAAGCAATGTCGCATTGTTGATGAAGATGCAGATGCAGAGTTAAGTCTAACACTCTAACACAGACATAGCATATCATATGAGAAACATCTTAATAGGCACAGCTGCTTTTTTTTTTTTTTGGCCTTGGGAAAAAAACCAAAAAACAAGCACTGGCGTTTCTGAAAGCTGTAGTAACATTAAAGGAAAAGAGTCTTTCTTCATGAAGACTCCAGACTAGAGTTGTGTAGCCTTTCCAGCATGCCCATGAATGGTGAGGTATGAACTGGGACACATGGCAGTTTAGAAATGGTGTTGCTATGCTGAGCTACGTATGTGTCCTAAAGTCCTTTGCTTTTGATGTATTTATGGCCACTAATCTCTCTCTGGATACAATCCCTGCCCAAGCTCTGTTTCAATCCTCTGTCCATACAGGATTCATTTTATCAGGTTTTCCCATCTGTAGCTGTAACGATAATTGACTTACAAGTCTGTTGGCTCTGGAATTCAGCCCTTGAAACGAGTGTTCCTCAACCAGAGACTGGTATGGGTTAACTGAAAGCAGTTAAATCTGTTACCTCATTTTCCTTTTAGCAAACTGAACAGCAGTGCTTCCTCCATTTTAGCTTTTGCGATGCCATAGGGTTTAACATGCTTTCCCCTGCTTTTTCAATCCCTCCTCAAGAGCCTAGGAGTGTTCTCTGGAGTTCCCCTTTCTTTTGCACACCAATGTATATATCCCAAAGGAAACCTGACAAATCCTCTCTCTCCCATTCTCCTGCCCTACCCTCTCCTCCTCTTCTCTTTCTGGAGTCCTAGATTTCATATATGGTTCAGAAACAGTTCTATGCAGCACTAATACTTGTGATGCTGCCATCATAAAGGGTGGTTCTCCCCTGCACAGAGGGCTTTTGCACAGCCCTTATGGAGTGCTCCCTTTGGTGGTAGGCTGTGGTTTCTATGCTCAACATGGGCACCAACACTGTAAATCCTGCAGAAACTTTCTACCACTTGGAATTCCAACTGTCCACCAAGGTTGATTGAAATTGGCCAATTGGTTCAAAAGTTTTTGTAGAGGAACTGACAGACAGAATGATTGCCAAGGAAATCAAGCTAAAAATATTGACTTCCTGAGATAGAAAGTTTGTTCTTTCATAATTATCAGCATAAAATATATGCATACTGCTTAGCACAGTCTTCTTCCTATTTTACACATCTGCTTCTCCTTCTCTTGTACTGCTGTCTTTCTAAAGGGCTAGAGATAGGAACGTATCTCTCTCTTTACTGAGAACCAGAAATTCAGCAAGCTTTGCAGACAGGAGGGATAGATCTGTGTTTTGTGTCTCAAAAAGGAGAAATTACTAGGCTATCCTTGCACTTGTACCGAGAGTATTTGCTTATCCATTCCCTGTGAGGAATGGGAATTTGCATCACCCAGTGAAACAGAAGAACATTAATGCCCCCCTTCTCTCAGTTTAAATTTTCACAATGAGATGGGGAAAGACCCAAAGCACACCTGGCCTTGCTACTGTGGGAAGTGACCTGAACTAGTGACTAAGAGATACATGTCTGGCAGCTGGAACAGGTTTGTGGTTCATCACGAATTTCACCAACAATGGATTAATACAGAAGGATGAGGAACCAAGAGGCAAGGACTCTATCTCCATTGTCCCCAGTTAGTGTAGTTTGAGGCACAGGGGACACCAGGAGAGGAAAGGACAGGCCATGACTTGCTCCCTCTTCCTCCATGAGAACCAGAGCCAGGTTTCACAGCCCTTTTTAAACATGTTTTTCCACCAGAATCCCTTTGTGACCAACAACAATACCAGCTGTGAGAGGGGGCATCTGGAAGGGCAAGTGGAGCAGAAGAACATGGGGACAGCAGAAAGAAGAGGAAAGAGGGAGGGATGGAGAGAGCATAGAGAAAGAAGCACTGCAAAAAGCAGCAAGTTTCTCTTCATATTGGCACAGCAATGTTTGCAGCATGGCTTAGCATGCCTCCTCCTGTTAAATAAATATTGTGACAGTTCTAATCCTAGTGAGCAGGGACGTAACCAGAACTTGGATTTTCACTGAGGGCAAACAGTAATGGGTACACTTTAAGTATTTCAAATAAGGCTCTAATTTAGATCTACGAAGACAGCACTGTTTGTTAAATAAATATCAAGCTCATCTGGTACCAGGCCAGTTGTTGTGCTTAAGCAAGATATATCTAGCTAGTGGTTATTTAACTGAACAATGGGTGAATAAGCCCATTCAGGTTGCAAAATGCTTTCTAATTGGCAGAGAAAGAGTGATTTGGGATAAAAAGAGAGGGAAATAATAATAATAGTAATAATGATGATAATAATAATAATGAGGAGGAGGAGAAACAGCAGCAAAACAGGAACTCCTTTACCTTTTGTATATGTCCTCTCTAGAAACTTTGAAAGCTATCAAAGGAGACAGTTCCAGCCTACCAAGGGAATTGGATGTCATTTAATTGCTCTAAAAAGAAAATGACAAATGTTGGTTCATAACTAACATGCTACAACCATCTTATGAAATGTTAATTGGAATGTGTTTCACTTCCCATATACCTTTAATGAATTAATGGGGATGCCACTCTCTATTTATAGGCGAGTTAAATTCCTCAGCAACTCCATTTACTTCTTCTATATATTATTAAACTTCAGATGGCAGTTACATAATCAATATGCTGTCCTTTCATAAATCTAAATGAAGAAAATCCTGGGAGTCCTTTGTAAAAGCACAGAACAGCTCATGCAGAGTTTTGTCTGTGAAACTCTCCAGCTCCTTCCTGTGTGTAATCTCAGTACTATGGATTTTGAGGTTTGGTGATTTTTTTAACAAGAAAACCATATGAAGGGATGAGTTCTATTATAGGGAAATGTCGGGAAAAAAACCCAACCAGATGGCTTGACTTCACAAAAATATGTAATTGTATCACATGTCATGTTGTATTAATTCCCTGCTGGGCCTGGTATCATGGGATTTTCTTATTGGTGACAGAGTTGGGCAAGTTTGTTTCTAATCAGGTTTTATGTTTCTGGGGAGATCTTTGGAGTCATGTTAGGATCCTGGTGGAAGAAAACACCACTTATATTAGACATTCTACCTTAAAAAAAAAGTAGTGACTTTAGAATCAAGAAAATTGTAAGAGATTCAGTTAATACAAAAAGAATCTACAGCTTCTTATACGGAGAAATAAGGGCATTGAGGAACAACGAATGGTAGGGTTTAAGAGGACAAAAATTTGGTTGAATCATGGAGACTTTATCCCCTCTGTATCTTATTACATCCATCAGCAGTGGATATTGCTTAAGGGCCAAGCAGAACTCCAGCATATGTCACTTTACAGATGCTCTTTGGCCTTTGTCTAATGAACTGCTGGCCTTTGTCTGGCTTCCAGCATGAAGCTGCCCATTTCATCAAAGCCAACAGCATCCATGCTGCTTGGCAGCACAGCTGAAAGCCTGCAGAGGCCAGGGACTGAATGGGATGCAAAAGGTGAATTATTCTTACAGCTGAAATGTGCTATTGAGGAGTGAGTCAGGAACATTACCTTACCTGGGCACTTTCTCTTCATAAATGACTCTACTTCTAGTCTTCAAATTTAACACTCTTGTGTGTTTGAAGGAGACCTAGATGTAGATTTAACCAGTTTCCCCCTCCCTTCTGGCTCTGTAGAGTTTGATATCAAGTCCTGCAAACTATATCCTCCCTCCAGTGGCTTGGCCAACAGCTTACCATGCAGGTAGGCCACATTCAGGTACTGTTTTTGTTTTCTCACTCCACATCTCATCCTTGCAAGCAGCATATCCTTCTGGCTAGTGAGGGTGCTGAGGAGAACATTCTTCATTCATTTCTGGTTTCAAGGCATCCAGATGATACAGGCATCAAAGATGTTGGTGACTCAGTTTCCATGGGGATAATCCAAATATTTGGCTAGTTTTTAAAGAAAGAAATATAGCCCATTCTTTCAAGTTCATGCAGCTCTTGCATTTTGCCTAGTTTATGTACAGAGAAGTTCCTGGCTGCATGTTCCTTCATGAATCTCTCCAAGAGTTGGTGTTGACACCAACAAAAAAGTCCCTTTTTCTCCCCAGATAAACAAATATTCCCTAACCATCTCCCACACCTAGGCACTATAACTTGCTCTCCCTTCAGTACCTTGGAACACTGACAAAATTGTCGTATTTATTTATATCATCAGTTCTTCTGTCCACCCAATGAACTTCACATGTCATCTTGTGTAATATTTGCTGCCCCAGTACCTGTTTCTTCTGAGTCCTCTCTTTTAGAGGATGATTTTTTCTAGCTTGATAGCTTCTGCCTCTTGTGCCTATAGCTTATAAATAGACTGGCACCACTGCTGGGGATGATCTTCAGCTTTCCTTCGACCTTTTAGAGACTTCCCACAGACAAGGACAAAGCCTTTCCAAGTGCCCTGTATCTCTTCTCCCCCTCTTCAACGAAGAATAAGGATTAAAACTGCATCTGCTAAACCAGCCAGCAACACTCATCAAAAATATAAATGTCCTGATCCTTTGCAGGTAATGAAGAAAGAGATAATGATGCATAATTCTCCCTTGACTGTTGTTGGCAGTTTGTTCACATCCATCTATCTCCAGCTTGTCATGTTGCCATTAGTGCTGCTCATAATACAGATGTTAACAAGGGCAAAAGGGCAATCTGTGGGTCCCCTGCAGTCACCTGTGATGCCGTCAGCCTGCAAGTCAGCTGTCAGATGGAGTTTACTCCAGGCATAGTGGCCAGTCTGGCACGCAGAGGGAGAGAGGGCTGAGGAGGAAAAGTGTGAGGACACAAGCTAAAGGAAGCAAATGAGAATTTACCATGTCTGGACCAAGGGGTTCTGTGTTCTCTTTTGTCTGTCATGTGTTCACCCCTGTGTGGGGCTTATGCTGGATGATTCAGAGTCCAACCCAGCTAAATGGTACTGAGCCAAACTTTGTATGGCAACTTGGGATGGGACATAGGGCTGTTTAAACCCAAGGATGATTTTGGCAGTGCAAGGATTGGCTCTTCCCATCTGTAGATCCCTCTTAGAGCTTGTGGAAGAAGCTTGTAGAAGAAATGAAGGAGACATGGATGGTGGGTTTGTCCCAAAACTGCCAAAACAGTCCACAGCCACTAGTATAGAGGCAGAGCCTGTGGTAACACCACAGTGACACCTACATAAAGCAGTGGCCCAGTACTGTCTAATGGTACTGATGTCACTAGGTTGCCCAGAAAGTTGCAAAGCTCAGTCCAGCTTAGACCTGTCTCCACAACAGGTAGCATTATGGATGTATTGTTGTCTCCTGGACTTAAAGTATGTATCGGTCTCTCTTTTCCATGGCTTTTAAATGTATATGGTGTCTGTCTTTCAGGCCGGTGCTATCTGGACACTTGGGACATGGCTCCTTTTATCAGAAGGGTTGACTCTCTACATGTAAAAGTAACTCACTCTGAAATCTCTCATTTGGAGCTGGAACTGAAATAGGGCAATTAAGACACAGCCTAGAATTTCCCAAAAGTGTTTGTGTTCTGGTTTTTGTTCAACAAGCTAAAAAAGGAAGCCCAGGTTTTTGTTTTGAATACATCTGCTGTAGTTCATTTTATTTTTGTCTTATCTCTGTCAACAAAACTTGGTACAAATGATCTCAGTTGACTGCTGGAAATGGCAGGAAGGGAAATGGGTGTGGGAACACACAGAGTGTGGATATAATGGAGCAGAGCATGGTGCTGAGTGAGAAATTCCACCTTTCACTGCGGGGAGAGGGGAGGAGGGTAATGCTGCTTCACAAACAGAGGATGTGCCTGTTTTCACTATATGCAAATACACAACATGCTTTTGGCAAGAGAAAAACTAAACATTTCTCCCAAGTTTTATTACAGTAGAAGTATACATTACACTTCCCCAGAAATGTGTGCACTGATGTGGTTCAACAGACATACATAGATAGTCCTTTGGTAAGCGTTTAGGGTACTAGACCTTGCATTAAAATCCTGGCAGAGGTCACAGGCAAAAAATTAATTTGCTCAACTTGCCATAGTCATAATTCCATACCAATTCTGGCCGAGACTACAAGTGAAAATGAATCTACAGTTGTCCCGCTCATCATTTCTCCATACCATCAAACTGACAAGCCATTTGGAATGATTGTGATTGGTATCCGTTGCTGCAAAACCACTGAGGGGAGAAGCAGTGAGGGATAGTGTGGGTCATGATTGGATGGGCTGAGATATCGGCACGTTCTCTTGAGGTGGGACACAGCCACAAGTGGCTCCATGAGAAAAGAAATCTGGTCAAAATAGGGTAGAGGTTTAGTAAGAGTGACGTGAGAAGAAAAAAATAGCGTTGCAGAAGATGCTGGCTGTATGAGGGAGCTGTACTTTGGGCAGCACCTTGAGGAAAAAGAATTTACAGCGTCTGCCTTAGCAATGCATGCTCCAGGGTTGCACATTCTTTGATTTTAGTGACCCTTTTACTCACCTACTGAACAGTCACCTGATGTCACCTGAATCTGTCATGAGTGGTGCTGGTTTTTCCACATGCAGAGTACTGAAACAGCACATCCATGGTGAGGCAGAGTCCTGAATCATATGGCCTGGCTGCAGGATGCCCTTTTGCAAATGGCAGAGGAAAGCAGCCCTTGAAAACAACCCCCTTCCAAGCCTGCTGTTCACTTGGCTACAGCTTTTGCTATTGCTTGGCTGTAGATTACAGGTTCAGCAGCATGCTAAACAGACAACATTATGTTTCTGCCAAGGAACAAGGCTCCCGACTACTGAAAACTCCCAGGGGCCCACTGGAGCTGTTGCTAAGCACAAGGGAAACCTGGTTAGCAAAGTCAACTCCATGCTCTTCTGAGTGTGCCTCAAATTTTCTGCTCCACCAGTCCCTCTGCTTTTGGACACCGGCCTTGCAATGCAGAAGGCGCTTTCTTCTAACAGGCACGAAGATGCCAGGCCAAGTCTATCTCAGCAAACAATGGCCTTTATGAAGTGCTGCTGCTTTTGGATGCTGTTACAGCATGTCTCTGTGGGGATTTTAAGAAACTGGGTCAAAGTTTCTCCTTTTCCTCTGTCAGCTGCTTGGAGGCTCAGTAAGATACTGGACAATGGTATCTCATCTGATGCAAGGCCTGACTCAGCCCCTGTTGACTGAAAAAACCTGGATATGCTGTGCATAAGGTCTCCTCCCCTTGTGCCAGACCACACAACAACATTTTGGGGAAATACATGTCCTAGACAAAAATACTGGAATTTGCGCTGATGTCCTGCATGACTTTTGCAATTTCACACAGCGCAGAAGAGCCGTCAGAAGCAGCATCCTAAGGAATAACTGTACATAAACCTGCCAGGAAAATTAAAGGGCTGTAGACTCCTTCACCAATATACATGCCATGTTAGTTGTATTATGGAAAGCCATAAATAATGGCATCCTTTTCAGCTACTGTCAGTGTTTTGAACCTTGCTTTCCAGGCAGTGTTCTGGTTTCCTTAATCACTTAGGGCTGATTGGGCTGTCCATAAATGTGAGGGTGTGGTTCTTTTTCTGGTTTATCTTTACTGCTAAAAAGCTAACAAAAATGTGCTCAGGCTGCAGTCCAAGGCCATAGTGAGCTCTCTCTTAGACCAAAATATGCAGTGAATTGCAGCATCCTTTGGGTGTCTTTGGTGACATCTCTGCAAGATAAGAAATCCTCAGAGAGTAGAAGAATCATGATCATCATTAATTAAGGCTCATTGGAAGAAAGTCTTGATTTTCTAGAGCAGACGCTTGAAATTTTTCCAGATGAATGTGACCAGGAGCAGTTTCAACTTCATTCTCATGCAAACTCAACTGGAAATTATTACAGCCAAATAATAGCATTAAAGTGGAAGGAAATTACTGCATTGATTGCTTGACCTAAAGAACAATAATGGTCCTCATCTATTACAACTGATTTTCCATAACACCAGTGTTACACAGAAAAGTTCAGATTAAATTCAGAAAGCTGAAAATAAGACTGAGAATTTGCTCACTGCCATGGTGAGGTCTCTAGTCCCTTTGGACAAGAACAATCCATGTGAGCGAAGGTGGTCATGTCTTTGCAAGAAGCAAAAATGTTATCTACATCCCCCAAATATATCCGTCTGTGACTGTGTCTGTGTCTGTGTCTGTGTCTGTGTCTGTGTCTGTGTCTGTGTCTGTGACTCTGTGTGTTCAACAAATAGCATCTTAGGCCAGTTGTTGAGATATGAGTAAGGAAAAGTTCTCCAGCAAGGAAGTCTTCAGCTCTGAATGATGCTGCAGAAAAGAATCAAAATCATCTTTCAGTCCCTCCAAAAAAAAGAGCAATAATCAGCTCAAGTCTCGTTCCTGGAAGAGGCATTTTAGATGGATTTGCTTTACACAGGAACTGTTCTGTGTAAGATCTTGGTTTGCATTTTCTTGTGACCAGCAGTGATGCAATCCCTTGTGATGTGTCCCACGGTGTTATTCCTAGATTAGTCTAGACCTACTTTCAGGGAAATGTGCCCTAGCTGGAATGAACCTAAAGAAAAGCAGGAGCAAAAGAATTCAGCTTCAAAATAAAATATAATTACTGACAATTTCCCCCTCCATATTCTTCAGTGAGTGCTGATAATTCAAACACCTGGTGACCCAGCAGCTAGCACAAAGATTCATATCTTCAGTCCTTGTCTTCTCTAATACCAGCATTGCTTTCCTGTCCTGTCTCCTGCCTCCTCAGAGGAAATTGTGTAAAGGGCCAGTTTTAGCCTCATAACTGCATGGAAATCACTACTAAGCAACAGCACCGCTCATTTGTATGAATGAAGGCCAGGGGAGTGTTGGTCACATCCCAAAGACTAAGCAGGACTGGTTGGTGCCCTGAAGGGAAACAAATTGTTGATTAAAATCCAGTTCCTGTTTGGCAGGCAGGAGCTACAAACATGATGATAAGGACAACTCCTGGGTGACAGTCTCAGCCAAGGAAAGATTACTCCAAAAAAGACTTTTTTTTTATTCCTGGAAAAAATATTGGCATGCCACTGGCTAGATAACTTTGCTGTGTGTGTTGAATGTAAGATTTTTACCCTGAGAAGACCTACCCCATGCTGAAGACAAGATTCAGCCCAGGACCAGTGTCAGATGGGGTTCCTTGGGAGACCAACTCCGCAGTTTAGTCTTGCAGTATGCAGCTTTTTTCCCTTTTTTAGACTCTCCTCTTCAATTCATCATCTATAATGTTCCTTATCTAATGAGGAGTTAGAGGATAAATACACTGAAGAAGTCCATCAGTGCCAGGTTATCTGAGCGTGTCTGCTGCAGATGCCCCACAGTCCTGTTGGATGTGCCTTATCAGGAAATTAACTTCTAGCTTGCCCATTTTTGTACCCACAAGCATGAGTTGCCATAACTACCATCAAACTGTACACTGCAGTACAGCAGTTGGGACAGTCCTTTGCTGTGCCCCGTAGCTGCAGTCATCTGAAACTGCTTTTCATCCATTGGCTGTGGCTCCGCTGAGAAAACATTCTCTGTCTATAGGTTTATGCATCAACTGGGGATCTGGAGGAAGATGCTTCAAATCAGAAAGGCTTCAAGGGGCTCCAAGGCACACAGGCTTCTTCTGGTCCCTGCATGCACTTTGCCCATATCCCTGCAGGGCAGTGGCACAGACAACTTCTGTGGTGCTCAGAAGCTGTTTGTGATGCGTTGCATCTCTCCATATTTGCTCTTGCTTGCAGCAAATAAAGGCTGAGCATTCATAACTGCACTGTCACACAGGTCTTGGAAAAATCATTAATAACAAGCTCATGAACTTCTTTGGGTAAATAATTTTTGCTGCTACCGTGAGTTTTATTCCTCCCTTTTTAAAGCCCAAGTCTGTGGTGCTGTGTGCACCAGCAGATTGCAGGGGTGGGTCCTGACAGCTGGCGTGCTTCAGATCTCATGTGCCAACTGCATACCTCGAGTCCCCACGTGCCACAGAGCCCCCTCCTCCCTGGTCTCTCTGCCACTGATTCTCGCTCTAGCTGTTATTTGTGTCTTCAGTGCACAGCTGGTTGGTTTTGAACAGAGGGGTGGGAGGAGAGGATGGAAGGGGCAGTGTAGCCGCAGAGCCAGCAGTACATCACTCCTCCAGAATGCATGGTCCAAGTGAAAATAGGGAAATTAATAAGACATACAGTGTTGAGAGCTGCTCCTTTTTATCTGGGCACTATTTGTCATGGGAAGGATCTTCTCCTCAGCCTCTCGTGGGGAGCTCACAGCACAAATCCTGCAGTCCAAAAGTTTTATTCTTCTGCCATGCCAGTGCAACAAGGCCACATGTGTTGGGATGTATGCAACTGGATGGCAGATTCCCTAAGGAGAACACAAGTGACTCCCAGAACCGGCTGGAGCTTTTGTCAGGCACATACAACACATGATGGGTGGGGATGCTTTGAATTTACTACAGTGGGTTGACTGACCAATGTCTATGCCTCTTCCATCCACCTCCTTGAGAATGCTCACATGAAGGATGCAGCAGAGTGGTACTTGCATCTAAATGTGACTACCCAGAATCCTCTGTTGTGCTGGGATGTCTTCAGCTTTTGGAAAATGAAGTTTTGTTTCTACAGGTAAAATAAATATCATGAGACTTCATTGACCAGTAACACACTGTGAATTACAAGACAGCTGTATCCTCAGGATAGCCCATAAGCTGAAATATGCTTCCATAAAATGCTCATCCTTTACAATTAAAGTACAAAATAGTACAAGCCAAATGACTATCCACAAACAATTTGTGAACACATATGCACAAATGCTTACGGATTTATTACTGAAACAAGTGAAAAACAGAAGCAGCATGCAAAAGCTCTAGAAAAAGCCAGAAGCAACACTTTTTATTCAGTTTCAAGTTTTTTTGACAGCATGATTTCCCATTATACCACCCTCCCTCTTCCATGCTAAGCTCCTGGGAATGTTGCCTGATCCTTCTGTGCCACCACCTTTGTCCCGCAGAGGTTCTATGAAGTTGCTGTATTTGTGTGGGTTCTCAAACTACTGCCCACAGAACTCAGGGAGAAATCTGGTTGTGGAGGAACGCATTGCACACTTGAGAGGCTGCTGGATTCCATACTAGAGCACATAAACAGCAATTCACGAATCAACAAGGATGTTCTCAGTATCATCTACATGCACACCTTCAGTGTGGAACATGAAGGCAGAAATTTCAGCCCTTATCTGCAGCGACACTTGGGAAGAAAGAAACCACTAGGAGGGAAAGAGGAGACAACAGAGTAGAAATGGAAGGGGAGCAACCTAGGACTTCCTTAATGGGACTGAACACGGGTAATACTGAACACTCTGATTGTGAAAGCCTGCCAGTTAACAATCACATGAGTTGATAGTCATTGCCATGATGCAGCTGACAAACATGCCCACCAACCCTGGTCTTGAGTCCCTGCAGGTACCAAGCAGTAGTGTATCACCAATGCTAAACTGCTCTCTCCTCTTTGTGTAGCTGCTGCACAGGAAAACACCACCCATCCCTCTATGTTCCTGCCCCACTTTGATAATGTGTTTCCATATGCAGGTCTTGTCTACTTCGAGCCATTTTTCCAAGCAAATGTCTTGGGGCAGGAGACCTTGGGAAAAAGAGAAGCGGAAGCCTGTGAAAATAGTCCATCATCTGCATCCTTATGTAATGGTTGCAATGATGGGTAACCAAGGTCCATCCTCCACTCGTCACCCCAGGCAGGCAGGAGACTGATGGCTGTATTTGAGTTTGCTGTTTCTGCCCTACTACCCCCCACACCTCAGTAACTCTCCTTATTTTTATACTAAAATGTTGGCAAATACATAAATATCTCCTGTCAGCAGGAAGCTGTGTCCATTCAGTTCTGTCTGCAGACACTGCTCTCCCCTCCTCATCCCCTGCCTTGTGCTGATTTCATGGGCCCTGGGGGAGGAGCTGGGATTCACAACTCATAAATTCCCATCATGTCAGACAAATGCTTTTACATCATTCATAAAGAAAACCTCCTTTCCCAAAATGAATAACAGGTTGTAAAGAGAGCTCACGGCCAGGAGACAATGGGGACACTGATAAATCATTGTGCATTAGAAATCAGGATGGGGGATTTGGAAACCCTGGATCAGTTCCTAAAGGAGGCAACACAGAGAAGTTCATGCACTACAGAACAACAACAGTCTTCTGCCTCTTCCACTCTCAACAGCTGAAATCTTTGTTGAAAACATGTGTGTCCAGTGAGAAGAGTGATTGTGTAAAATACAGCATTCAGTGGGAGGTGAGAAATGAGAGGTTTGGAAGGGACATGGCTTTGGAGAGATAGTGAGGGTCCTGATGGAGGGGTGGCATGAACATCTGCCTCCCATGTGCCAAGCTTAGTACATGGACTAGTGAATATATGACCAACATTGTCATGAAAAGAAGTCACTGGGGGTTTCACTGTTTTGAAAAAAGCTTTGCCAGTCACCACGGGTAGTACATCTCCCAGATTTGGTCATATCTTTATTATCATCTTTACTACTGGTTCACAGACTCCTGCTCTTATGTCTTAACTTCCAGCCCTCTTGTAAGCTAGATGTGTTCATGGTAGCATTAAAAATATGGCTGTTTCCTCATAGTCTGGAGAGACACCAGCCAGTTGTATAGGTCTGACCTGACACAATAGCATTGTGCAAGGAAGGCTATGGAAAACTCAGCTCCTGAGAGGAAGAGAAGGAGTAACAGATGGTTGGCTGACTTCAGAGGAAAGCAGAATGGCCATTTGGGCTTGGTAGTTGGTAGCAATGAGAATGGAGCTCTGTAAGCCTCAACCATGACTAGATTTTTTTTACAAGAGTGGATAAAAGCCTTATAAGGTGAGTTAGATATTTCTCTGTGAAGAGGACTTGAAACCACTTCCATTCTTTCTTTCTCCCTCCTTTTCTATTGCAGCAGTTGAAAGAGAACCTTGGATAGAAAACTGTGTGTTACAAAGCAACCTTATGTATTGCCTAAAGCAATCAGCCAGCAGCTTCCCTTTGTGAGAAGAAAAGTGGATTTTTTTCTTTTTCTCCCACATGTAATCATCTCTTTCAGTGCTTTCTTTTCCATTTTGAGCTGTCCCCTTCCTTGCCTCCTGAAGAAGCATGTGTATCACAGAAGCCACGATTAATGGAGAGGGAAGGGTGAAAGTCCCAGGCTCCCACTGAGGAGCAGGAGAGAGGGAGGCAGGGCTGACATGCTCCACTTCATGGCACTTTACACTGAAGGAGTTAAAGCCCATCCTTAAGTACCCTTTTGCTTTAGCAAGGAAAACAGTCTTGGGAATAGCGTACTAGTTTTAACTCCCTGTTCTCAGTGGCTCTTCCTTCTCACAGTCTGACTCTGGCTTTGCTCCTTGTAAAGCTGCTGCTTCTCTTAATGCTCATCCTGTGGGTGCACTCAAAAGCTGGAACCAGGATTTAAGGCCTCTGCAGTCTTAGGCACAGAACAGCTAGAAAAAAGTAGACTGCCTCTGCCCCAGAGATTTTACCAGTGAGAGCTGAATTACAGCCGGCAGTTGTGAACTCCAGCTGTCCTACCAGGATTAGGCCATGGGAAACCATTCTTCATCATTCAGGTGTTGGATGATGGTGCCGAGGATGAGTGAAAAGTGAAGAACAGTATCTTTCTCCTCCCCAGAACCCCTCACTTATGCCAATCCTTCAGGAAAGTTGGATGGCGGACAAGCTTCCTTTTCTCAGGAGTTGCACTTGCAGCTATCCCCTCACTCCTTGGTATCTCCTCACTCAGCTGATTTACTTAAGTAAGAAGCAATCCCAGGGGTCTTCTTTTGTCATGTGCATGGATCATGTATTCCCAGAGACAGCCAGGTGGTAGCTCTTGTTGAATGTGTTATCTTGCACATGGGCATTAACTAAATGAACGTGAGCTTGAGTTTGTTAAGACTTCAGAAAAATAAACCCAGATGGCATTAGATAAACTGTGTTGGAGGGAGGTTAAGCATGACTTATCTACACTCCCTACAGTGAGCAGTGGGAGGACCGGAAACAAAGCCCCGGAATCCTGCTCCCCCTTTGTCTCTCTCGTTTTGCAAGTAGTACTTCTGCCTTGTTTGTGGACATCTTCCCTCAGCCCCTTCAGGGGGAAGACAGGAAGAAATACATTTGCTATACTGAGTCCCTTTGTCTTGAGCAGGGAATTAGAGGTAGGAGTATCCTCGAGCAATGTCTATGCTATTTCTCTGTTTTCTTTTGTGGGGGGACTTGAGGGTAGGGAACTGGGGAGGAGTAGATGAGAATATTGTTCTATTTTTCAAGCAAGCTTGGGAGTGTGTGATGAAAAACAGACCATTCTCTCCTCCATTGAGAAATTTGGTCATAAAGGGCTGACTGCCCTTTTTCCCTAAATGTATATGGTGCCCTCAGGGAGTGTCTGATTTTGATTAGATGGTGTCTTGTGGAGTGTTCTTGATTCTGGACTACATGACTATGAAAGGAAAGTGTGTGACTCCTTCCCTCCCCTGTGAACCATGAATGAATAGCACCTCTGCCCAGGCAGGAAAGAGGGGCCCTCAGGCCAGATAGGAATGTGCATTTATTATAAAGCAATGAAGTAGTAAAGATGCCAGGAGACAGAAAGGATTTATCTGTCTTGTTTTGCTTTTTCAGTTCTGTCACTCACCCCTTAAAATGGAAGAATATTGCATGTCCAAGGAATGTTCCCAGACCAGCAGGTTCTCTAGGAAGAGATGCTTTCTGGAGAGAGCATTAGGGCTCATTTTGGGACTGCAGGAGACACATGGGGTACAAGAGAAGGAATCCTGCAGTTCTCACTCCCTTTCATGACCCCTTCTTAGATGCAGGGGGAGACCTGGTCCTTTGAGATGGGGAGTACTGCAAACAACAGCAGGGAAAAGCCCCTCAGCAGGGATTCCATCCTCAGCCTCATTCTAGCCACTCACAGAACTAAAAGAGTCAAGCCCTAGGCTGGCAAATATCTCCCCAAGAGTGGAACCTCTGCTTGGGACTGGAGAAAATCACACTCTGCTTTTTCCATGCCTTGTGCCACCAATTGAGGTTGTGCAATTGGAAAAATAACAGGATCCCTTGCCTCTGCACTCTGTGCAGCTTAGGTGATGAGCAAACACTTGTTTTTACTGGGAATGGAGAACAAACACAACTGAGAAATAAGCAGGATTTTGCATGTGCAGTTAGATGCCATATTTACAAGGTCATGTTATTAATTAAGATGGTATTTCAGTAGTGCCCTAGCTACGTGTTGAGGGATAAGACTCCATTTGTAGACCCAGAGACACCATTTCAATGCCAACTCTTTTTATTCAAGGAATTCAAGCTTGTAAGGAAGATGAGGGAATGAAGGACAAGGAAGGGCACTTTTCCACTTTCCTATACACAGACATTCTTTTTTTTCCTTCTCTGGGAAACAAAGATTTTCTCTGTGCAGCTTCATATCTATATATGTTCCGATTAGATACATTCACCTTGAGGAATTTTTGCACAGAGCAGCACTGACAGTCATTAGTTAAGTGTGAGGGTCTAAGAATTATATCTCCAGGGACACCCTGACGGAGGACAGACTCTCTCTAAAGTGAAGTTCTCCTCTTTTAGGGGGTTTTTGCAAGTCCCAGTTAAACACATGAAGGCCTGACTCCTGGATAGAGATTGTGGAGCAGATAATGCAGCTGAAGCATTGTTAATTCATTAGCAGTAAAAAAATCTAATTGTTTGTTGATCTGGTGACTGCCATGATGACTATGTAAATACATTTTTCCCTCTCTCTGTCCAAGTTCTGTGCCCTCTGATAGTCCTTAAGGACTTTTCTTATTTAAGTTCAGCTGCTCTTCTTTTGCATGAGTCACTGAACTGGATGACAAGGTGAGAGAAAAAGAGTGTGAGAGCACAACCTGTCAGGCAAAAGAGGAGGCCTCAGCCCTCTGAAAGATGCTTGTTTCTGAACTGCTCACCAAGGCCCTTCTGAAGAGATCTAGTGCAGATGAAATGCTGACCAGAAATTTTCCTCAACACAGATCTCAGGCTGCTGCAAGATACATGAGGGCTCAGGAGGTGAAGGCTTCTGCTGCCAGATGGAGACCTTTTCCCAGTGAACTCTGCAAACCAGGGGGACCATGCACTCTCCATTTCTTCCAAGAAGGGAACAGGGGAGCATCAAATGAGGTAAGCAACCAACAGAGTCAGCATAGGTGTGTTGTTCTCTGCTCAGTGTGGGGACAAGCTATGGAAATCCTTCCCGTGGGAAATTCTGAATACTTATAATTTGTATAGGTTCAGGGAGGAAACAAGCATGTTAATGGAAGAGGAGTCTACCTGTGTTATTAACAAGGAAGACATTGTATCTCTGGCTCAATATAACCCTGAACTGCAAAGAGATGGAGGATGAGAGATTATTTGTATGGGCATAAATCCAGACCAAGTCCTTTATTCATCTCTACATTCTCCTCAAAGGCTGGGAGTGGTGAACAAGCCCAGCACCATGGACAAGTGCTCAGCATTTGCAGGATAGAGCTCAAAAGTGAAAATGCCTCAAGCCTGGGCTAGTTAGACATGAGAATCTTTTACTTCTGGAAATCACAGTTTTGAGACTTATGAATGGATAGAGGAGGCATTTGCAAATACTCAGAGCCTTTATGTGATAAATATTACCTCAAATTACTTGGCCAGATTAAAGAAGACAAAGACAGATAGCTGATATTACCCCTGAATGTAGCAGGCAGAGCTGGGATCATTAAAACAAATGTCCTCCCAAGATTCCAGCTTTATTTATTATTATCATTATCAGTATTACTATAGTGTCTAAATGTGTCCTGGGCTCCAGGGTACCACAGAGAATGATAACCTTGCCAAAATGGCCATCCATACTACCGGCTAGAAACAGATAGGGCTGAGAAGTTGCAGTGAGCAAAGAGAGCAGGCTTCAAGAAACCTCCTAGTGCCATGCTAAAATAAGCACTCTGTCCCCAGGAGGATGTGTGTCACAGATTGTACCTGCCAGCGTTCTGGGCATAATTCAATGGATGCTGCAGTGTCCTCCCCTTCAGGAAGATGTCCTGGTATCCTCTGATTTCTACCAGTATATGCAGGCCAATTAATGCAAGAAAGAACTAATGGCAGTGCAGGCTGGCATGCCTTGGTGCACACAGGCACAGGCCAAAAGACATCTCAAACCCATCTCCAAATTTAAGATTTGCCCTCTATTCTTCTTCATGGGGCTTCCTCTCCTGTCAGAGCATTAATGCAAAATAAAAGGGAAAAGGAGAGTGTGGGGAATCTCACAACTCGTATCTGTGTTGTCTGCAACAAATAGCAAGGCAGGTGCTACAGAAAAAGACACTTTCCAGTCTAGTTATAATAATATTGTGCCAATCACCAAAATGCTAAGCTGTATGTAATGATTTCCATATGAAAAACATGTATCCTTTATCCTTGTGTATCTGCTTGTTAATATGCATTTCTATTGATCGATATACATAATTATGTTAGTATAAAACTCTTAAACATATGACTTAAGGACTGAGCTAATTCAACCTGAAACCCGTGGAAAAGTTTCCCCTTCAGTCCCTTTAATTGTGCTTGAAAAATGAAAAAAATCCCCCAAAATACTAAAGGCTAAGTAGAAAAATGTGGCAAAATAAGAAGAATTGTTTTACAGCAGAGTATTTGTTCACTCTTTTCCAGTAAGCATTGGCTGATACTAAAGCACATCTGATGGTATCTGAAAAATTTTGCAAAGCTTTCTCCTTAATCCCTGGGCCTCTTCTGGATCATCTGTATTCTACAGTCATCCTTCTTTATTAATAGGACTGTCACAATTACAAGGCTGGCTGTAGACTTCCCCAGGGTCTTTCTCAAGAGACTCCTCCCAGAAAACCGTGGTTCTTTCTGTTTCTCTGAGGTGCCACTATCTGGTTCTTGGTCTCTCACTTCTACAGTACATTCCAATTTTCACAGAATCACACAATATGCCAAGTTGGAAGGGATCTAGAAGGGTCATTGAGTCCAACTCTTAGCCCTGCACCCATCCCTAAGAGTCACAGCACGTGCCTGAGACTATCAAATGCTTCTTGAGCTCTGTCAGGCTTGTGACGACTTCCCTGAGGAGTCTGTTCCAGTGCCCAACCACCCTTCGGGTGAAAAACCTGTCTATAATATCCAACCTAAACCTCCCCTGACACAATTTCAGGTCATTCTCTCGGGTTCTGTCACTGGTCACCAGAGAAGAGATACCTGTCTACCTGTCCTCTCCCCATCATGAAGTTGTAGACTGTGATGACATCTTCACTCAGTCTCCTTTTCTCCAGACTGAGTAAATCAAGTGCTCTCAGCTGCTCCTCATATGGCTTCCCCTCAAGGTCCTTCACTATCTTAGTTGCCCTCCTTTGGACACTCTCTAATAGCTTAATGTCCAAACCCAAAATAGCTTAATGACCAAAACTCCACACAATATTCAAGGCCAGGCTGCCATACTTGCCCTTTCAGAGTTTGTTTAAGCATAGGAACGAGCCATTGAATGAGAAGAAAAGGAGGTGGAATGCATAAGAAGTTTTAAATATGTGTCTATCAAGCCTAGATACTGGCCATTCCTATCAGCTACTTGGATGTCCTGGGCTACCCTTGTGGTACTGTCCTTCAAAGCCTATTTGGTTTGTCTTTCTTAGACATCCTACCCCACACTCAATTTGGTCTTTTTTTAAGATAACCACCACCTCTGGCTCTAGTTTCTGCTTGGTCCAGGCATCTGACTTGATGAGCAGGGTTGAGTGCAGCCATCAAAGGGATTGGCTTCTTCATCACCCCTTGAGACCCCACAGAGTCTTTCTGGATTCACAGCTTGCTCTCTGGGTGAAATGCTAAATAGTCCTTCCTGAGCTAACGTGTGCGCATATAGCCGATACTGTAGACACAGCCAAGTTACACACATCACAAATCCTCTCCCTGCAGTGGAATTTTGTGGAGTGAAAAGTTTCAGTGAACTCCAGGAGGAATTTCTATTGAATGCTGAGTTTCTCCAGCAGGTATTTCAAACAAAATTGACGGGAGTTTTACCTTTACAGCCACTGGCCTTGCTTGGAGATCCAGTGAGTTTATTACTAATTTAGATGTTCTCTTAGCTTGCAAGTGAGTTAAATATTGAACACCTTTCCTATGCTTTCCAATGCTTCACCTATGGCTTCAGGTCATCAAAGAATTACTTTTTTGTAAGGGACTGTTAATTACATGTTTTTCAGGTATTTACAATAAGTTTGCAATTATCTCAAGGCTTGATAGCCATAAACAAAATGGGGTTTGAATTAATGCTTTTCTGATGAAGGTGAAGCCATTGTCTGTGCCATTTCTTTGTAACCAGAAGGAGCAATTAGCGATCCTCATGTTGCACTGTATCTTTCCTTACTGCTACTTGCCTGCTTATAGCCATTACCCAGAGAGAAGGAAAGAGGGAAACAGCTAAATAAGAACCTTCTTTAAATGTATTTTCATCTTGATTCATCTTAGCCTTTATAAATTTCACAAGTACTTTTTATTAAAATAAGAAGGCTAATGAAAGATGTCTGAATGGGTCAATTAACCCAAGTTTGAACAGGTCACTAGAAACAATTGAGAATTGTATAGGCAGTCACACCTGACAAGCATGGAAACTGGCCAAATGAATCAGATAAAGAGATTGATCATTTTAAAACAAACATAATTTGCTTGATTTGTTTTCTTCTCCCTCTCTAATAGCAAAATTGCTTTGAAGACAAATAGTAGACCCTGTTCATGATCTTACATTTACAATAGTCCTTGTCTTACAATCCTTAGGCTGCACTGTGTGAATTCAGTGTGTGTGCAGATAATATGAGACAACTACATTAGCCTGGGCTGATATTTTGGGGAAAACACTGCTCACCTCCAGCATGTCCAGGTTAGAGGTATCAATTGTGCCTTGCACTTCTGAGCTACTAATTTGACTGGATATCTTCTTCTTCTAATTTAGACCAACACAGTGATTGCTCTAGGCTGTGAGGTACTTTCCTATGGGTCTTCACACTACCCAGAGACTCAGCAGTATTACAGACTTCTCTTTCTACACCTGTCCTTTTTGATCTCTTTAACCACGGGAGGAAGCTTCTCTGTATTAGAGTTCAGTTTGCAGCTGCCAGCAAATCCCACAGCAATTAAGACCACTGCAAAGCTTACTGAGTCCCTCTCCAAGTGCCAGATGGGTCCCTTCTACCCTCCTCCTGCCCTATTACCATGAAGGCAATTGAACTCTAAAAAAGGATCCCTTAATGAAAATGCTGGATTTCTCTCCTTGGAGAGAGGGACCTGTGGCAGATGCTAGTCCTGTCGTGCAAGGTGCCAGTGGAAGAGGGTGAGGAGAACAGAGTGGTGGAGACTTTCTCTTGGGTTTTTCTGAAGACAGGTATGCTCAGGGAACCCCATGTGCCCAACCCTGTAGGCACCCCAGGCCTGTTCAGAGCCCTCCTCAAATTACGCTGGCTTATTAGCATGCTGTGGGGCACTTTCAGATCTGCTGCCTGCACGCTGCCAGCAAGATGGCTCTGCGAACAGAATCCTGGCAGGAGGCAAAATGCACACTGTTTTCAGCTTTGTAAAGGCTGCTTTTTCAGAGAGCAACAGACAGCCTCCAGGAACCCTTGGAGAACAGAGCAGAACAGATATGACAAGGGAAAAATTTAGGGAGGCAAGTCTGAAACAACAGTTTCTTTTTTTAATCTACCTTTCATGGCTTACCAAGGGAAGGCGAAGAGCCTATCAAGGGCACACAACCAGCCTTTCTCTCTCTCTCTCTCTCTCTCTCTTTTACTGTCAAATTTGTTTCCTCATTTGGGGTTTAGAAACAAATTATTATTTTTTTTTTCTGTTCTAAATGAATTAAGCTATCTGGGGATGGATGATGGATTCAGGAGATACAGGGTAGGTTACGAGCATGCTCTGTTGCTTCCCTGTGGGACACCTGTACTCATGAATCTGCAGACATTGACCCAATTACTAAGCCAGCACCTGGATACAAACTCCTTGTGACCACATCTCCAACTTGCTGTATTCACTGTATTTTATTCAGGGACTTTTGCTTTTTAGTGCCTTTTTAATGCTAAGCTGGCATTTGTAAGCAAACTCCATTTTCTGAGCAATTCGCTTCATCCTTTGAGATGTCCTTGCTTTTCTTTTAGTCATTTGAAGCAGGTCCCCTCCTCTCCCTCCTCCTCGAGTCTCCCAGGATGACCTGCTAATTTAAATGAAAAGAGATTGCAGCAACATTCTCTTTGTCACTGTAAACTCAGGGAGGCTTTCTCCCTTCATTGAGGACAAAAATTCAGGACAAAAAGCTTTATTTACTCATCCTGTCCTCCTCTCTTGCCACAGGCTTCTCCCTCAATACCATGATGTTTTCTCCAGTCTAAGTTTAAATTTTGTTTTTCCTTCTTTCTGTGTAGCAACACATATCCAGCCTCTCAGACCTGTTATAAAGTGTTTTCAGATATTCAGGCTGAATTTTCCTTTGAATTAGTGTCTATGGTCTTAAATCAGACTTCTGATTAATTTTCTGTGTGAAATCATACTCGTTGTTTTAATTTGAGGATGCTTTCTTGCATTTAGCTCACTTGTGGAGATAAACATGGAGGGTAGAGTAAAAATCATTTATGGCCGCAGAAAAAGGATTTAGTCCAGGCTCTACAAATGTATTTATATGGTGTTACCTCCTATTTAGATGGCTAATTTGCTATAGATTTTTACTTCTTAATTAGAAACTGAGAGTGCTAATAGCTTTCTGTGTCTAATCTTGAATGTGTCCTAGCCACTAGGTACATTTTCAGAATTACAAGCCTGTGGCATGGGGAAAAGACAATACACTGTAAGGAAGTGTTCAGTTTACCAGTAAAACCCAGTTTCTGGGTAAATCCTGGGTAAAATACACATTGCATCAAGATCAGCTAAATTGCTCCTATTAGCTGGGAGTACGTTCCTGGAGCTGCCTAAGTCCTAAATTTTACTGGCTATACTGGAAGGTAAGATTGTCAGCGGCTTGACTCTTCCTTCCTGTCTTGTTGAGAAAACCTACATGTGGTCGCAGCATATTTGATGAAGACCCAGTAGCTACAGCCAGGCAGCTGACAAGTAGCTGTGCTTATCTGCAGCCTTGAAGGAAAGAGAAGGAAAATACACAAACTGTGGAGTCCTTTTCTCCTTCTCTGCATGAGAGATTCCCAGATTAGTAATCACATTAGGAAGGACAAAAATTCCTCTAGGAACTGAAATGCTTTCAGTATAGGACACAAGGGCAAAAGGTCTTTATTGAAGAAGAAAATACCTCATGCACTTGGACTGCAGGTTTTATGTGATATCTAGAAAAAAACGACAGTAAAATTGGCACCTTCTTGCTCAAGAGGTCCCCAGTGAACATTCAAGACATATCTTGTTTGCAAACACAAATGGATTTTTACTCCTGTTTTCCCTGAGGAGATTGCAGAGCTATGGCAGAGTGAGCTGTATTCTCTTCTGGCTCGTGCATCATCATCAAATCTGTCGGCTAATTTCCATTTGAAGAATCGTTATTGCCAGTACGGAGGCAAGAGCCAGACTGAATTCTCCTCCAATCAGTGTAGAGTTGGATGAGTTGGCATTTAGAAAGATCATCTTTCTGAGTGGTGAGCAGAGATCCATGGAAGTAGAAAAAATATTGGATCCATTGGAGGTCACCACTAGAAAGCTGCCTTCCTGACTAGTGCTGTGTTTTAATCCTGTGGAGAAGGACAGTTTCATGGTTTTGGGATTGTTTTATATGTGTGCTGGTTTGCTTCCACCTTGTCTGAAAGCATTAGTACGTGGGACTTGAGAGTCAATTTGTATCATTTCTTCAAATGCTCTAAAAGAAACAGCAGAACAGGAAAAACAGAGGACTTTCTCCTTTTTCTCTACCTTAGGATCCCTGGGAAAGGTTTTATTCCCCAAGGCTGCCTTGCTACATGAGAAACACCACCACCAATTTCCCAGAAAATGAGTAGCCTAACAAATCAGAAGGTATTTGAAGTGTTTTATCTTTCAGTGAGAACAGACTCAATATTTGCCTTCAGACTCAAAAAGAGGCAACCCTCTCACTCACACTTCTCTGAATGATGACAATGAGTTTTTAAAATTTTGGGTTTCAATCTTGTCTTTCCTTCCTGTGCAATACAGTATTTCTCTTTATCTTCCTCATTTCTTTCCTATTAAATTCCCTTTTCCTCAACTGACCTTACATCCTCCAAAGAGGAAGACCATCATGAAGCAAGATCAGCTCAGTGAAGGCTTTTGAAATACTCTTTCTTTGAAGGAGATTCAAAGATGTAATTTTTAAGGCTACTATGGGGACTGTATTTTTTACAACAGGGTCTGTTCTATTCCCATGTGCTGCTTCTTATTCTAATGTTTGTCTGAGAGCAGAACTGGCACCAAATGTTAATGCCTCAGATGGGGAATTGGTCTCAGACTGGCCAATCACAGGGGTCTTTGATGCATCTTTAAAATGGCTTGCAGCTCTGCTTTTCAGGGGCTTGAAGAGACTTGGATTTGGCAGAAATTTTGCTACCTTGAGTTACTCCCGTCCTGCTTTTGATGATACAGTACTATGTTTCTGAATGTCTGATGGTCCACTGCCAGTGGCCTGGACAGGGTCCATGCATTTCCTTGTTGCGCAGCTCCTGCATGCAGGCACTGGACCTGTCACTGTGCTCCCTGCATGGGAGATGCACCACACAGACAAATTCTAGATAGGTGGAGGGTCTGCTTTTTGCTGGCCTTGCTCACTCTTGACTCTGCAGTGAAGCTCAGGAACAGATAGATCATATCTGAAACCACCCTTTTGGCTGCAGAGGAGAAAAATGGCCCTACCCTGTAACAAAATGAGTTCCCTAGCTGCATGCTCTCATGAAAAGACTCCCCTGAAAATGTTTCCTCTAAGATCAAGCACAGTTTATCTGTTCAGGTTTGGAATCATCCTTTCCCAGGAGGGCTGAGCCCTTCCTCAGCACTGAAAGGGCAACCTCCTATCATCTAACAGGCCATTTTCATCACTGTGTGTGTGCATTTGACAGCTTTGGTCAAATTATGAAGCCCTTTCTTTGTGAGAAGAGTATAACAATCTCAGATAATGGGAATTGTGCACACTTAAATCCCTGCTTATGCTAAAGGATTGCCCCGGGAAGGGAAAACGTCTGACCCACTTTCATTACAGCCCTTTGAAAGATGCTGCTGTGCCTCCTGCAGCCAGGAACTTTGCAATGCCAATAATGGGCAGTTTGTGCACAGTACGTGTAAGTAAACAGAGTGACATCTCATCTGCTCTGTGTGTGCTCCAATAAAGCTGCCTCATGGTGCTCTTGGTGCTTCTGGCTAGTTGTGCCTTTGCTGGCATCAGTGAGGTACAGAGCATCAAGCAGTGTGTGTGAGAACCTCCCTGGACACAGTCATGCTCCAAATGAAGGTCTCGAGAGGTCATGTGGACCCACTTGTATCTCACTCACCACATCAGAACTAGCAGCTCTGAAGATTTTATTTAGCAATAGCTTTAGTTTCATTCTGTGAAAAGAGTGGGGTAAAAAAACTCAAAGAAGTTTTTTTACCAGGAACAGTCCCTTGCAAGCACTTAGAGTGCTCTTTAGCACCAAGCACAAGGGACGTAACTCTTGTGACTGCACTCAGGTTGAGCTGATTGTCACTGGTTGTGATTCCGGTCCTTGGTTTTTGGCTATTTCTAGTAGTTGCAAGCAGGTAGCCAAGTCTGCATGGAGGTTATTTAACTGTGTGAAGAGAGGAAATACCACAGTGCTCTTGGAAAATGGGCCAATTTTGTGATATTTTGTCTATGAGCAGAGCAAGATGGCTCAGGGGAAGGTGTTAGTCAATTAAAGATAATCTAATTAAAAACATAAAATAAAATCCAACCCAGCGTTTGCTCCTGCCTTCTCTTCCCCCAGAGAAAGGAGGCACTGAAAAAGGCAAGGATGCTTTTCCTGCTGTCACGCTGGGTAGAGGCAGTGAGGGCATTTGAATGAGTATTTCCTCAGTCCCCATCATTACCAGAATTCTTTGTGTTCATTTTTGAGTATGAAAAGACCAGGATAAAATGAAATCTCCTCCTCTGCAACCTGTTCACAACTGGTAATATCCCCTAGATTACCTCTGCTCCTCACTGAGGCTTTTAGTACCTCTTGTTACCAGATGGCAGCAGGCTGGCATTTGTCTAGTTAAAATGGATGCTGGAAGCAGCATTGAAAAGCACATTGTTTGAGACTGTCATTATTTGCATTTCTGACTTGGCAGGTACCCAGTTGGACCAACCCGACACAGGCACCTTGCACTTACACACCCTGCAGAATCAGTCTTTGGATATGAGAGGAAGAAGAGGAGGCGGCTGCTTTTCTGAGAACCGCTCTAGATCATGATAAAACCTGCTTTGCTTTCCTCTTCCAGGCTGACTTGGTTCCCCAAGACCCCTGTAATGGGACAGTATCCACCCAAGGGAGCACATAGTGGTGCTGTTTAGGGGATGCTCCCTGAACGCCTAGGTTGGAGCTTGTCAGGCTGTTGTGGTGTCAGCATGTCAAGGAGCAAGACGAGGTGTCAGGGTGCAGGGGATCACCCTGAATGTAGAGGGTAGACGCAAAGCTAAAGCTGGGGCGGGGGGAGGGAGAATAAACGATAACTTAATATTTGAGAGGTAAGTGTTGGCAATTAGTCTGCAACACTTTGATCATTAATGCATGCAATCAAATTATCATCAAGAACGCTTTCCCACCAGCCCCCCTCTTTCCTTTCCCTCACTTCTCCCTCTTTATTTTAAGGGCTGGCACACGGCAAAAGTTGACAGCACCAGCCCCATCGTGCAGCCAGGAGGCTTTCAAAGGAAGCTGCTGCTCCCTAGTGTTTGCAGGATTCAGAGCTGGAGCCAAGAGCGCAGGGAAGAAAGAGTGATTCCCCCAAAGAAAGGCCAAGCAATAAACTAATGGGCCCAGGCAGTTTTCTATCCCGAGCACCAGTTCTTTGTTATCTGCTTGACTATTGATTGCAATCCCCATGGATACAGCTCAGGTTTTCCTGCTTTATGTTCTTAAGTGAAATTAAAAGCATGCGGTTCATTACTCAGTGTTCCCCTGTCTTCCTCTCATTTTCTGGCTCCGAGCCAGGCACTGCTGGCCAATTACACCCGCGGGAATAACCTGCCTTTTTTCCCTTCACATTTCTACATACTCTGCATCTTCAGGAAGATGGGGGAAGAGATCACACCGGGCGCTTTGTGAACTCTAGCTTTCAACAATGCTGTGAATAAGAATTGATTGGTGTTCCTGCTCTGCAGCTACAGCTGGAGTTTAATACCAGCTTCTTATGAATCCTGCATGGATATCTACTCACCTGTGTGCACTGTATGCATGTCTGAAGATCTGTGTGGCAGTGTGACAGCTCTTCAGGGGCTCAGATTTTTGGCAAAAAACGGTTGGTGGATATTTTTCTTGGGTAAATTCAAATACAGCAAAATTATCTCTTTTTTTTCTTCTTTTTGCGTGGAAGGTCACCACCTTTGGTACTGGGAATTTGTAAGACAGGGAAAGAGGAAGAGTTGGTAAGGATTATACAAGACTTTTAAAGTGTAATGTGTTTTGTGTTCAAGACTGGGTTTTTAGCTAAACCAGAAAGTGCAAATGCCCAATCCACCATAAAATGAGCAGTGGCTGCTGCCCTTAAACCTCTTCTTGGGACACCAAGGGGAAGTCAGAAGCCCGTAACACAATGTACTTTCTCAAAATCAGAGAAAATCTTCCTCTGGACCGTGCTACCTGAAACATCCCAGGTCAACCTGAATCTCACCAGCACTGTTGGTGATACAATCTGCTTTGACAGCTGTATCTTACAGGAAGGGCAAATGAATGCATTAAGATCTCTCTGGATATTTTATCCAGCCATCTATCAGGCTCTTCCAAACAGTATTTTGTCTGCAGAGTTTAACATCAAAGACATGTAAAGTCAATGGGTTGACTTCCTCTTTATTCCCAGAATTAGAGGTCAAATAATGCTTGATTTCACAGTATAAATCTATACATACACTGTTGATAGGTGTAATAATAACAGGTAAGTGACAGGAAGTGCTGGTGAAGGCTGTGCTGAAATTTAGGCCACTTATCTAGGCTTTCAGCACGGCCTGCTTCAGGACCTACATTTAAGATTTTTGGCAAGCCTGAAATACTTCTTTTCATTACATAATTGGCCTGTAACTCTAATGATGATAGTGGAGCTGCTCCAGATTTATACTAATGTAACTGACAGCAGATTTTTGGCTCTGAGTCTGTAAGAAAAAGCTTGCCATAAATTCAGCATTCAGTGTCCTTTGTAGTTTCTCTTTTCCCAATGAGAAAGCAAATGATTCTCTCTTTTCAGATTAATTCCTTTCTCTAGTATTTTTTTACAGTTACTGAGAGTTTGGTTCTGTTCAGCTGACCTATTTAAGGTAGGTGCTCATGAGTAGAGAACACATTCATCCCCTATATAACAATGGAGATGCTACATGTGCAATGTTCCCAGAATAGCTCACCCCGAAAATTACTACTCTGGGCTTGGTTCATGGGCTTTCACTAGAGAGGCTAAAATTGACTCAAGTTTGAAAAACGTCTATTTAAGTATCTTTTAAATTGTGAATGTTTAAAAGGGGGGATTTTTGAGCGTGAGTCTGGGAATTTTTTATTTTAACATTACTTCTAATGGTATCTTTAGCATTTAACGTGAGGGGGTGTATGTGGTATATCTGTGTGTGTATGTTTATATCTAGAGAGAGATAACTCATGTGGAATGAAAATCCATTTAGCAGAAAAATGAGATCTCTTGAGTGTTTGTATTTTCTGCTGGAACTAGAAAACACTAGTACTATAAAAAAAAACCCACAGAATGATCTAAACCAATAAGATATGATTTTATGCCAAGATGTGAGAATGGATCTATATCTTTATCAGGTTTCTCTCACTCGAGAGATTAAAATCACATGGAAGCTTGTTAGAAATTCACTCTATACAGTATATCTTTCAGAAATATATTGTAATGATGTCTGACAGCTTCAAAAGTGAATTACAGACTCAGGGGTAGTCTCTACCTCCTCTCGTGTGCCCAGCCACGTCCACCTACCTGTGTGCTCAGACATAACCTAGAGGCATCCCAAAAGGATACCCCCAGGCCTCTGGAAAAAGTGCAAGGTGCAGGATCAGGATCGCTGATTCACAGCAGATTGCTGGAAGCCTGTGGTGGCCTGACCTTGCATTGGGCTATTTTCATAGAGTCATAGAACATTTTGGGTTAGAAGGGACCTTAAAGATCATCTCATTTTAATCCCCTGGCTGTGGGCAGGGACACCTTTCACTAGAGCAGATTTCTCAGAGCTCCATCCAGCCTGGCATAGTTCTACAACTTTTAAACTCAAGCTTGAAAAAGCAGTGGACTGATGGTTGAGCTGGGAGAATGATGAACACTTGTCCCACAGACAAATGCACATTAGCTAGTCCTCCTCTGAATGCCAGGATTCCTTATGTTCAGCAGGGAGGAAAACCTTTAGCTGAGTAACATTTATTCCTGTTATAGTCAATACTGGGGAAGCTACAACCTCTGTCTCTTGATTTTTCTCCTCCTTTTTTTTCCCTCTCACTTACCGTGCCTTGGGTGGATGTGTTTGCTATTATAAAGTCTATTGAAACATAAACATATACTTTTAAAATAGCATTTCACTCTGACAATACTCCTGGAGAGAGCTGAGAATATTATGGTAGAGATAATGTACTCCAGACAATAAGAGAAGACAGGAGCATGAAGTTTATCTGCTAGAACCCCTATTGCCTATTTAAACAATAATCCCCTTCAAAGTGACGTTTCTCTGTATATGCTTAAAATGCATGATATTCAACATGTTTGTGTGGCTTTTAATAGCCTGGATAACTTTCCATACAATTAATTCCCTGAATATATTCTGTTTTGATTCTGCAATTTGTAATGTGGGTTTTTCCTGTGTGGGTGCAGGATAACCCCTCCTGGAGTGACACTCCAGAGCCAGGCACCCACCACTGTGGAGGTGCTTAGTGAAAATGGGAACCGCCTGCTCAAGACAGGTGGGTGGTTCTGCAAAGCCTGATGCAGCTACAGTTTCTTTTCTGAAGGCAGATTTTAAGCTTTTATTTTCCTTCCCTGCTTTGATTTCTGTGGTAGTGGAATCACAAGGATTTTGTCTCTGAAAGCAACGCTAAGCCCAGATATGGAAAGAAAGGGCTAAGTGACAACCAGCGAGCAGCTGGGGGAGGTGGGGGGATGTCCTGCATTGCAGAGCTGTGCTGTGATTCTCTAGAAGCAGTGAGGAGCTTTAGTTGCTGCCATGAATGGAAAGAGTGTTCCCTAAGGGAGAAGGGTGCAGGGACGGACCCATATCATCTCCCAAAGAGCTCCAGTCTGGGAGGAGTGGTCAGGCTGGAAATAAGGGCAAGTACAGACAGGTTATTTCCACTGCTGAACTTTAGTACTTACAGGTGTCTTAAAAGGACCTTTAAAACAAGGACTGTGCTTAGTCCCTCTGATAGGGACAGACAAAGCAGGTTATTTCCCAATAACTCCAGACACATGAGCACCCACAGAAATGGAAAAACACTTTCGTCCACTTCCATATGGGCCACTGGGCCACTCTGGGAGCTGGAGCTCAGGGTTACAGGACAGAAAAGTTTAGCAAAGCAGATCTTCACCTGAGTGTAAATCAGCTTTACCTCTTCCAGGGAGAACAATGCCAGCTCATCTTACACCCGCTGAGGATCTAATTGGCATTTGGCTCTGGCTAGAAAATTAAGATTGCTTCATCATTGTGCTTCTGATCCTGTATCACGGGAATCAATGAGGAATTTGATTACGAATCCTACTGGGGTTCTCAGCCCAGACTGGGGACGTTAATCATCAAAGTTGTGACTGAGGTGTACAGAAAATTGGCTGGAAAATTCAGATCACTTTTCAAAAGGAAAATGCAAGCCAAGCCTATGTGATTCTGAAAGAGCTTAATTACAACTGAAATTTAACTTAGAAAAGAAAATGGTCCTGAGGGTTGGTGCCGTCTTGTTATTGACTTCTGCTCAAGCTTGCATCCTCTCCTATCTTCAGCTATGATAGGGGAACAGTGACTATAACTACCCTCTCTAAGATAATAGAGATGGTGGTGTGATTATTCATCTTCTGGCATGTGTGGTTTTAGATATAGTGAATGTCATCACTCCCTGCCTGGAAGAATGCAGATATATCACACCAGTGGCCAATCCCACTTTCCCATCATTTTCCTCCCAACCTGTCCTGGCCAGTCAGACCACTGAAGAAATATAAAGCATATGAACTATTAACTTCAGCCAGGCTTGAGCTGAGCATGAGCCTGAAAACATTGTTGTTGCTGGGCAGAGGAAAGCACAGCTTGTCTTCCACAGCAGCTGGGACTGGCCTGCTGTCAGTGCAAGGATCTTATGCATGGGGTGGGGAGTCTGGGAGAGGGATTGTACCCTGCAGCCCTCTCCCATCTGATATCTGTGTTTGAACCCACCCATTAGGCTCAGATGAATTACTAAAAGCTCATTTTGCATTGCAAGACTATGACACAGATGAGCAATGACGTTGGGTCATGACCCATTCATGATAGGAGTGAATCAGCGCACCACAGACGAGCAAAAGAGGGATTATTAACTCAGTGGTTAATGCAGAGTGCCAAAAATTAGGATTCCTTCTGGCTCTATACTGATGAATGTGTGACCTTAGGAAAACCTGATGACGTCTCAGAGCCTCAGTTTCCTCACCTGCAATATAGTGATATGCTCATCACAACTTTTCACTACTGATAAAGAATTGATCTTACTGGAGCACACAAGCTAGAAAACCCAAGAATGTCTGATCTGCTGTTGATTGCCCTCTCTCAGATTCAGTGGGGATAAGCAGGGCCATATGATCTATGAATGCAAAATTCCTAAGTGTGGATGGTTTTATTTGTTTTCTTAATTTTAATGAATGACTCTTCCACCTCTCTCCAGGCTTGTGAGACACCTTCTACTGCTATGAAAACAAAAAACCCCAACGTATTTACCTGTGCCAGCAGCAGACTCATAAGCAGACTAGCAAATAAGGTACTGCAAATAAGGTGCTGCTAAGGACTGTCTCATGGATATACACGAGTTACATCCTTTTCCATCATTTGGTTGATTAATAGGCATAATATCATGTCTGATCACTGCAGTAAGTACACTGTGAAAGATAACCACTGAAGACATCTAATTGTTTTCCCTTTGGGTTTTTTTGGGGGGTAATGCTTTAAAATAATGGCCCTAATCATTATTAATTCCTTTAGTGTTCAGTGGAATAGCATCAATCACAACTAACTCCTTTGCTATTAATGTGGATGTCACAGATACTTCTGTAGGGTTTCTTTCTGCTAGAATTCAGTGTTCATTAGCTAGAGCAGTTTTTTCCCCCTATTATTCCTGGAGGATTTGAGAAATCTCTGCTGGGGGGAGGGAACCAGCAGGCTGTATGCTCAGCTCATCTGGTGTGAAAAAGGATAGGTCTGCTTTTAGATGCAATGACCCTGGGTTTTCCTCCCTGTTTCAGAACTGACTCTTCTCATTCATCCACTCTGTATACTCTGCTCTAGTCATCAAAGATTAAAGACAGATTCCCACACTCTCTGAAACTGTCAGGAGACCCCCAGTTTTCCTTCACACAGTCTTCAAACCAGCATACAGAAAAGAGCAAAAAAACCCCAAAGTTTTAATTTGACATGCTGACAAGCCCGGGATTTTAAGATTAAGCTGTGTGTCTAATGATGCTAATTAAGGAAATCTCTGAAGATCTAGCTGTGATCATAACAAATAATAATAAGGTCCTCAATTTTCCTCTGAAAAGGTAATTGTGAAAGGAATGCAATAAATTTCTGGAACAGTTGCAGCTATTGCAAGATTTCCAGCAATGAAAATGCTCTGTTGATTCTCCAGTTCCTGCTGTTTGCCTTGCCATTGTAGGTTCGAATCTATTTATTTATTTTTTTTTTATTATTTATTAATTATCTTTTTTTTTTTTTCACTTTTCTGGATGGTCCCAGCTGTAAGATAGACCTTGACCTGCCTTTCCCTCTTGGGAGTCCTTTTGAAGGGCATGTGTCAAGATCAAAACTTGTTCCTTGCTGGTGTTTTCCACCAACCTATAGCTCTGCCTGCTGTGGGCATAGAGCTTCCCTCAGCAATTTTGAGTTACTTGATTAGCAATGATGTTTAAAAGACCTTCAGACATTCCACCTTGTCTCCAACTGCCATGAGTTCCCAATATCGCTTCCACTCACCCTTGCCAGGCATTTCTGCCCTCATCTTTTGTTTACAATGACTGTGTGTAGGCACCTGAAGAGTTCCCTCAAGCCTAAGCAGGGCCTGGCCCTTGCCAGGTCTCCTCCAAAGTCTGTCAGCATAAATTTCCCCCTTAACTAAACCAGTGGTTTAGTGGCGACACCTCTGTAGTGACTTCTTGTCAAGTAAAGGGCTTGCCCCTGGCTCAGAACTTTGGAGAATGTCGGTGCAGTAGCTGTAGCATTTCTGCCAACTACAATTCTTTCTTCATGTAGCTTGGAAGGCAGTTTGAAAGAAAAAAACTTAAACTGCAGTCACTCGTTTGGCTATATGTGTATTTTCTCATTAGTGAGCTGATTTGCAACAAAATGCCGAGGATTTCACGTGCCTGTTGATACTGTTCTCTGATGAATCCAGGAAAATGCTACTGGAGTCTCTTGTCCCATGTTTCAATTCCAATCAAATCAGTATTTTGTATTTTTCATTAAAATAAAGTACCTCCCAATGGCTATATGATTGTGAGAAACCCTATAAAAATGAAAAACATGCATGTGCTTGTGTGTGCACATGCACACAATCCCAACTCCTGCTTGTCACCTTAGAGCAAGGCCTAATGAGTGGTGCAAAGATAAAGGCAGGAAGGGACTGGCTTAGCATTCCCCAAGCATCCTTTTTAAATTCATTGCAGTTAGTTTTCCAGTGTTGTTATAAAACTCAATGAGTTTGTCATAGCTCACAGTAACATCTCCTTTCAACAGCAAAGATAACCCTGCTGTTGCAATAGATGCTAAAAGAGACTTCCAGCTGGGAGACACTTCCGCTCAGCTCCTCCTGGCTCATCTGGAGTAAGCTGCTTTGTGGCTCATCCAGGAGAAGATCCTCATTTCAGCACTGCCTTGGGAAACAAATTCTCCCAGCTCTCCTGCAAATGGAGGGCTCCCAGGGACGAAGCCCACAGCAATGCCTCCTAAATCTAAGGAAAATTGCAGGCACCAGACTGATATAAAGTTTCCTGTGTTTGTCTTAGGAATAAGATGCAAGATAAAAGTTCTTGGAAAGGAGAAATAGATAGTGATGAGAGGATTTAGATTGGATATTAGGAAAAATTTCTTCACCAGAAAGGTTTTCAGACATTGGAATGGGCTGCCCAGGGAAGTGGAGTCCCAAAAGCCATGTAGATGTGGGAATGAGAGACATGGGTTAATGATGGACTGGGCAGTGCTGGATTATTTTTTGTACTCAAATGATGCCTTGAAGTTTTTCCTCATGTTTCTGGAATTTTAACTTGACTATGTAGTTCACTCATAAGCTTTGTTAGGCCTTTTCCCATGAGTTGTGAAGCTATGTTTAATATTCTTTCGGAGATAGCAAGGTTAGCAAGACAAAATAGAGGGCCCAGAGAACCTGTAGAAGGCTCTCAGGGGTTGGCAGAGGTCAGGTAGAATGCTGCTTGGTGGACATAGAGGGTGGATGAATTGATATATGTTATAAATTTGGGGTGATAAGGGCTGTGGGGTGCGTCTTGGGTCCAGAAATTTCCATTAAAGAACCTATATTTCCTTTTACCTCTATTAACTTTGTTTGCAAGGTTTTCTTTCTCTGGTTTTAGGCTTCACAATGGCCTTAAAGGTCTTTTCCAACCTAAATGATTCTCTGTTTCTGTGAGAACACAAAACTGGGAGATGTGTTTTTCTCAATCCTTCTTTTGGTTTTGCAATACACAACACAGGCATCTTTAGCAACTCAGTCGACTTTTCAGTTACATTTTTGACACTCACTGGATATTAACAGCCCAGGATTTTACCTCTCCACCGATATACATGAGTCCTGGACTGCATCTTCATCCCACCCCATTCCTTCCCATGTGGTCCCCCATGAAGACGCACAGTCCCGATATCAGCTGTTGCCCCAACAGTGTGAATTATCCTTAGGGGCAGGGCAGGCTTGTCCTGGGCTAAGATTACCTGCAAGAAAATGTTTTACTCATGTTGATCCAGATCCTGCTGATCCTGACTGCCTTGACCTTCACACCGTCTGTTTTCCACAGTTTGAGTTTGGTTGAATATCAAATCCTGATGGGATGCTGGCACTGCTGAGCTGACCCTCCAAAATCCCTGATCCAGTGCTTTCTCTTAACTTACCCTCTGTGCTTCTCATAGGCAAACAAGGTCACATCAGGCTCTGTGATACCTTCTCCAACCGTTCTATAGTTAAACTTCTAGAAAGCTCATATCTATGTTAAAGCCACTGCAGGATGGCTGTCTCTAATTATGGGCTGCAAATGTTAATTTGGGATTGGAGTTGCTTAGAACCTCTATACCAATATTGTTTTCTATTGAAAAATACTATTCAGTCAAAACCATAATTTCTTGGCATCCATGAAATGTCAGCATCTTCCAGGTAAAATCTAAATTGAGAAAGGAAAAGAATGGAAGGAAAATCTTCTGTTTGGTAAATTTTTAAGTTTTGAAATTTTTAGTCCTTGTAACGTATGTTAGAGGGTGTTTTTCTCTATTTTTTCTGTAAATTTCATATCTACATGGTTTATCATATATATACAAATTCATAAAGATAAAGTAGATTAATAACTTATGCCAATGGATCCTCTTTCCACAGATGTGCTACTGGAAAAACATTCTGCCATTCTTTTTTGCATCCCTTCATTAAAATCCCAGGAGTAGTTGCTGCTTAGTACTAACTGAAATATGTTTTCATTTTTTGGCACAGTGTCTCCTCTTTCTATTGTAATATAGATTTTAAATTAAAAAAATTTTGGCTGGGCATTCTGTTTGGTGGAGAGCTAGGAAATCAAATGTTTTCCTGTTCTGCATTGGATTAAATCCCATTTTTCTAACATCTTCTCTTCCATTATGATGGAAATGTTCTATCTACAGTGTTTCCTAATCTCTGTAGCAGAGATCTGTGGGAGTTCATGAACTATTTCTAATGGATCTACCAGAAGCAACTGAGAAAAACAGGTTCGTTATGCAGAGAGTTAGATTTCCTGTTCAGGGTTTCCCCCTTCTGCCAGAAAACTCTTGAGAATTTCAGATATAGAATGTTTTAAAATTGCTCTTTCACACATTGCATTGGAAAAAATCTGCCCCATCGCCTACTGTAATCATAATTTTCAAATTCCCATAAGCATGTAGATAAAATGGTTCTTGTTTTGTTTATACACATTTTCCTGTGCCTTAGGCATGTCATTTACCTTTCCCTATGCCTCAGTTTCCTTTCTGGAAAAACTAGAGTTTCTCTTCATTCACAGGAAGATTTTGGAAGAGGCACTTCATATTTACAAAGTGCACTGAACAGGAAAATGACTTGCTGGGGGAAATTTCTCATTGGAATAATTAATCTGATTCATCCAGGGCCAATAAGGGTGTCACTGCACAATATTTCCTTGTGGAGCCTAAAGAGACGAGCATGGAACAGTGAAGGCTGACAGCTTGTCTGTATTCCCTGAACCTTCACGATTCTCTGGGCAAGGGGCTCATTGAGTCGGCAGCCACAAGGCACTTACAGACGGGCGTTGATGCAGATGGGTGCCCTGTGCCGCGCCGGGTGCCAGGCTGAATGGCACCACAGACATTAAAGCTGGGAAGAAATCCTTTGCAGTGTTTTATGCCTTTCTGGGTTGTACTTTTAGCAGCAGGGAAAGGGCCAAGGAATCCTTACAGTTACTGAGCTGTAGTTAATAGTAGAGTTAATGTTATCTATTCACCCATCCACTCAACTGCCAAGGGCCATACAATAGGATTTAGATGGTGAGAAATGGGAAGAGATGTCTCTGCAGGGTTTTCTTTAAGCCTGAAGGACCTGATGTTTTCCCCAGCGCTGAGGATGGATGGCAGGCTCTGCAGGGAGAACTTGCCTTTGCCAGGAGCACCACCAGCAAGGGACGCCTGAGATTCCCCTTTCTGGCATGTCCCCCAGCTTCTGCTTTACCTCAGGGCAGAGCTGAGTCTGGAGAGCCTGTTTGGACACAGAGATCAGACCCAGAATTCTGATCTGGCTCACAAGCCAGTGGCCACTTGCTTTTGTCTCTTTACTAACATTCTCTTGCACTAAATTAAATCACTTTTTATTTCCGAGGACAGTGATTAATCCACTAAGCCCTTCTGTTATTGCTCGAAATATATTAGCTGCTTAGCCCAGAAAAGAAGAGAATTTATGTTTTAATGGCAAACAATGAGGTTTAAATACATCCTATCTCCTTTAGCATCTCCTGGTAATTAGTGACAAAGGCCCTCCTGCTCAAGTACAGCAAATATTTAACACCCACTTCCATTAGCCTGAAATTCATTTACCAGTTTGTCCTCTGCCAGGCATGGGAGACATTGCGACAGGAAGCAAACCTTCCCTCTGATCCCAAACCCCTCAGATGTGCGAGGGCTCCTGGATAGCCCTGGCAAGGAAAACACTCTCCTAATCTGCTGCTTTAGCCTAGCTTAGGATAAAAGACAACAAATGTCTCCCAGTCTGAACCATGACTCCAAAAAGCTTGCAGGACTGTGAGGGCGAATCTTTCTAAGTGACAACTAATGAAGAAGGTAGTATTAAATGCCTAGATGAGAAAAAATAAGATGTGCCACTGTTCTAGGTAGTCCTGAGCATCCCAAAGTGGAGGGTGTACTGCAAAAGTATCACTCCTCACCTGTCCCATTCTTGCCCTTGCCAGTGACAATTATTGTGAACAATCAGCAAAACTACACATTGCTTTTTTTTCACTCCTAGGTGGAAGTGGAAGAACTGACTTTTGTCTCTCCCGAAGCTCTGGTGGGAAGGAGGAATGGCTCTCTTCTGGCACCCAAGCCTGTAAGTCACGTTCAGCTGTCCTCATGATGCATGGTGAGCACCATCTTCTCCAGGAGGGCAAGTGATGGAGCCGTTAACAAAAGAGATGATGGGGTAGCCTGTGAGTGCAGTGCTCTGCTCCTCTCCTAACATTTATCTGGGACATGGCAGACACAGATTCCTGCTGATAAAGCACTTTAACACCTGCAATGAAAATGCTGGGGGTTTTTTTCAAATTCTTTAGTTCCTGGATTTGATAGACTGGTGGCCCAAATACTCCTTTTATTCACTTACTGGCTGCTGCCTGGATATGCAGAGCACGTCAGGACCTGGGCCCATGGAGCAGAGAGGTTACTGGCATCCCTCTTGAGACAGGGAGAGGTTTGAGGTCCCTCTTATAACCAACCCCTCATGCTGAATTCCCTCTGTGGCCTCCCTCAGCAACTCCAGAGTGAGTGCATTAGTGATCTGGAGATAATTTTTGCTTGATGCTGAGCCCATTGCAAAATCACTGGCCTCTCTCTAGAGTTTCTTTCCCTGTCACGTTGTACATGGCTGTAGATAGGGAAGAGAATGTCAGACAGTTTGCAGAATCCCTATCTACTAAAAAGGGTGATTCAGACTGAATCAGTCCTCACTACTGTGTGCTTTCTGTGTCACAACAGCAGTGACAGTGCCCTCATGCCATGCTTGAATAAAAGTGTGTCCTTTCCAGACAGAACCAGGCTGAAGTCTTACTCATCCCCAGACTTTCAATCCAATTGTGCTTCCACACAAGTAATTTGCAATCAAATACTATGTGAATTTCCAGTCCACACCTTCCTGTGTCCTAAGGTAAGCCTATGCTTCACAGCTTTCCATCTTGGTCGCCCAAAGCAGAGAAGGGCCTGAGTGCCTCATCTGAAAGACCTGTCCATACATGATGATCTCAGTGAAATTGTTTTTTTTCTCTCTGTTAAACCTTGCAACGAGAGCTAGAGCAGAGGTCCTAGGATCAAGCCCCTTGGGATGTCTGCCTGTCACTTCAAGGTGTTTTAATTTGGATGCTTAAATCACCAAAGTACCTCAATTCCTGCCCAAGGGCACACAGGAGCTAAGTCTTTTCACCGAACCAGCATTCAATTCCCTTTCTCCTACAAATGAGCTTGAGCTGTCCTGATAATTAGTACTTTATCTTGGATGGCACAAAAAGGAAAAAAAGGGGAGTGTGAGGGGGAAAGTCCTCAGCCTCCACTGCTGGGCAGCCTCACAGTTTCTTCTTATTAGCTGAGATAATGATGGGAGAGAATAAAAGGCCCAGAGCTGCTTCAGTCACCTCATTTCATCTGGTCTGAGATTCGAGTCACTTGAGTGTCAAGAGAGCTTTTTAATTTCCAATATCACTGCTGCCAGAAATTAAAAATAAACTGGGAGCAAAACCATCAGATTAGCCAATCACACTGGAATTGCCTTTATTGTTATTGTTACTGTTGTTATTATTATTTGATCAGCTTTGGGAGAATTAAAGCTATTCAGCAAATCAAAATATGTCTTGGTTTTGAATGGACTGGTATTAACTATTCTGTAGTCTGTATTAGTGATGGGCTAATAGCCTGAAACATCATAGCATGCTTTGCTGGAGTCAAATTTAAATTAATGCTACCAGTTCATAAAAATTGCTTGTGTCTATATAACTTTCATTGTGGCATCTTAAAACATTTAATTAGCTAAAGTGATTGGGTGAAAAACCCCAGATGTAATTGAGCCAGTATCTTGACAATACTAAAAATCCCAGACAAATGAGATGAAGCCACCAGGACTCATGGGCTTGGAGGATTCACTCTGGGATTTACTCATGCACATCTCTCACTTGGGTGGTTCACATGCCTCTGTGAGTGATCTGGACCAAAGGAGACATTTTGGCAACCCTTACAGACGAGACCTTTGATACCATCTTAGCAGAAAAAGAAAAAGCAGCAGAAGGAATAGGATACAATTAAAAAAAATGCTTCAGAACAGCTGTTTTAATCTCTTTCCCTCTGTTACAATAAGAAAATCTTTTAAGAATGGCAAGACACAAATCAGGAATAGGGGCTGCTATCATTTACACAAATGCACATAGTCCTGCTCACAGTCTTGGTAGTCTCTGAAACAAGACCACACACCAGAATGAAATTACCCCTTACAGTTTGGGGCTACAGAGATGGAGTGGGAAATACAGAACTGAATGCTACAGCAAAGAGGAGGAAAGGAATGCTATCCAAATGACAATATCCAACATCACAGATTCTGTATGTACTTAGAGCTGTGCTCCTGTGTTAATGTGTTAAAAAAGTCAATGCAGAAACGCACTTTTGCAGTGGAAAAGAGCTGTGAAGAGTATCCTGGGAAAACACCAGTGATACTGCTACAGTTTTGATGTACAGAGGAAGGCATAGCCTTTCTCTCTCTGCACTGGAGGAAGTCTTACAAACTTTCGATCTCTCAACAGGAAAGTCCTGGTTGTTATTCCTTGCTCCTCATTGCTGGCCTGTGCCTCCATCTCTCCATCATTCTAACCCTTCATCTTACCAATAATTTTATTACTTAAACTGGATTTTCCACATTATATTTTTGGTTCTCAAAACCTCATTCCATTTTGATACGAAATGTCAGTTTGACATACACTTGATCTGTTTCCCTCTATTCTCATGGCACAATTTATTTCTCAGACTTCCGTAACACGAATTCTTGGAGGAAGGAAACAGCAGATTACATCAATGTGAAGTTTCATCAGATCTGTTTGAACACGGTGGCATTGATATAGCACTAGTGGATTAAAGTTTTAGGTCACCAGAGATGTGAAGGCTCAGGAAGATATGTTCTTCCAGACTTATTCCCTTCTCCCACACATGTGACCCACCCTGGACACACTGAGAGATGTGTGACATTGGTGTCTGGTACTGCCTGAAACTACATGTTGTCATTTTATACAATGTAAGGAAAATGCACCTTTTTCCTTAGATAATAGGCCCTAATTTTTTTACTGAAGAGGAATTCAAATTACACATTTGATTATTAAATATTTGATTCCTAATTCGCAGTCATCCTTTGCTGATCACATGGCTTTACTAATTAATCAGAAAACAGCAATAAGCATGCAGGATTCCTCTCTTCTTCCTTCCAGTTGCAAATTTTAAACTATTTGCAAACAAAGTGTTATTGACAAAATTGTGTGAGTCATTGTGTATAATAAATAGATTTAATGATCTCTGTAGACAATCACAAAGAAAAATTCATTGCATAAATGATTACTTATTAATTATTTGCTCCATTTCACTGCTTCCTGTTGCCTCATGAGAATTTTGAGGGTCAGTTAATTAAGGTTCAAATAGGATCTTGAATAATGTTTCAGGGATCTAAAATACTAGGCTGCTTCTGTGAATTTTTCTTATTTGAGTGGACTTTATCAGATCTTTACAGTCCATTTCATAACTCACTACTAACTTTGGATTTATAATTATTTGCTATGCAAATCTCTAAATATTTAATGCCACCTTCATTTCACATGCTAATCAGCTGTCTGCTTCACTCTGATTTGTGTGTATAATTTTGACTTTAATGAAGATTTGACTGTTTACATGAATAAACATCTGAGAGAATAAATTTAGTGTCCAGTCTCAAATGTAGCATATTTTAAAGCCAGAAGAGACTATTTGTATAAAATATGTGTAAAACAGACCATTTTATGCCTTCCCAGTAGTTCTGGCAGTGACAGGAATGAATTTTTCCCGCCACACAGGTGAGTGCTATTGAGTTCAATAACGTCTTGTTGAGAAAGAGCATATCTTTTAGAGCACATCCAACCTCTATGAAAAGACTCCAGGTGATGATAAATGCATCCCTTTCCTTGACAAAGTGTGCTAATGGTTGTTCTCCACTGGTGCAAAGTGAAAGTATAGTTTCCATTGAAAGTGATTTTCAGTATCATTATTAGTTAGCTTTTCATAGCCAAAAGAAAAAATAATAAAAAAAAATCAAAAGAATGCTCCTTTTAGCTCTCCATGACATTCACAGCTCCCACAGCAGACGGTCTAGTGAGTAAATATAAAGTAACAGACTTTCTAACCACACTATTTACTTGGTTCTTTGCAATGGCTCTGAATGAGCCATTAAGGACTGTTGTGTAAATATAGGATTATGGGCTCTTTAAACACATGCTATTCACTCGCTCTGCCATTATGGGGGATCTCTCACTCCCAGGCTCCTACTGACAGACTCTTTGTTAATCTTTTTTTTTTCAGAGGAAAGACAGCACTGGCTCTCTACTCCTTGCGTTGCCATCCACCTGTGTAATTCAAAGAGTGCCAGTGGGAAAGCTCTGCCTCTTTGGCTGAGTACATGCAGAATTTCTGGTCCTCCTGGGGTTAAAATTATCATGGCATGGGGGTTACATTTTGGCAATCCACTAAAGTGACTTCGTTAGGCTTAAGCAACTTTTCATGTGTCTCTCCTCATCTTATCTGAGGGTACAAATGTATTCTTTTGTGGGTTTATATAAAGACAGGAGTCATTGTTTCTGATCATCATGATACAGTAATTATCTATTTTATGAGAGATCCATGTTATGTTAACTTCATATGCCACCACTCATTACAAACTCCAAAACAGCTCACACCACTTTTGGGCAAATTTAAGACCAAACATTTATGGATAGACCCTACCAGTTCAGTGGTCAAAGTTCTCATCAGCAGGCCAGACTGCATTTTCTAGGATGCTGCATTTCTTTATTCAGTTATATTAAGTTACAGCAATAAAAGCTATTAAAAAGTAAGTCTTGGAAACACACATGCACTCTGTAACCTGTTATTAATTCTCAAAAATGCTACATTTTACAAGATGTGCTATCATTTGGCCCAGAGCTGTTGAACTTTGCATCTACCAGCAGCAGTGGGAAACCACAGAGGTGAGAACCTGAGTTGCAGTGAGAAAAAACTCCAAGGATTAATGAAAGCTGGGAGAGCTCCAGTCATTAGAAATGGTATAGGAAACATCATGTAACCCCAAACAGTGTGAGATGTGTGATGTTTGAGACAACATTTGGCTCGCCAGTACCTTCTCATGGTGGGAGAGGTTGGAGACCAAAAAAGGAGGTGTTAGGAGTCTTCTATTTGTTTCCTATGCCTTCAGGTAATTCTGTAGGTCAGGCCAAGTTACACACAGTGTAAGAACATGTAAAAACAGCTTCCACCTGATGCCACTGACTCCCTTACGTCTTGCGTTGTCTAAATAATGAGGCAGAGCAGAGGAAGCTCCACCACCACTACAGAACAAATACAAAGCATCCAAAGGATATGCACAGCATCAGAGCTTATTCCTAATCAAGATCCCAGAAAACAGAAAATTCTCATGTGCTGCTTGCACTGGGCTAGATGATATTGTGCTAAAATATCTCCAATCACCTGAGCACATCTTTCCATCTCTCCCTTCTGTTCCTGGAGCAGTGCTGAATTTCCTGAGTGTAGGGCAAGACGCAGCCCAGAGGATTCAGTTTTTCTTCTTTTCACTGTTTCAAGTCTCATTTTGACAGGAATCCTAAGGCTTCTGCTTCACAGGAGCCTCTCACATCTTAATAATAATCAGATACTGAGCTTCCAGAAAGACATGCTAAGTCTGAGCCTGGGGCTGGCTCCAAAGTCTACTGAACTCGAATGAAATATTAAGAGTGATTTGGATTAGATGCTTTACAGTTCGACAGGCAAGAGAGAGGGGCTGATTGCTACTTGCACTCCTATAGATGTAAATCATCTAAAAGGAGAAGGGAAGATAAAGCCATGATTTTCCTACTTGCTGCCTGAGTCCTTTGACCTGGTAACTAACAGCATAGTTTGCCCTTCAGGACAGCCAGGGCACTTTGTGTCTCACATGGGGATGATTCCTGGTAAGCCAAACTGGGCATGGAAGCACAGGCCTCAGGGCTTTTAATCTTCAACATGCTGAAGGACCATGAACTGACTAGTAATCCTTGGTATTACACCTGATTTTACCCGTGTCTAGAAAGGCCTATTTCTTTTATGGCTCTAATTTACCAAATCTACAAATGTCAAGTCACAAAAGGTCCTAATACTACAGACAGCTTTGCTTAAAAGGTAGCAATTAATAATCCCACTGCTTTTTTCAACTTTCTCTTTAAGTTTTTATGTCCTTTATTGTGAGTCCTTAGCATACATTTTAAGACTTTTATCTTATAAGTCGAGATGCTTAGAGGTTTGAGATCTCTGTGGCATGAAAATACGTAAAACCACAAGCTCAGAAATTACACAGGCCTTGTTAGTTAGTGGGTGCATAATTCATGCCATGTGTGCTTCTTTCTCTATTTCTGGTGGCTTGAAGCATATAGGGAGGGTGGAGTACTTGAGCTAATAACCTCCAGATAGCTGGACCTGGCAATATCTAGCCTTAACTCCAGTTGCTTTGGACAACCTGTCCAGGACTGATGATGTTGCTGCATGTTCTGTCTACAGAAAAGCCATTGTATTTTCTAGAATTTTTTTAAGTATTTGAGTCTTTCCTTAGGGAAGAAACAGACATAAAAGTATAATTATGAAATCTGAATACTGATTAGATGATGTAAAATTCTTACTTTCATGATACTTGCTAGAAGACTTCTAACAGCAAAACATGCTCAGGTCGTCACTTTTAAATCACAGCCTAAAGATAGTGAGGCCAGATGTTTTGGGCTGATGCCAGGATGCTGTTGGAAAGACACTGAAATCTCCCACCAACGTACTTGTTTGTTTAAAGCTATTTTAGCCTGCCTTTGTCAGCCTTTTTGCTACTGTTTCCAGCAAGGATTTGGAGTAGATCTGAAATGTGGCTGGACTTTTCATTTCAGCTTGGTGACACGGCAGGCTGGGATCTCAGAGTTTGCTTTCTCATCAGCCAACTAACAGCACTCTTTGTGTCACAAGGAAACCTGACAACATCACAGCAATTAAAAATATCTTCATGGCTACACTGAAGCTCCATCACAAGATCTAATCAAGCTCTTCAAAACAGCTCATAAATTTTACAAGGGAGGAACAGCTGGAGTTGGCATGAGGGAGTGCTGTTGTTTTGGCTTGCAGATACAATAATTCCTTAGTATTAAAAAAAAAAAGAATCTGTTTCACACATGCTAGTCCCATGAATGTGTTTGTATTGGTTTTTTTCTGTCTTTCTCCCCCTATCATTTTTGTGAGTGTTTTGAGTTTGGGTGATAATTCTGGAACTGAAAATGTTTTAAGTGTTTTCATATAAAAAGCAAAAGGGAAAGAAAAGGTGATTTCTTTTTCTGCTTTGTGTTCTAAATAATTTCTGACCCTAAGAAACTAATGTACAAACAGACAAACAAAATAAGCTGTGAAAGCTTGATCTACTGGAAAAGAAGACTAACTGATAGTCAGAGAAGAAGCAAAATAAAGAAAACTCTTTCTTTAAACACTACTGATCAGAAAATAACACCTTCTGTAATTCTGACTGCTGCATTTGGACCCTCAGGAGAAGAATGTCTTTATGAATAGGAAAAGCAGGATCTTACCAACTATAGGAAGAAGTTAGAGGTGGCAAAAAGCCAATTTCAAATACCATGTACATTATTTGGAGCCATTAATTCTTTAGAGTGTAGTTTTGACTTTTACTATGAAAAAATAGGAAATTTCAATGAATGCATAACAAAATTAATTGGTCCTGCTTAGGATATATTCTGATAGGCCCTATCTAGAAGATCCTTGTACCCATGGAAAAATCAGGGAGCCACTACATAGACACAGGGATCTGTCTGCAAAAGGTAGATCTTGCCTTGCATACAGAGTTTCTCCAAATAGAGTGTCCTGAGACATAGGCTCCACATCATAGAGATGTGGTGCAAACCATGGAACATCTGGGCCATCATGCAACTCTCTCCAGGTTGCCTGATCTGCCACTTGCTGAGTAGTGTAATCTGAGCCCAGCATCCCACCCCTGGTGCTGGCCAGCATCTGAACCCAAGGGAACAGGATAGCCATCATAGAATTACCCTCCTTCAAAAGAGATACAGGTACACCAGATAGTTTGTTGTTCAGGGAGTCTCTGAGCCCAAGGTGGCACCTCTCTACTTCAGGGCTCATGGAGGATTTTGCTTCTATGAATTTCTCCAGACAGTCTTTTGCATCATTATAATATTTCAGCATCCACAGTATCCTCTGCTCTGAAGCTCATCTCTACATGAAATGAAGAACTGTTCCACTTCTTTTATGTAAAATATGCAACTTCATGCCTTGTATTACACAAGAACTATTGTCCCCTACTCACCTCCTTCAAGTCACTGAGGATTTGGTCAATCAAATCTGGGATTCTTTGATTCCAGGGAAACTAACTTTTCAGACAAGATGTAAACCCAGGAATCTGTCCCAGGTGGCTAAGGAGCAAACTGAAATATTTCAAGGAGACTTCACAGGGCTTCTGGAGTTAAGTTGCTTTTGTGTCCTGTTGTACCGAGCACTTCCGAAGTTCTCCCACCCCAGAGAGAGTGAAGGTCCTGCCTGGAGAAACACACAGTGTAATTTGGCTTGGACAAGGCAGAATGCACAAAAGCAAACACAAGACTGAAGAATGATGGACTCAGCTTTTGTGAGCAACCGAAGGAGATTTAGGAAGGAGATGGGGCTGTTGGAAAGTGATGAGTAGCACTTCATATTGAGGGACAGCACAGTCCAATGGAAGGGGTTTCAGTCTGGGGCTTTGGGGTTCCTGGGATCTCATCCCAGCAGTAACCCTGGATGGGTGAATTGTATTGTCTTTCACATTTTTTCCCTGGGTGCAAAACAGAGAAGCTAAGACTGATTCATCTTCAGAAAGTGCTATGAAAGCTATAGATGAAAATGCAATGGAAAAGTTAAACAATATTAATGACTATGAAGCCACAAGGTTCTCCAAATAGAAGATGCTAAAAAGTACAAAGTGCTATTATATTTTTATTAAAAATATTATAGCCAGGTACTCTCCTCCCTTTCATTGAATGCATCCAGCTTCCTTCCTCACTGATGGAAATTGAATTACTTGCAGTGTTTTGTACTGAAATTTTTTATTATATTCTACAAAAAAAAAAAAGAAAAAAGATACTAATAATATAGATCCGATAATTAAATTGCCACCAGAAGGTGATAAGTCATGAATGGAACAAACAAAGAGAATAAAAGGGAAGAGGAATACAAAGAAATGTATTATATGACCAGCATATGGAATATTAAAAGGAATAAAGAAAACATAACCCTGATAATAAAGTCTGAGTAATGACTTTGACAGTTTATGTTCAAGGCACCATCTGGGCAAAGAAATGTTTTTTTCATATTGCTGGTGTAACTCTTGCCCTTCTGAACTTCAGGACAGGATTCTCCTCTGTTCTGCATTTTCAGAAGATCCTACTTCACCATGGCAAGCTACTGCTATAGCAGGCGTTTTACATCAAAAGGTACAAGGAATTTCACTTGTGTGTCTTTTGCTTCATACCATTTGTTTTGGATTTGTGGGAGAAGAGCAGAGGAGGAAGGGCTAAGCCCTGGTGGGATGCCCCCAGCTATGTTCAATGAACTTTCAGACCTTGCTGCAGGTAATAAAAGGAAAAAGGCAGAAGGGTAGTGGTCTGTTATTCCTTGTAGAAAGAAAGGGTGGTGGTCATGCTGGGCCTTGTTCTAGAGGAACCTTTCAGGATTGGATCCTTTCTTCTGGGCAAGCTGTGTTTACAGTTGAGACCGTTGGCTCTGTGGTACTTTGCTGTCTTTCACAGGTCTGCTAGAACAGGGGAAAGCAAGGCCTGTTTCACAGCTTGTGTTAGAGCAACTTCAGGATAGTGTTAATCTCGCTCGCTGAAACTGTGATGGGGTTTTGCCCTACAAGCTGAGGCAGTAGGATATTCTGGTTTTGCTCCTTCTTGCTACCTCCTGTCTGGGAGCAATCCCTTTATGCCTTGAGACACAGCAGTCAATATTGTAAAGCTAATTTTCCAGCTCTCAGTCCTTTGCAGATGTTCCCATTAAGTTAGGATCCTTAGCTGGCTGCTTTAGGGCATATTTCTTGCTACTTTAGGCTTCTTAATCTTACTTCTTTAGGCTTCTTAACCACAGCAGAAGTCAGGCAGGAAGAGGGAGCTGGTATTAAGGATTATTCAGATAACCACAAGCTGCATAAAGCCCTATTCATCGAGATGTTTTCATCGACAGGTTTTCATCTGAGAGCTTATGGAAGTGGCTAGAAGTAACCATTCAAATGCTTCCTGTTTCTCAGATAAGCCCTGTAACTCATCCAGGTTTATAAACCACATGATCAGTGATGAGCAAAGTCTAGACTTCCAGTTTTCTGGATTCATTAGGATATTGTGCCTTTGCTTGATCCATGAATATGAAAGATGGGTGCCTTTTCAACTGAAATGGTGCTAGGCTTATGAGGCAAGTCAGACCCTGCTTGTCCTAAAGCCCATTGAAAGCTGCAAACTGGGAATCTGATATAAAGCAGAAAAAAAATGCTGTAAACCAACTTCTTCTTGATGGTATCCGGGCTGATGCTACAGTTTGGCACTTGGCTTCTGGGGGGCTGTGTCAGCAGGTAGTGATGTGCCATAGTGTCCCGTGCTCTGCAGCTGGGTCTGTGAAATAAACGAGCAGCTGCTCCATTGGCCAGGGTGTGGCACCTGCCAGCTGAGGCTGGGAGCATTCTGCTGCGAGTTCTCCTTTGTTGCAACTTTTTGAGGTCTGAGGATGAAATCCAGGAGGATGAGCCTTACCACAGGAGAACCTGCAATGGCAGGTCCTGTTAGCTGGAGCAGACTGCAAGGCTGGTGTTAATTTGGATATGGAGACCTGAGGTAGGTTTTTCCAATGTGGCAGACACTAAGTGCTGCAAGTGGCTGTTTGCCGAGACAGAATTTAAACATAACAATCATTCCCAAGTATGTCTCCTTCCACTTGTGCTAAGATGTTATTCTGCCAGCATATAAGAAAGCCACAAAACATTCAGACTAGATGATTTTAGGACCACGGTTTCTCTTGGCCTTCACCCTGACCTGAGCAAAGTAGAAAGCCACTAAATTCTGGAAGACAAAAGGGAATAACAAGGGAAAAAGAAGAAAGAAGCTTTCCTTAAAGTACCTTGTGCGAGACTTGCTCCTTTGGAAACTGTCTATTGAAAGGAGCTATAGCCCTGGTAGGGAGGTGCTTATGCACTGTGCCAAATAACCAGAGACTTGGATAGAGGAGCGGGTGAAATTGTTTGTATGTGTGCAATGATTGCAAGCCACAAAATGCCATTTGTTTTCCTCATTACTGAGGCTTCTGATGTCAATAGAAGTCCTGTTACAGTCTTTGTAGCCCACCATGTGCTGTTTTGCTCCATCCCCCTCAAGCTGGGCCTGGACTTTGACTGGGGAGCTGGAGATGAGGTGAGTTTAGACCTCCTGGCAGGAGGGGTGATGCCAGCTGCTGGGTGATTGCTGCCTTCAGGTGCCCATGTACTCCATCCACTGCGCTGCCTGCAGTGCACCATTCAGCATGGGACAGATGTGACCTTGAAATTTCTCAAGGTCATGCATCATCCAAAGAGGGGATAGCTAAACAGTGAGACTCCAACAAGTAGGTCCCTCCTTAGAGTCCATCTGCAAATGATGTAGCACAGTAGAAGACCCTGAGAGGGAATCTGGGAGCTGGTGCTGCTGAAGAGCTGGGCAGAGGTTACACTGCCTCTGCAGCCTTCTTCACATTGGCAGGGCTCTTGGCAGCAGGTGGCAACCGCTCTGCTAAGTTGTAATAAATGCTGCTTTTGATTAAATTTGGAGCAATTTCCCTTTAAGAGCATTCCCTTTAAAAAGAATAATAACCCTTTTTTTGAGACCCGAGTGTCGGCAGAAGAAGCTGGTCTTGTTTTCACGTTTTAGCTGTGAAACAGTATCGGGCGGCACCATCTGATTCCTTTTCTTACAATTCTTTTGTGTCTTTCCTTTTGTAAGCAAAAATGAGCACATTCAGGCATGAGAGAAAGAAGTGAAATCAGATTGTATTGCATTTCTTTGGCATATATGGTGCAATGCAAGATTTTTTTTTTCTTCTCTTAATTCCTGAAATCTGAGATAGCCTGAGAAAAAATACCAGCATGGACAAAAATGGGGAATCAGCTTTCCATCTAAACGTTATTTTAAAAAAAATCACATAAATGTAAGTAGCCTTTTTGTGCGGTTAATTTTTTTCTTTTATTATTTCTCAGCTCTGTTTTCAAGTTTTCTCTTCTATGCACTTTCAGATGAGCCCATGCCTTATGAAAGTGATGCTTTGTTAATGGAGTCCACCAGCGTTTCTAACAGCAGGAATGAAACTGAGTATTTCCTTGTCCAAAACAGCTCTACTAATTTACTTCAGACTAAAGATGAAAACTGAAAAGATATTCTTTCAGTAAATTGCAAATTCATCCCAAAAGCAAAACTTCAAGAGAGCTGAAACTGCTCAGGTTACAGTGAGAAAATGATTTAGGTTGAATAAAAAGAGCAAGGCAAAGCTGTAGGCATGTGTGACACCTAGCATTTCAACTCCTTCAAAGAGAAATAAATATTTGGAAATGTTGCAATATTTCATTTTGAAGCTGTTTTTAAAAGAAACTTTATTGTTTCAAAATGACATTTTTTTGTTTAGAAATGAGTCTTCAAAAAGAGTTTTAAAGAAATAAGGGTCAAACACTCTGAATTACTTGTTTCAGCACAAATATGGCATTTCATTTGGCCCCCTAATGATTTTTTTTCAGGGTTTTAAATCCTTTCTCCTGCAAGTGCTCTGGTTTAATTTGTCTCATGCATATTTTTCCCTCATGAAATTTTAGGTTTTGTAACATAAAAGAAAAGCCACTTTTTATCCCTCCACCTGCCAAAGCCTCAGTTATCCAGCCCTCACACATGCACACTACTTCTAGCAGATGCTGAAACCTGGCCAAAATAATTCTCTGCTTCTCCATTCCCCAGCACTCCAGAGAGCTTTGCCAGCATGGCATAATGCCAATCTATGCTCTACTATTTTCCTATTTCTCAGTCCCTGGCAAAGCTGTTCTAGGAGCCTCATTCCTGACCTGCTGCCCATTCATCCATTCCCCAATGACCAGACCTAACATATGGCCTGCAGCGTAACCCCTCATGCGGGTGTGGTTTCCCATACTCTGTCCCTGCATTCCTCACCAAAAGGGAATGTTGCTCAAGCAACCTCACTGGTACCACGGCTGAACAATGTTGCAATGTTTGGGATTTGGTGGTTTTGTGGTACAGGTTTAAGACAAGACCCTTACGAAGACAAGGTCCCTTTGAATTTCAGCTCTGAACTTTTTTCCAGTTGCTGGATTCATTGTGACATTTCAACATTCCCCTTCCTCTGCTCCAAAGGCACCACACACCTCTTCACACCAGCCAGAAACACCACACGCTTTCCTGGGCAAGTCTAAGGAGGGGGGAATAGGCAGCTCAGCTGCATCTGCTTAGATCTGGCTCAGAGCTGATCTGACAAACCACTGGTTGACAAACTCATCCTTACTAAGGTGTAAAGGGTGTGTATGAGAAAGTGAGATTCGTCATTCTAATCATAGGTTAGGAGCTGCTCTTAGGATCTTGGATGACATCAGCATTTTATCCTTGCTCAAGCTGAAGTAAAACTAGCTCTTTCTAAAGCATCTCTGTGCTGTAGTGGTGGAGATGTTTTTTTCCTCCCCCTTCCCTGGTTCATCCTGGGCAGATATCTGATATTTTATCTTCTCATCAGTGAAAGTGTGAGGATTTCACAGAAAGGCTGAAGTAATTTTCAAGTTGAAGTTTTGCAGACATAACTTTCTCCTTTCTTAGTAGAAAACCACTGTATTTTTCAAACATAAAAAGAAGTTCTCAGCCCAAGAGGTACATCCTAAGAGCCACTTCCCAAGTTTTTCCTGTCTCTGATTATACGGTCTTGACAGGAATCAGCTCAGTACAGCTTTCTACAGCACAATCTCTCTCGAGGTGGCAAAGGGCAGTGCATTAACTTCAGCACTGGTGGAAGTTTAAGGGCAATGGTTTTAAGCAAGCACATTAATGAATGAGGAGGGCTGCTCTGTCAGACACCAGGATAAAGGGTTATTTCTGAAGGCATTGGAGCTAACAACCATACTGCATTTTTTTGCCTTTACCTATCTTCTCTCACCTGCCTGCCTACCAGCAGCTAGAAATTCCCCAGTTTTGGGGGTTCAGGACTGGGAAAATATGGATTCCAGCTCTTTGTCAGATCACGCAAACCAAGCCATGTCATCAGTTTGTGCCTCAGTTTCTCCAAGGAAAAAAAGAACACCGGTGACCTCTGATGAAATATTAAAAGAAAAGGAAAAAGTAACATTTAAAAGCTGTTCTGAAACTCTACCACTTAGTGCTCTCACCCTAATGCTAATTATTTAGTGTGGTACAGGGATTAAATAGCAGACTCTATACACATATGACCCCCACCCCGCTCCCTGCCCCCCACCAGCTACTTGGGTGATTTTGGTGCTCTGAGAGTAACTGTCTGCACCTTTGATGTGGTTTCTTCAGTATGGTCTTTGACTCCTGCTGCCCATGAGAAGATATGCTCCCCAGGCCTCAGCTGTAACACAACTCACATCATTCAGGAGCTGATGCTGTGAGCAATTACTACCCAAGATGAAAGAAATCTCATAGAAATGAGCAAATCCGGGAGACGTGCAGCACAAGCGAAGCCCCAGAGATATCTGGGGGCTCCAATGAATCAGACCTGACTTTCTCATCCTGCTCCCCCCAGTCAGTAAAACCTAGCTTTGCTAGCCTCCTTCTGATCCCTAGTGCTTCTTCTCAACAGTATCTGCATTCACACCATTGTCGTGGAAAGCTTGGATGTGAATTAACACAGAAGTCCTGGGTGTAATCTGATATTCATAATGGACACTTGGAAAGCCTGCCCTGTGCTTTCACACTCTCATTCAGCAGGGGAGGTTTCCTCTGGCTTCGCAGAAGTGGAGAAGAAAGAACACGGAGAGGAAAACCCTTCCTTACTGCCCCATGTTTCTTCACAATAAAGTGCTATAAGGAAATCTCTCCTTTTTATTACAAATGAGAGCCAGGCACAGTCCAGGAGAGAACAGAGCTATTGTGACTCTCTCCCAGGCACCATGATCTTACTGCTCATGTAGCACTTGGTGTCCAAAATATGAAGGAGGGCTGGCAAGGGCTGCTGGAGGCAACTTCTGCATGGAGCTCAGCGGCAGCAGAGCATGAAGAAAGAGCAGCCCTCACTGGCTAGTGAGGCAGGACATGTTGCACACCCCAACAGCGTCCTCCTTGACCACAAGAGGGGTGAAAGGCAATTTTGGCAGGTGCTTAGAGGGGAAAGTGAGGGCTACGTCTGTCTTCGGCCTCCCAAATCCCTCCGCTGGGAGAGCAGATGAGAGCCTATTTAGTGCTGCTAAAGAGGGACTGATGACTGTTTCTGATCTAGAAATGTCACTTATTGATTTTCCTGGGGTACTTGGTGGTAGATACTGTGTAAGCAATGGTTTAACTGTGTATATATGTAGATACTGCTGCTCATTTGCCATCCTGGACACTGTTAATAAAAACGTGTTCAAACAGGCTGACTGCAGGCATGTAGCCTTCTTCCTTGTTGGATAAGAAGCTTTACAGAACTGAAATAAACAAATAATATTGACACAACCAGAAGTCCTAGACATTTTTGGACTTGGAAGTCTTTTCCTTAATTTAGCCCTCCAGTAAGTCCACATGCACATCCAAATACACTTGAGCAGCCAGTGGGGGAAGCATTTACCTAATTAAGCTCAGGAGTGACAGTGTCTGCACACAAACCAAGGATGCAATTTTGCATCTGCTTGGTAGATGGATTTGCACATCTCTGGTACCATGCTTGTGTTTCAGTGATCATCAGTTCCCAAGCACATATGAAAAGGAAGATGTTGTCTTCTGCCACCACCGACAAGCCTGGTATTCAAAATAATCTCCAGAAGCCCCAGGTTTAATAATCTCCGTAAGCCCAGGTGTCACTTTGCTCAAAATTCTTTGTTGGCCTGTACCATATGTATTGGCACCCTTAATTCTGTAGATGTCCATGTCTGCATACAGATGTCTGTCTTTTTTACTTTTTTTAGAGAGCTGAAGAAAACAAATACAGTGAGTTGGGGTGGAAATTTGCCAGCATTGGTCTAATCAACTTCTGTGATTGTATTCTCAAGTTGTACAGGCACAGGGCATCCTTTCACCTATTTTGAAGTGCAGCCACTGGCTCTGGGTTCAAAAAAGGTTTTTCCATGCATTACAGTCCGGCACAAAAGTTTAGGACTGGAAATTACAGATGTACCAATTTATTAACACATTCTGTTACAAGACATGCAGCAATGGTAGATCCTGAAATGGTGAGCTGCTACATAGCAGGAACTGAATTAATTCCTGAAAACAGGAAAAGGAGGTCAAAGGACATAGACTTGACCCAAACTTTGTTTCAAAATTTAAACTTAAATAAAATATCCCCCTACTTATTTTCCACATTCACAAGTTTTTATTCCCTGTGTCTTTACTCCAAGTGGTCCTTGAAGCACAAAAAAACCCCAAAACAAAACAAAAAACACAGACAGTGAAAGCCAGTGAATATGACTGCCAGGAGCTGTGTCTTTCCAGCTTCCTAACCCGATCTTTTGAAAAACCTCAGCAGAATGGTCCCAGAAAATCCTTTGCAAATGCTGTACTCGACCCCAAGCCCACTGGTGTAGGCTGGATGAGTTTAGCAAATGCCACAGGGATATGCAGTGCAGGAGGAACCAAACTTGCAGGCTGCAGACATCCTCATCAACAAGCTGCAGTAGTTTGATTAAATCCTTCCAAGAAGCCAGAGATAATAACACCAGGAATAGAGCTTCCTAATTTCATTTTCCAGCACCATGGAGCAGGCATATGTCCGTACATAGGTGCAAAACCTTTGCTGCACTAGCTTTAATAAACAGTAGAGATGAAGGCAGAGCTTACCCTATGTGCCACTGAAAAATCAGAGTTAAATTCAAGAGACACTAAGTCCCTCTTACTGGTGTTTCTGCAGTGGCACAGAGAGCAGGCTGGTGGGCACTGAGAATGATTGATGGTGCTGCTGACCAAATAGAGAATGGTGATTTATGGACAAGCCACAGTCCAAGCCATGCATGCCATACTGGGGAAAAATAAATGGATTCAGTTTCAGACCTCTTGGAAGGTGCTGGCCAAAGGCTTTCATTAAGTTAGCCTCTTGGATGTAGGCTGTCAAAATATTTTAACATCTGCCTGTGACCTCCAAGCATTTTCCTTTCCCTTCACTGCCTGCGCCAGCCCTAGACCTCCCTTGCAGTCAAAACTGACAACATTAGCCATTAGAATCAGTCTTCGAATTAATTACCCAGAAATACGCTTTCAAATCTTCCACTCCATGTAACAGCAAATTAAAGGGCAGCCTGGGTGGGGTTTTACACATCCTGCTTTGGCTGCCCCCTTTCAGCTAATGTGGCCATTAACACCCTGACTGCAGTGCTGGCCTCTGCTCTCACTTCCTTCCTCCATGCTTGCTGAGAAAAAAAAGGCAGAAAGAGCTTGTATTTACAAAACTTTTAAAGAAAAATCAACACACTGACGACCCTGGGATATTCCTTGCTCTGACTCGTATGTCCCTGCAGTGACTTGGCAGCTCAGTTTCCCATTTCTCCATTCCTCACTGCCTTGCAACTCTGCTCTCTGGTCTCATGGGCATGTCAGGCTGGTACCCAGGCTTGGCAAGGGGGCACGATGGATGTTTAGTGATCTCACAGCAGCACCGAGGCATCTCCTGCTCCTCCTTTTCTTCAAGCTCCCCAAAGGAACACACAGGGCACCGAGATAACTCGTATCATGGGTACCTCCATGCTGATGGCTGATGCTTTTTCGTCAAATTTTATACGTCATTGGAGCAATAAGAAGTGACATTTCAAGCTCTGAATTTCTTCAAATCATTTCTATCTGTTTAGCAAGCAATTTTTTCTCAGATCATGGCTGGTGGCACTGGTGAGATGATGCCCCAATTAAGTGCAGAAGTGGTGTCCAGGTGTGTGTATAGCCCAACACCAGCTCTGTGTTTTCCCTCCCATTTAATCTGCCTTTTACTCTTTCTAAGGATCAAGGGAAGAAGCCTGGTGAATAGTTTTAATCATTTATTCAGGAGATTTATGAAATATTTTTCAATTATTATTTTAAGGTAAGTGTTTAAAATTCAGACTCAGTTGAACTCCTAATTTGTATAAAGAATTACTGAAGAATTATCACAGTCTAACCCATACCCATTTCTGCCCACAAATTTGGCAAAAATCTCCTCTGAAGCAAATAACCTGATGTGCTTTTGCTCTCTATGTTTTCTTGAACTGCTGAAATCTGTTGTACTCTATTGATAGTTCAGATAAAAACATCCCCTTGACTGAAAGTGGGCAATTAGGTTTTCTTCAATAGGCAACTCTCCCTCCACGCTCTGAGAGCCCCTATTCCCACATGAATGCAGTGAAACCAGCAAGCTATCTCTGTCTCAAGGAGGGGCTCCAAACAGCTGCCCCCAGGGGTGGAGAGGGACAGACAGGTATGTGCAAGGATGGGATGGCCTTGGGGAGTTTGAGGAAGCCTGTGGGAATGAGACCTGCAGCTGCATCAGCACAAGAGGAATGAATGAAGGGCATAATTTCTGCCAGTCCTGAGAGGTGATGTGATTTCTAGAAATGGTTACAACAATTTTCACCCACTTTCCTCTTCCCCACATTCCCTTCACCCTTCATTTTTGTCCTTCCTAGAGCAGCCTCTAGCAAACACCCCCTCTGCAAACACTTCCTACGCAAGCTGATGGAAGGGAGCAGGACTCCCTGAAGCAGAAGAAGAGAAATCAAAGGGCTTGGGGAGAGAAAGGAAAATAAATAAATAAAAGAGCTTGTTTATCTTCTTATTAATAGCAGAGTAGTGTTCCCAAGGGGATAGGCCAACTGTGACTTTAATCCAGCCATGCAAAGCTGCCTCCCTGACTGTTTGGTTTACGTTTCTTTTTTCTTTTCTTTTTTCCAGGGTTAATTACTGGGAAAGAAAAGTGAGACATTTAATTCTTGCCTCCTCAGGTCTCCCTTTTCTTCCTCAGTGAACCACAAAGAACCCGAGTGTTTGCCCTCAGACCACAGAGCCAATGTTGAGATGTCCTGGTTGCTGCCACATCCATCCAGGCTTGGTGACATTCCCAGGCTGTACCAGAACAAGGACAGGGACAAATCCTCCATATTGCACAGCAGGTCAGTTACTGACAACAGGGGGTGGTTTTAATTCGTGTTTGTGTGAAGAAACGTTCAGCTAGGTCAGTGACACTGCTCTGCCCTTACCCAGGGAAAATGAACATAACCTGCACACTGCCTGGCAGCAGGATGGCCTCCTGACATGTCTTGAAAGGGAAGCAGGAGGAGGTAGCTGTGATGGGCAGATAAGCTTTGAAACACATCCCAGGGAAGGGAATATAAGAGCTACAGATATTCATGTGAGAAGTGGCCCTGTCCTGCTGTATCTGCAATAGCAGTGTAGAATGCTGGCCAGCTTAATAACACCATCCTGCTGCAGGGATGTCCACCAAGGAGTTGCTCACCATCCCCAAAGCCCTGCCACAGAAGAACACTTTGTGCTGAAGTGTCTGAAATATATTTTCTTCATGGGCTCTGGCCTGGAAGCTGGAGACTTTTATTTTAGGATATCTGAGAGAGGATTTTCAAAGGCATATCTCATCAAAAGTAAAAGAGAATGAAGAACCTGACCTCCTTGTGTGCCGCTTGGCCTCTCTCCCCAAGCTGCTCTGGATTCCCTTTCAGGACAGCAAAGAGTTATCCATTCTACTTGGTAATTAATCGAGTTTGTAGCCATCAAGGGTTTTCTTGAAAGAAGCAGACCCAGTGGTCACCTGTGATGTCTGAGTCCACCTTTAACTGTGACACAGCTTGAAGCTGCAGCAAAATTGGTGTGTCAGAGACAAGGTCAACACTCAGATGGGTCACAGCAATTACATTAATAAAATGAATATCAGTAATTTTTCCAGGGTTTTGCAGCCTCTTCCAGCCCACCTTTCCTCAGGTGACCAGTCTCATCACGAAGCCCTGTGGCTTCATAAGGAAGCTATCAGCATCTGACCTTCTGCATAAGAACAGATGGCAAGTGGTTATGAATGAGTATCCCCAAATAAGCACTATGGGAAGCACAATTTCCCAAAAGTCATAGAGAAGAGAGAGGAAAGGGCTGGTCGGAAGTGGTTTTTTTAAGCTCCTAATTGAGGGAAGGAGAAAAGCAAGAAAAGATAAGCATTCAGGTAGGGGAAGAGGAAGGGAAAACTGCATCTTAGGGCCTGGAATACGGTACATCTCTGAAACTGCTGAGAGGGATGCAGTCGTCTCTGCAAATCAAGATGAGCTGGCTGGCCAATGAAGCATGCCCGGCATTTTATTTCTCATATTGTTTGGAGATAGGGATTCAGCTGAGTGCATTCAGCAAATAAAGATCAAATAACCTGCTGTGAATAATGTTTTAAACCTGGGTTCCTATCAGGATCTAGTTATAAGCCCATATACTCCGTTGGATAAAAAATAAGTTACACATGGCTGGAGGCAGTATTACTTTCTATGGAAGATGAAATCTGTTTTGAAATAGAAAATGTTTAGTGATTCCCCCTCCTCTTTTTATTTTTTTGGAAGGGCTAAACCACATAAAGCTGCCTGATGAAGGAGGTCCACCAATATTTCACCCACTGACTCTGGGTCCAGAGCTAAGGGTTTATGCTAAAAGAGGGGGTGAGCCCCAGAAGGAGAGGTGAGATGGAGCCCACGTTGCCTGCAGGTTTGGCTATTTTGTCTGGAATCGAGCTAACTTCTATTGCACTAAGCTCCTTAGCTGTGCAGAGAAACAAGCTCCTGACGAGCTGATCCTTTGCTTTGAGTGATGATAATCAACACCTTGGCTGTCAGCCATGGGGGAAAAACACCAGTTGCTGCTATCCTTCTCTGGAGCATGTGCACCTGAACCAGCTCATGGCTTGACAGCACAGAAAATTTATACTGAGCTGTTTGGGTCAGGTGTAGTTGCTGATTCTTGTTTTTGAAAAACACCACACTGCACAAATAGTCCAGTTGATTTTAGTGTAAGTGTTGATGGAGAAAAGTATTTTTGCACAGCAACGTGGCAATGCAGCCCTTTCTCTTTTCAGGGAAAGTCAGCAATACCCCACTGCTGCATGTAGAAAAAGACACTAGAAATATAGAAAATATCTATTGAAAGTATTCATCATTATTTCAGAACTACTTTGACTGTGGCATTTCATTTGACCCTGCTGTTTTGCTTTCCCTTCTTTGTCCTTCGCCTTTTCCCAAGAGTCAAAGCTTCTGATTTTTAACGATTCCCAAAGAGTTGCAAAAAATCTACATAAACCCTTGGTATTCCCTCTTCAGTAGTCCTTCAGCCAGACAGATGGTTGAAATTTTTCCCTCTAATCTGTTTTTCGGGGTTTTTTTAAAAGACATGTTTATTGTGTGAAGTATCTGCTTTGCAGCAAAAACTTCAATTATTCCTCAGAAAAACAAATATTAAAAAATGAAAACATTTTGACTGAAACCCTAAATACTTCAGCCAAAAAAAAATCCTATCCCGTGTGTGTGTGTGTTTGTGTCTCTATTAAAATACTTTGATTTGGAAATGCTGCCACACAGGGGATTTTGTCAGAGCAATTCTTATTCTCATTTGCCACCATGGACTGAATGCCCTAAATTTGCTGCCTCCTCTATGATGGGCATGGCAGAGCACTGCCTCCCCTCTCTGAGGGAGGAAACCCTCAGAGAAGAAATGTGAGCAGCAGGTCTCACCTACAGAGACAGTGAGAGATTGAAGTGGTTGAAATCTGACTTGCATGAAATACCACAGGGACATTACTATTATGAAATATCTCTGCTTGTGGATATGATATTCCAGGGTTTTAATTTCCTTTAAAATACTGAATTTAGGGGAAAAAGCCATGCTTTCTGGGCATTTGTTAATGATTTTTGCAGGCAGTTGCACATCGTTTAACTTGCTCTAGTCACCATGAATTTTGGTTAAATCTTTGCTGAGACACTGACCTCAGGTATCCTTTCCAGTCCAAGCCTAGAGATTCCCACATGGCAACCAGGACATATTTCATGAGCGCTGAGGAACATCCAGCCTCTAACCCTCACATACTACTCTGCAGCAGTTGAGTACTGACTACTAGAGCACTGTGATGGATACTGAGAAGAGGGGGAAGATGGGACATATTTCTGATTACAAGAAAGTGCTCATATTTGCTTATGAATTAAGTTCAAACTGTTTTGCAAACATAAATTGAAAGACAGTTTTCGACTCTACTGGCAAGCACTGAGAATATGAGGAGGAAAATGAGACACATTTCTTCATCCCCCTTCAGACTGAGCGGTTGTAAGGAGAAAGGGGCTGCAGGTGGACTCATCTGCACTAACTCAGGTTTATTCTGCCCGCTCTTGAGGCTGACCAGCACTCAATACCATGGCATGGAGCCCAAGCAACTAAAAAAACCCAGCTTGTCAGCATGGTGTATCAGCTCTGGCCCAATGCCATCCTGATGTGGTCATCCAATTTCTGGTCAGCTCAGCATCTCATCACCCCTTGCTCACAACTCCTTAGTGGACCCAAGGCAGTCATTTTTCATGCCTCTCTCCTCCTCTCTCAGCCCACAAGGCTTCTTCTGCATATTTAAATGACAAACTGACTTTCTTGATCTACCATGAAAATAAATTTCATGATGAATCAATGGAAGGCGTTTTGAAAATTTAAGAAGCCTCTAAGTGTTTCTCCTGATGAAGCTCAGGTCTAAAATGTTCCTGTTGGGATAAGTGGAAATATATCCTCTGCTTCTTTCAGTCTGCAACTTAAAAAGCAATCCCCAATTTTCAAGCAATAGTGAGAGCTATAAAGGCCTGGAGAGGTATAGCACCCTCGATTACAGCTTTGTTGAATAACATTATTCTGAGGTGTCTGGAGATGAGATAATAGGCACTGTTTTAGCTTAAAATAAGAGGCATTTCATGAACAAAAATCCCAGTGTGCAGAGACAAGGGAATATTGAAACTGTCTCTTGGTGCTCTTAGATTTGTCTGTCTGAATTGTATTGTCATTATGCTTTCCCCAGAAGTCCCACTTTTGGAGAAGCCACACTACCAGGCCTTTTCAACAGATCCAGCCAGTCAATCATTCTGAGAGAAACTTACATACGCAGAGAAGGAAAGAGAATTTGTAGATCTGATCCTCGTGGTACTGGATAAAGTAAGTTTTTCCCGTATTCTTGTGTAGTTAAACAATGTAAATAATAATTTTTGCTTGCATTTTATCTTCCTTGAGCTTGAGCTCAGTCTGTTTTCAGCAGGAGTGGTTTGATACTTAGGCATATTTTTCTGCAGTAATATAGTTGTCCTTAAAGTCATGGTAGTGGAATACCTTGCAAGTACCCAACTTTAGTGTGAATTACTGCAGATCACCCACAGTTGGCAGAAAATATGAGTTTCATGATGTAGTTTGAGAGCTGGTGTTGCAGAGGTCCAGAGAAGGTGTGTTTCCAAGTGACCACTTAGTGAAAGCAAAGGTTTTTCCTGTCATAAAGAGAATGTCTGATGGTTCATGGGGCATCTCTGACTTCCATGGAGAAGAGACTTTTGAGTGTCCAGACAAGAAATACTGGAAGATGCAGAGCCTGATCCTGGCATTGTGCTGAGCATAGAAGGGAGACACAAAGGCCAAGCACATAGCACCTCTTGCACCTCAGGTCCTAAATACAGATATTTCTGGCATTAAAAAAATAAAAGTGAATTTCCTGAATCAATAATAGAAGTTATTATTCTTTCATTATCACTTCAGTGTTTGGCTAATGACAATGATGCCAAAAAGTCTGTCATGCACCCAATATTTTCTATTGAGCTTCCACTCAAATTCAGGAGGAGAGAGCAAATTAAAATGCTACTCAGCCTCTTAGGGCAGAATTTGCCAGTTTAGGTGAATTGTCTGCCTTGGAGACAGCGAAAAGCAGGTCCAAGGGAAGTTTTGGTACAATCAGATCTATCAACTCAGCTAGAGCCATTTCATCATTGTTTGTAACGCATTGCTTTTGCTGCATGGAGATTGCTGAAACAGACCTTGAAATCTGTTAACAACCAATTGCATTTGTACATTTCAGATTTAATAATGAATATCTTCTGCTTTTCATTAGGGATGTGCAGCTTCCAGGCTTCCTGATATGAATCCAGAGGAGCTGGCAATAAAGAGAAACCAACAATCCATGCATAATGGAGCTGGATTTTATGCTGACACAGCTCTCTCTTTTGTCTAGAATCTTTGTGAGTGGATGTAAGACCCCCAGGGGACTAATAGTGTTAGAGAGCAGGTTCTGTGCAAGTTCATGCCATTGCCCTGTGCACTTCCCATCTGACCAGTGTCAGGCCCTGCAGTTTAACTTCTCAGGTGTTCCACCTGAAGGATACACTTCAGTGTCCATCCACTGAGTTGTTCACCATGCAATTTGCTCAACCCTAATGCAAGCTTCTGCCCATCTGATTTGGACCTTGAATTCCTTTCACAGTGTGCCCATGTCCAGACTTGTCAAGCTGCTCCTTTACCCCATACCTGAGCTATCCCCAGGGCTCCTCCGTGACACTTCTCCTGTCTCTGCTATACTAGTACCTTGCAGTCTTTCAGAGTCTAGGTAAATGTGATCACTTATGCTTTGAGATAAAAGGAAAAGCCTTGACTTAGTGTCCTGGGGAGAGGCTGAAAAATACCATTTTTACACTTCCTTCTGAAACAATACACTTAAACTTAGAAGTCTTCCAAGTGTGTGTTTTCTAGGGAAAAAAATCCATGTGGTTTGTTTAGAACGTGAAGTTTCATGCTCATGTCAAGAGATCATGTTCAAATGCTTCACCCACAACTTGATGACTGTGACATTGTAGTTTCTTTCCTGTGAGTTTCTCCAAAAACTTTACTTACCAAAGACTTCTTTTTTTCCTTCCAACTCTTCTACAAGCCATCGCATGATCTGGACAGACATTGCAGTCTAAAGATCAGAAGTTGGGGCCTTTGCTCAGCTCTGCTGATAACCGGATTTAATTACTATTATCATGCCATGGGCCATGCCTTCCTTCCTCTCTACAACAGAGTTTACATTGTCTTTCCCAGGAGCTGGGAGGGTGACAAAAGAGCACAGCACTCACGCCAGCCATTAGTATACCTGTTAGCCCATGGCAGGCAACCAGACAGGAACAACGATCATGTGCTTAAAAAGAGTGTCCTGAAACACAGCAGGAGAAAACACAGATACCCATCTAGAAAAATGCTGAGCAACTCAGAATAGGAACATCCTAAAAGAATTGTCTTTCCTGGAGACAAAAGCAAAAATTTGACCTTCGGTTTCGTTCTGCAAGGGTTTGGATTCACCTCACTCCTTCGAGGCAGACATTTTCATTTGAGCTAGGCACCCCAGGCTCCAATGATAGCCAAGGGTAGACACAGGTAGTCAACCTAATGTCTGCAATAGGATGAGATGAACTGTACTTTAAGAAGCCCACTATTCTTTCTAGCCTGTAAAATAAATCTATGATGAGTGTATCAGTTCTCTGAATAGAAATATGAAGTTCATTCTGTCCCTGATTTCTGGATACATCAGTGCAGAACTGTCCACCCTCCTACAGTCTGATCCTGGATTGGTCACAAAAAGAAAAAGGAATACAGGAAAACTGGATTCTTCTGTTCAGCTTCTGGAGATTTTAACCAGAACAGGCAGCAGGTGGTATAAAATACCTGTAGATTAAGGCTCTTTGAATATTTCCAGAACTGTCAATTTTCTTTTCTTATCTTTCTTTCAACAAACAACAGGCTTAGTTCCACATGTCAGCTAATGCTAAATTGTGCCTCAATTTTATATATCCATTTACATCTTGATACACTGAAAATTATGGGTGACAGTGGACAGTGGACTTTTGAAGATCAATGTATTACAGTCTAAGTATGTATCAGACCAAATGTATGATCCTTGATAGGAATGAAATGCTGTGTGAGCCACAGAGAAAAACACTAATATTGTGCACTACTTATGGAGAAGTCAGTCCTATCTCTGTCCTTGGTCCCTGTGGCAACCCAGTTTTGGAATCAAATAATGTGGTTTTTGGACATTTTCAACATTATAGACTTTCTGACCCCAGGAGTCTGCAGATCAGAGGCTGAAACCCACCCTGCCAGGCTAACAGACATCTTTTTCAATGCCTTTCCCAGACTAAGCTATTTTATCTTGATTGTGAGTAACCATAATCTGTTAAAAATATCCCAAACACAGTCTTTCTAGTGCCTTGCACAGGAGTCCTTCCCTTTTTCTTATGAATACACTTGTTCTGATGACATTTCTTCTTTTGTGACTGACTAATAAACACGAGTCTTTCAACAGAAAGGAGTCCTCCTTTTTCCTTCTATCTCTCCTGTAAAAATTCTTACTTATTTAGCACCTAAGAACATAACTTTGCACTTTTTTATGTTTGTAACATTTCCATCTACTTCTAGCTGCATTTCCCCTTTCTGTGTGTGTAGCTGAGCTACTTCTGCCCCTGTGCTGCCACATAGATCCCGCAAACCACGCTGTCAGTCCTTCCCCACCAAAACCCAGCAGGGCCCAGCCTGCAGCCACAGAATTAATTGGAGGCAGTGATGATGCCAGAGTTAATTAATCCCACCAAGCCAATGGCAGGAGCTTTGTGATTTCTTAGTGCTGTTCTCAGCATATCTGATGAGGTGCTCCCACCAGGACAGAACCTCATCATGGCCAGCCAATGCCAATGATGGGGAATTCACTCACCTCAATACAAAGCTGACATTTAAGCTCTTCCTCCCTTCTGCTCCCTCGCACAGCTCCAAAGATCAAGGACAAGAGGGCACCATTAAACTTAACCCTGTAACAATCACACACATCTCATTGCTAAGCCCCAACATCCTCAGCCTTGCTGGCATTGTGTGAGGCCTCATAACATTTCTTGTTTCCAGGGAATTCACTTCTCCCACTTGAAAATCAGTATGTGCACTGTCCCTGCTGAAAAGCCTGTTGCTGATGCTGTCTGCATCCTCAACTGCCAGTAAGCTGCAAAACTTTGGTGCATTTGGATTTTAGCCACTGCACATTTGTAAACTCTGAGGATAATCGGTCCCTGGTGAGCTGTAGAGACTGAATGGCCCTTCCTGTTAACCAACGTTTCCTGAAGCCAGATTTGTAATCTACTGGCTTCCCAGGCACCAAGGAAAGATTCTGCATCGAAAACTGGGAGCAATGGAGTCAGAACAGGAACCAGAGCAGGGAAAAGAAAGTGCAAGAGAATTGTTACAGTGTTGCTCCCTGCCTGTGCCCCAGCTTTGGGGCAATAGAAATCTAATCTTGCTCCGAATTATCTCTTCCTCAGGTTCCTAAATTCAGTTCACACCATAAAAGCTAGGCTTATCTCCAGCTGTTTATTCTGGATTTACAAAGTTTCCTTCACTGCACCTGCTTTCCAGCGGGTTTAATACCAGCAGCTGCTAACAAGCGCTGCTGGTTTGGTGGCTCACCACAATTCCTCTGTTAATTTGCTTGGGATTTTAGTAGGGTGGTCATGTTGTTTGCAGTAAAAAATCTTGGTTCACCCAATCAGTTTGAGCAAGTGGTAGTGCATAATTTATCTTGGAAAATAGAAATACCTATACTGAAAAAAATGAAGTCTTTCAGTTTGTAACCCGGTAAATTACTCAAATTGAAGAAGAAAACTGGAGCCTGTTCATGCAGCCCCGTTAGTGAATTTAAGATCTTTGGAAAGAGCCATTAACATTTGCTTAGTTATTTTCAAGCAGAAGTTGGCAATCTTTAATCTGTGAAATTTCCCATAATTTATTGACACTTATACATCTTTCTTTTCTGCAGAAACACTGCTGGTTTTAATTAGCGCAAATTAATCAATAGCAGGGGGGCCACACTCTGTTCCAGAGAAAGGCAGGTGAGGAGCGCTGGCTGCATGTTAAACACAGCGATATGTAAAACTGACAACTGGAGACGAGGCGCCGTGGAGCTGCTGAGCAGCGGGGCAGGGGGAGCAGGGGGAGCTCGCACAGCTCCGAGGCCGCAGCACAGCGCATGCCGCACAATGGAAACACATGCTTTTAATTACGATTTCAAAACTTTAATAAGTGTGTGTATGTGTGTGTGTGTGCACGCTACAAGCTTCCCCTTGTTGCTGCTCTGCAGATGCGATGTTTCAGCTCCTGCTTAGCACGGCATGGGATCATTCAGAGGTTTTTTTATCTCAAGCTGGAAAGCTTGGTTTTGCTGGGTTTGTCAATCAAGTAAGGACTGTCTCAGTTACACCTGCAGACAGTTAGTGCTGCTTGCATCTACCTGGGGATCTGTACTTGCCACTGGTCTCAGCTTCCTCACACACCCTTGCTACTCTGCTCACTTCTGCAGGTACTGCTGGAACCAGATGTCCTGGGCCTTAGGGCATCCAGATACCCCAGAAAAGCTGTAGATTTTTGGCCATTTTCAAAGCACAGTCCTAATGTTCACTGCCATATCCAAGGGAATGATCACACCACCATCCTAGAGCCGTCAGTGGAGACAATCAAGAAGTGTCAGAGGAAAATCGGTGGAGAAAAGACTTTCCAATTTAAAAGGCATTCAAACATTTGAATTAATGTAGTCGCGGATTGTTTGCTTTTAGTTGGATAGCCAGATACAATTCCTGATTTTCTGCACTGGTTACAGAGCAAGCTCAACATCTGACAACTCTGAGCAGGAGCAGCCTATCATAGAATCACAGAATGGTTTGGATTGGAAGATGTCTTAAAGACCATCTCATTCCAACACCATTGCTGTGGGTAGGGACACCTTCCACTAGATTAGGTTGCTCAAAACACCATCCAATCTGGCCTTGAACACTTCCAGGCATGAGGCATCCACAAATCCCCTGTACAGCCTGTTCCAATGCCTTACCACCCTTACAGTAAGGAATTTCTTCTTAAGATCCAATCTAAACATAAACTCTTTCAGCTTGAAGCCTAAATTATTCATTTCCTTCTTTCCTCTCCTATCCATATTCCATGGAGTTAGGCCTTTGCCTAATGTAGTAGCTCTTTCAGCTTTTCTGTGCTGACGTGTTTCTATATGTACATAGTAAGCCACAACCACTTCTGCAGCCTTACCACAGACACCCACAGACCTTTTCCACGTGGTGCTCTCACTGGATGTGACAAGCCACACTGCTTATTTTCCCAGATCTGCAGAACCAAACCATTGTAAACTCACACATTCCTCTCTTTGTCTTTCTTCCTGCCATATCCTGGGCAGCAGCAGCACCAGCAATAATCATTCCAAGATCAAAACCTGCTTTCTAATATCCAGCTTTGGTTTATGATGATGTATGAAGCAGAGAGAAAAGAGACAGCTTGATTTTCGTAGGCTAGGTGTTGACCCTGCTGGGTTTAGTGTAGCATGAAACTGGTTTTGACTAGTAAACTGAATAAATATACCAGGGAAGATGTAGAGGGGCAATATATATGCAACACTAAGGTGCCATTTTAGCAAAATGACTTTGATTCATCAGAGGGCTAAGCTGATGCCCAGTGCATTAGAAATCCTGTGAACAGGAGCTCAGAGAAATATTTAAATTCATAATATGTTTGCAGAAAACTTCTTCCTCTCCTACTTCAAAATGTGAAATCATTTGGCAGAGCAGCTCAGGGCAAAACCCATGGGACATGGAGCTGCCAGGCAGACCCAGAGGTGCAGCAAGGAGGTGAAGAAAGACCTGTCTGCTGTACTGTCAGGTCTGCAAGAGCCAAGAGAGTCACTAGCACAATAGATGTGGCAGAAAGAGCCGGTTTGTTGGCAGAAATGCCTATGTGTCCCGTGAAATTGTGTCTAGGGGAAAGCAGCACAGTAAATGGTTGGGAGCTGGTCTCTGTGCAAAGGACTGTGTACAGGATTCTGTGTAGAGAACTTAATAGAAGCATAAAATTATTATTCTGGCATTTCAGCTCAGAGATGTTATTTCCAGTCAGGGCCCTAGGGTTCTGGATTGTCCTTCTCAGTGTCCAGTGCTCTGGCAAAGGGCTTAGGCCCCTTTTTCTGGATCTGCACCCCAGCATCATCCTTGGCAGAGGACTAATATGTTGACAAATTTAAATGTCAGGTGTGTCACGGGCGTGAGATACTTCTGCTTGAATTCAGAGAGATCTGAAGATGATCTTCAGGTTCCCCAAACTCAGGGTGGCTGAGCCTGAAATTCAAGTCAGAGCCTACCTCAAAGGGCAAACCTTGTTCTTTGTTCCCATGGAATGGATGCAGGGAGGCACTCAGTTACAAAGATTTTGATGGATGCATCCTACTCAGTATAATTTTGAAGCTGTATCTTCCTTGGCAGAAGCCAAAATGGCCAACCTGGTCCACTATAATCCCAATCCAGCCTAAGAGCCATATGGTCATTTTTAAGTGGGTGTTGTGCTCTCCTTAGTGGAAGTATTCCCTTAAATTGCAGCAGCAGGCAGTAATAACAAAGAACTGCATCTATTGTCTTCATTTACACTCCAGTGCCTGATTGCGATTTTTTGAATGGCCTTCGAATACATGGACTGGGAATCCTGCTGTCCAAAACTGCAAACCCTGTATGGTGGGAATTCCTCTCACCAAACTGGATTAGGCTGGAGGTAAAGGAACCATATTATCCATGCACAACAGGGCACATGCCTACCCATAGGTAAAGGAAACCAGGGCTCTTACCATTGCTCTCTTAGGCTAGGAACAATAAGTACCTGGATTGAGGTCAGTGGACTTTGTGGACAAGAGGACACTCTCTCTCATATTCTTTTTCCACTGAGGAAAGAGCAAATATAATAAAGAAAAGCTTCTCATATTGAAATACATTTTTCTACTAAATACAGAGGTCAAAGTAGAAAAAGTGAGAAAGGAAGAAATCCTGGCAAAGGCTTATTTTATATAAGTTACATTTATATTTTTTCACGAATTACAGAGCATAAATTGAGCATTTTAATGTATTCCGTAATGCTGCAGAAACATGACCTTGAAGTTAGCACAGATATCTATTTCAGCTTTTATTTAGTAGCTATGTAGCCTTTCAGAATATGAACTTTAATAGGAGTGGAGTTAACAACCAATTGTCTTCACTCAGGCGTGATCACAATCTGATTCATGAACACATACTCTTCTCTATTACTATTTGTTTAATTTTCCATCCTTTGAAATAAGTACTCAAATCCCTGTTCTAGCTCCTAGATCAGGACTTAGGGCCCCTGTGTGTTTTATCTGCTTTATCAAGGAGAAGCACTTGGGAGAATAGAAGCACACTCCAATCACTCAGAAAGCATTTGCTGCCCTGAGAAATGCTCCACAGCTCATAAATTATTTTTTCCCAAACTGATCTGTCTCACAACCATTTGCCTGAAAACAAAAACAGAATTTTCTTCTCCCGAAATTCATTGAAATGTGTTTCCAACCTCAAAGAAAGATTTTACAAAAAAATTGTTTCAAGTTGCAAAATCTATTAAATTTTTTTCCTCTCTCTCCTTTTTTTTCAAAGGGAAGAAACAAATATTTATATAAAAATAGATGTATACCTTGATAGGATAAAAATACTGTGATGGGAGAAATCACGCTGTGATTTCCATGTTGTACCAGGATGATAGCAGCCATCTCTCATAAAAACACATTTAAGAAAAGCAAGAACTTTGTAGCAGTAAACGAACAACTTACAAAAAGAAAAAGAAGAATTAAAGAACGAGGAATGAGGAAGCCCTGTTCCAGTCTACTTGCTGGCTTCTTGATTGACAGAGAGATGGGCTGGAGGAAAGAAGCAGCATCTCTTGATAAGAAACATTTCACTGCTGGGTTCCTTTTCTGCCTGTCTGTCTGTCAGCAAGTGACAACCAAGCGAACAGCCCTGCACCTGCTCCATCAGATGTTGTTTGCTCAGCATCACAGTTATCACATCTGAAAGCCCCATCCAGAGGTCTCCTGCACTGCCCCATTCGAATCCCTTCCTTTGTGTCTCTCAAGGTCTGCTCAAAGAGGCTGATCTCTTTTACACCTTCCACTCACTGCTGGCAAAGGAAAGGAAATGGAGAGGAGACAGAAGGGAGGCAGGAAATCGTAGAGAATGGTGTAAATGAACAGAGAAGGAAAAAGTTATCCACCCCAAAAAATGTACGCAGAGTGAGTGTGGCTGACAAACTGTCACTGCCAGTGTCCTTCACTTCTCTCGCTGTCATTTGTAATTCATCAGAAGCAGAGAGAGGACTCAGAATCATAACAGGGTGGCATCTTCCATCACAAGAAACTCCGTTCTTCTAATTAACTTTCCCACTGACCCGGAGACAAACACTGTGTGTCTGTGTATGGTGTGTGGAGAGAATCAGGGAGGGGTGTTGCACTCTGATGTCTCCACATTTACAACACTGCTGTTTGATTGGTTGGGGGGGGGATTAATTTTGCCTCTAAAGCATGCATGGGTAGTCTTTAAATTTGCTCAAAACAGAGGTTTTCTTTGCCTGTTGTGATCTGCCCTTGTCTGAAGGAAAACGTGCTTCCCGTGCAACACAGCAAACAGCAAGAAGCATGTGTCCAGATGATCCTGAAGGAGTTATCTGATTCCTTTTGTGTGAAAAAATAGATTTCTGGTCCTCACTCACTCTGTCACAGAAGTTGACTTTACACAACTGTTACCAAATCTGCCCTTCATCCCTGTTACAGGCAGGCAGATTGACTTACAAGGAGGACCAAAGTTGTGCTCCAAGGAGGTTTGTGCCAAGTCAGACCGAAGATTCAGCTCACCTCGTCTCTTTTCTTAAACACTCAGGGATCATTCTTAAGAATTGGATGGGAAAATAGTCATAAACCTCTCAATAGTTCGGCCAATGGTTTGTGGCACAAAGGAGATCCATGGATTTGGTGGTGTCTTCATTGGGGCGGGTGGTTGAGCTGAGGACAGGTCAGGGGAGTCCAGGTGAACAAAGACACAGTTTCAAAAGGTTTCAAGGTTTCCAAAACAAAATTGGAAAGTTTTGAAACAGTTATGCTAAAACTCAATCATTGCAGAAAACTTGGTCTTGAAGATCTGATTTACTATCGATGCCATGGGATGAAATAATTTTTTTAATGATTTTTTCGTAATTGAGCAGTAAGATCCTAGTGGATTATAGCCAAGATGGACTTAAATGTTACAGCAAACTACCCTGGAAGAAGTAACTGCCTGATGTAACAGCCTGGAAATCTTGAGGTGACTTGACATAAATTAACAAGCAGAGGTTTATAATACATTAAATATGACTATTAATCTTACAGTCAGTGAAGCAACTTCTCTGTGAGTTATTTTGATGTCAAATTACACTTTATTTTACTCTCACTGAATCCCCTGGCTTAAGTCAAGGTGCCATAAATTTTGTATTCACAACACTAATCAGCAGAGTTCGTGCTAAAGAGGAAGGTAAAAATGTAGTCACAAGTAAAAAATAGTTGGCTACAGCAACCTCATATAGTCTACATCTCTCGAAATCACTTATGACTTTCAAGGGGGTTCAATTAGTATCCACATAGTTTATGTGAAGCTTGTCTAGGCTGCAGGCTTTTTCCTAGGGCTGCAAACAATTCTCTTTATAACCCATATGCCATAACGCCAGATAAAGCTCAGCCAACAGTGCTGTCTCTGTCATGAGGTACAGAGCCTTATCACAGTTATTATGTTCAATTAGTTTTCCTGTCTAGTCTGAGCAATTACATCTGAGGATTTTTTTTTAAATGAAATATGCTTACAATACATCCTCCCTTCCAATTTCTCATTGCATGGATAAGATTATTTCTTTATATCATGTATGTGGAGATCAATGGCAAGTTAAGAACATTGCAGTGCTCACCATGTCTCTGGAAGGCACTTTAAGAGGTTTATGAGAGCAGCAAATTGTCATTTGACTGGTCATTTGAAGAAGATATATGAAGCCTAGTCAGGTGAGCGGAGGATGAACTGTTGTTTATTGCAGGAAATTTGATGGGTCCTTCCATGGAGAGAGGTGTTAGAAGCAGAATAACTTTGGGACTTGTATGTCCTGCTAAAAACAGGCAGATGAGATGAAAAGAGTTATCAGTATATGTGCACATACAGCCAGAAGTACTGGGAAGAGCCAGTAGAGTCTAATGGGAGCTGAGGCCATTTATTAAGGTGGGTAAAGTGGAAAGAGCATTTAGATAAATAAAATGTTTACATAAATTTGATTTTGGGGGTTGACAGACATACGATCAATTGATTAGGAGGTTGATTAAGAGAAAGTCATCCTTGAGAGCAGAGTCCTTAGCTCCCTGCTATAAGGTCATGTCTTTTATCTCAAGCACTGGCCAATATTTCTGGAGGACCAACATTCAGGCTCTAAAGTCTTAATGCTATTTTGGGGTTTCCAGGCTGTTCAGTTCACTCAGCTAGAAATAATCCTGGTGTTCAGCAGGGCACAGCAGGATGTCTGTTGGGAGGTCATGGATTAATTTATTTAGTCCATAAATTAGGAAAAAATACTGGCCTCAAACATAAGCAAGACAGATGCTGAGGAGAGGATTGCAAGCCAAAAACCATTAGAAGGAACTTGCACACACTGTATCTATGTATTAGCCTCAGGGTCAGCAGAACGGGGTCCTGGAGCCCTCCTGGTAGCTGATGTGAGATGAAAAGTTCTTCAACAAATGGACCCCGATTTCACCTGCACTCAGCTACCAAGGGGGCTGTTTCTGAATGGCCAGGTGTGGCCTTTCGCCCCAAGCTTTGCCAACTTGCACATGCCTGAATGGATCTGCTAAAACGATCAGCTGGGAAATAGCTAATATCATTAAATACCATTTAAGCTGTCATTTTTATGTGTAGAGTCAACACCCCTCATGATGAATGGGTCAGCTCACGCCTCAGGGAGCGATCATTGCAGGTGTGTTGCTGCCTTGGAAAAACATCAGGGTCTTGCTTTGCCCTGGCTTATATTTATACAGCACAGTTTATGTAAAGGCAAGATTGGGCCCTGAGGAGTGATGTCTGTCATGAGGTGCATGAGAAAGACTAAAGGAAGAAGCCTGATGTCAGATTCTTGATTTTGCTGAAGTTTCAACACAGCACAAATTCCCAAAGCCCCAGGAAGGAGCACTGAAATTTTCTTTAGCAGACTAATGATGTTTGAGGCTATTTTTCTTGTTGCAGACAACTGCATACCAATAGCAACAACAAAAAAAAGAGCCTAATGAACCTGCAGAAACGTATAGCCCTAATGAAGATGAAAGCCTCTCTTCCAGCTACCTTGCCTGGAAAGACAAAAAAGGAGGAAATTAAAAAAAGAAAAGACAAGGTGCCAGCTGCTTGGAGAGATTTCAGATGCACAACTGTGTCTGCAAAAAGGAAGAAAGGAAGGAAAGGAAGAAAAAGCTTTTTCCCTGGGGTTTTTCTACAGGACCATTCTTCATTGCAGCTGAGCTTGCATTAAATGGCACAGCTGGTTGAAAGAGGAAGGCTTCTGGGTGGAAGGAATACAGAGATATATATTTTTAATGGGCTCATAACTTCCTTGAGAGAGAAATGCAGAGCTGTTAAGCTTCTTGAGCTGAAAAGTTTTTCTGATTCCAAAGGCCTTGAGTGTTGCATTGCCTCTGGTGATTGTCAGCTCCGCGATCTTCACTCCATTTGCTATTTTATTTGTGTGAGAACAAACAGCCTATCCCCTGATACGATTTATAACTAATGCTGAGCAGGATTGTACAGAAAATACCAAAACTTGTACTGTAAAGCTTGTTGGTTTTTACTGAGATCTGTTCCAGGATAGAAAGACATTAGTATACCAGCCTTCAATGCTCAAGTTCTTTTTTACTGGTGAAAGAAGTTTGTCCTTTATCTCCAGTCCCTCATGATCTCTTGTGACAGGTAGTTTTGGGCATGGAGCTATTTGGCAAAAGTTTTGAGGGTAGACAAGGCAGACATGCAAGCCACATTTGAGATGGGTTGGTGGAGCTGTGTTGAAGCCCCTGTCTGTATCCTCATCAGTGCCACAACACCAAGCTGACATTTCTAGGAGCCAAGATTTTTCATACTATAGCAAAACATTGATTCAAGACACACATAAAAATCAGTTGCCTAATGAATATGGTTTTTCAATGAAGGGGAATAAAACTTTAAATCAGCAGACTCAAGTTCTGCCTTCAGCTCCACTGCTAAAAGCCTTTGGGTCACCCTGAATTTAAGAACTGATTTTGAGATGTTTTATATGGGGGATATTTTTGGAATAAGAAGAGCTCTTAAAAAGGATGCTAATTTCTAGTCTGACTATTTCTTGCATTACAGTGGAGCCTTGAGATTTAATTTTTGGACAGGGAGTATATGTGCCAAGTACTGTTTGGACTCAATGGAGCACAGTCCAGGAGGATAACATATACCTTAAGAAAGAGCAGAAACATCTGACTTGCTAATAACAGTGAAAACAATTTTTCCAGGGACTCTATCTGGAAAATACATGAACAGGAGAAGGAAATGAAAAGGACAAAGTTCCAGTGCTTAAAGATGTTTCAAAGGTACAATTTGAGCTGCAAAGAAAAAAAAAGGAAAGAAAAAAGATGGAAAAAATGAAAAATAAATTTCTGCCTCACTAGGGCTGCTGCTACAGGGTCATTCTTCATTGCTGCTGCTGCTGATTCTGCATTAGAGGTGCAGCTGATTAAAGATTTGGTTTTGGGGAAGGTTAGGGGTGAGGTAATACATAGATAGATATTTTTAATGGGCTTGTAGTTATTAGAAGGTGAAATGAAGGGTGATTCAACTTGTACAGATGAAAAGTTCCCAGGACCTTGAATGCTACAGATGTTTTACCAATTGCCTTTCATCTCTGCAGTTATTACTACTGTTACGATTTTTCTTTGTGCACTGACCAACAGGAGCTGTCCTCTGATAAGGCTTTTGACAGATGTGTGTTGTTTGTCCCCAACACAGACTACACCACTACTGATGATATCTATAAAACATTCTCAGTTTAGATACAGGTCACTTTGGCATGGAACTGAAGACATGTCACCAGTTCTTATCATACCAATAAACCCTTACATCTCTGGTTTGATGATACGATAAATCAATTTAAAGCTTCCATCACTGAACCAGGTACACTGTGGCTGCACAATGCAAAGTACCAATTTGATGGGTGCTTGTGTGACAGTACAGATTTGCTCAAAACTTACTGATGGGCTAACTGTGCATTGGTTGACTTTCTGCAGGAGCTACTGCTATGTCTGATCCTACAGTCAGCTTACATCACAGAAACTTTACATTGCCCTCTTCAGCTGGTTGCAGAGAAAGGCAGCCCTGTTTCCAGACCAGATTTAGTCCCTGAGACCAAGCTGGACCTGTATTCACCTATTGTGAATGGTTTTAGGACTAACGACATAAAGCATTGGTTTGTGGACTTATGTGTGCCTAGAATACATCACACTAGAGCATGCACTGCAATGTGAGCCTGCATAGCTACTTATCTTGATGCATGTGTCACATATTGTTGCTTGCTCAAGTCATAAAGTCGTGGTAAAATACATCTTGTAGCTGCATATTTCTTTTTCTCTTTCTCTTAACCACTAAGTTGTTTCCAGCTAGGAGGGCTCATGCACTGAGAAGCTCAGGCTGCAGGTGTATTATTTCCATTAAAATAAAATAAACTCAAAAAAAAAAAAAAGTTAACACAGGCTTCTTCCCACATCTCAAGTGGTTTACTGAGATTTAAAAAAAATAAAAAACAACAAAAATTGCTACACAGCAACCTCTTGCCCTTTTCCCTGAGAACCAGCCTTTGAGATGTGGAGCATGGATAGAAGAATCATTAGAGTGTGATAAGTATACCTATCATGGGGATAACAGAAGTCCTGAGCCACACGTATCAGGTAGATGGAAAAATAAAGAGGTCACACAAGCTAGGTGAAAGAACAGAGTAGCATGCAACTAATGTTTAAAAAGGAATTAGTTAAAGAAAAAAACAAATAAAAAATAGAGTGAAAATAATCCTGAGAGGTGGCCAGAGGAAGAGGGGAGAAGCAAAGACATTTATTTAAACCAAAAGTTATGGGGATAATTACAGTGAGCTGGGGTAGGATAAGTGCAGGAAAAAGAACCAAACAAACAAAAACAAAAACCCAAACCTGCTTGTTGGTATTTTCAGGGAGAATCTTAGCAGAATGGCTTCCCTATTGGCTGGCCAACTTTGTACTCTTCATTTTATTAATTGACATTGTGAACATATTTGATTGTAAACCAGAACTTTTTGGCTATTGTTTTATTTTAAAATTGAATCATTTTATGTTTTAATGAATAGTAGGGACAGGAACACCTTGTTTTCATTCTCTTTCCTCTTTCTTTTAGCACTAGTAATGTGCAACAAAGAGAAAGAGATGAGATAGTATTGCTATACTTAGCACCTAATACAGATGCTTGTGAATGCTGGAATAAAGATATGTGGGCTCAGATAGTCTTTCCCTCATTTACACATTCCTCTTGATAGAAATTACAAATTCATCTTTGCCTTTGTCTGGATTCTTCTATTTTCATTTAATTTTCAATGCATTGTATTTTTTTCGACTACTTCATATTTCAGACTCAGAATCTTCCTGCTTCTACTGACTCTGATGCTGTCTCCCTTTTGTAGGACAGGATCATCACTAGGGCACTGCTTACAGGCACAGCCTTTCAGGCTGTTGCTTCTTTGGTCACTCTTTCTCTTCTATACCCTGGGTATGAGCTCATGATACTGGGTCACAACATCTCTGCATCAGTTGTATAGCAAAAATCTGAAACAATCAGCCTAATCATGAAGAACATATTGATTTGAAGAGTCTCAGTATGTCTCATTGGTCATTTGGGTTCAAATGAGTCAGTAGCTCCACAGGCCTCTGCTGCAAGTGTTTATATTGCAAGGTTGGGGGATGTGCCATGACAGGATGGGACAAAATCCAGGCAAAAATGGATTAAGCCAATGTTTGAGACTCTAAGTGGGCTTTGAATTAGGTCCAGGGGAAGACTGTATTCCCCTGGAGCAAGAAGGAGTGGCTTCCTTCTCCCTGCTACATCATTCAAATTCATGGCACATTCTGAATTTACTCTTATTTGGATCTCCCTGGGGAAAATGGAGAACTGAGCTTCAGAAGAATGAAAATTCTCTAACCATGACCTTCCAGAGACCATTTTCACAGCAAGTCAAAAGGAAGATCAGTTTGACTTTAGGGCAGTCACATGTCTGAAGAGATATGCAGACCCATTTCTGAAAATATTGCGGGATTGAAGAACATGTTCATCAACAGAATAGAGAGGCATAAAAACTCACGTGGGTTTACCCCTCTAGGACCCTCTGAAAGCCACCACACTCTAAATGAATATCACCATCTAGCACTGATTGCATGTTGTTCTCCCCAAGATATGACCACTAACCTATATTATTCCAAAGCCATGGGAAAAACACTGAAGAGAATCCGCAAAGCTTTGTTAACGAGTGGCTTTTGAGATTCACGGTACTTTGCATTGTGGTTGCTGGATCTCTGTGCTTAGAGGTCGTCATCATCTGCCCTAGATAGAACATGATTAATAAAGAACTGTTTTAATGTAATTTTCGCCACTGACCTTAATTGCACAGGTCAGAAATGAAAGCAGCTCACCATATGCCAGACATTAAGGTCTTAAGCAATTCCCTAGCAAATGTTACACTCCCTGGATTGGATTGGAGCCCAGCCAGTCTGCGCTCATTGAAACTTATAAATTGCCTTTATCTTGCTGGCAATGTAAAATTAAATTGGTATAAGGGATATTGCATTGTTGATGAAGATGTACAAGGCAGAGTTAACTCCAATACAGTGAACTTATCATGAGATAGGAAAAATATCTTAATTGGCTCAGCACCTTCCTTGCATGGCCTTGAAGAAACCCAGTGTTCCTGAAAACTGCAGTAACGTTAAAGGATAGTCTTTGCTCATTCTCTTTGTGTGTTTGAATTGTACAGCTTTTCCTATACTGCTCATGAATGGTGGAGCACAAAACAGGATATATAGTAGTTTAGATGATGCTGTAGTGAGCTAAGATTGTATCTAAAAAATCCTTTTCTTGTGATATATTTATGGCTGCAATCCTTCCCTTGCTACAATTCTTCCCCAAGCTCTATTTTAGTCCATTGTCCATACAGGACTCATCAAGATTTCTCATCTCTAGCTATAATGACAATTGCATGATGTAAATCCAGGAGCTGTAGGGAGCCATTGGCTAAGATGAAGTCCAGTGAATATTAACTCTTCTGGGCTCTCTTAACATTTAGACCCAAAATTTGGAAGTAAATGAAAATCTTTCCAGTAATTTTGTCTTCTCAGGAACTCAAGCAAAGAAATTAAAATCAGCTAAGACCTTTTAGGTCAGTGTGTTCTGCTCCCCTTGAGCCTTTGTGGTTTGTTTTACGCCTTTGAGAGAAGATTGGGAAGTTATTGTATTACTCACTTGTTACAATCCCTCTAGAATTATAACTAAATTAATGTAATTGTGCCAAAATGAGGCAGACATTTTCCAGAGAGAGGGAGTAAGGAAGGCGGATTTGTACTCTCGGGGGCTTATAGTCTCAAACAGCACAGCTAAATAGAGACTTCTGAGCCATAGAGAAGTGGGGCCTGACTATTCAACTGAGAGGACCATGTAGCATACAAGAAAAGGCATCAAAAATCCCAGGGGGCTTTCTCACTCCCATGATGGATGTGCATGTAGTCATGGAATTGTGTTACATGCACACAGAGGAGATGACTTTGCCAGCAATTACTCTCATGCCTCAGACCAGAGTGCTGTGTATCCTGCTATGAGCTACGGGGCTATGAGCCCTGGGATCTTTGTGGAAAATGGCAGCAGGCTTCTGCTAACTGCACTTGCAAAGAGGAGTGAACTGCAGACTGGACAGAGAGCTCTGAAAGTCCATCAGTCAGTTGTCCTGGACCCTGAATGGTATGCCATGTGTATAAGTGACCAGAACTCCAGGGTTCTTGATGGCAGAGTTGTTAAGGAGTGTATCCCCTCAGCTGCCACGCTCAGATACTTGCCCACTGTCCTTGACTTAAGATCCACTCTCTCATGAGGTCTAAGGGTGGATGAATATTTCTTCTGTGACCCTAGGGAAGGTTTTAGCACTCAAACGTTGATGCTGCTTACATTACTGAACCTAAAATACTGTCAGTGCACATTGCATGCTCCTTCACTCACATTTATATCAGTCAGTATGGAGCATATTCAGTTTTGGAGGGTTCCCACAGGAGCCTTCTTGTGAGTTTGAGGCTATCCTGAAAATTGGCAGCCTTCAAAGTGCCAACAGTAAGATCTGGTGCAGGGTCAGGAGGAGGAGGGGATATCCCACGAACCATCCATCTGGATGCAGGAGGAATCAATACCTTTCAGCCCCTAGGTGTTAGGGTGACAAGCTCTAATAAATGCAGCAGATGGGTATTTGGTAGAGAGTCTTTAGTAGGCTGGCTAAGTGCCTGACAAACCACAGGGAGAAAATGACAGTATTAAAAGAAGCCCCACATGGAAATGAACTGAAACCTTGCCAGCAAAACATCCGACCAACTCCCAAAAGGCCTTTCTGCACAGCAGAAGTCAAACCTGCTGCCTCTTGCCTTCATTTACTCCTTTTTCCCCAGCCCTGATGCCATGAAAGGTTCTTGGTGAGCATCTCACCAAGCACCTATCTCCCTACTCTGTCTCTTCTCATGTTCTCCTAGAACCCAAGGGACGAGCAAGCAGCATCCAGGTTATACATGGGCTGTGTCTGGAAGTTTTTAAGAAGAGAAAGAGATATATATAGAGAGGGAGATCTTTCAGCAGAACATATCTGTTAACTGGCTTCTTCACCTAATTAGCTGTGGAAAAGTCACCAGATGGACACAGATTTTAATGATGGCTTCATTCAGAGTCTTGGAGGAGTGGGTTGGATATAAAAGATAATTATCTTGACTTTTAGATGTAAAAGGATTCTATTTTATTCTGCCTTTTTTTCCCCCCTCTAGTTCATTTTTAATGAAAGAGAGGAACAGTGAAATTCAAAACATCAAATAGAAAAGGAAGGTTGACAATCCATCGTTTAATCTCTGCTTAGTGCCAGCCTGGAGTGACATTTCTAAGGATTGGTTTGATGGGAAGCTTGTTTGTTCATAAATTGCCACAAAATGGCATTCTGAGTTTAACCAGGGACTTTCCCCATCCCCCTGTGTGCTGGGAGGAAAGTTAAAGCCATAGAATTAAGTGCTATAGGGGATGGAGGTGTATTTTTATACACAGAATTACACAGAATTAATAAGGTTTGAAGAGACCATGGAGATCATCAAGTCCAACCTTTACCTAGGTTAACAACCCACCCAACATCAGTCTAACATCTATACCATCTAACCACTTAAACCATCTAAACCATACCACTAGAGTTCATCATCTAACCTATCTATGACATAGAAATATGGACAGGAAATGTTACTTTCACAACTGTTCTCTTTCTTACCCTTCATGCAACTCAGATCCTACACTATGGTCAATAAGAGCATAGATAAGATGGGATAAGAGCATGAGATCTTATCCACTGGTGTATAGGTGCCTCAAAAGTTAATAAAGATCTCACAGGGCTACTGAGACCCTGCTTTAGCATAGACAACTGAGCCTGTCTCTGCAGGACAGAAGAGCTGCTACTGTTGGTGAGTGGGTAAGGGAGGATGGAGAAGAAGAAGGCAAACAAAAGAGCCGGGAGGTTACCAGAGGACAGCTCCTTGTCTTGGTGCAGAGGACAAAAGTACATTTCCCTTTGTGCCATCTGGCTCCCCCAGCCTGTTTCCATTTGGCTGTGGGTAGGAGAAAATCCATGAGCAATGCAGAGCACTGAGCAGCTGTGGGCATGAGGGGCAGGTTTGCAGAAAATTTTCACGAGTTAAAATTAAAGAAAAGTGAGTTTTACCAAGTCAGCAGCACCTCAGTGAAAATCTGTGCTTTAAATGAATGCTATGCATAGTTCTGGGGTATGCTCAGAGCTAACATACATTTCATACCTTTGGTCCTATTGATCTGGGCTTGGTTGGAACCTTGCAATTGGCGGCTGGAAGTGGATTTCAATTTAAACCTCTTTAGCACCATGGGCACTTAGACCTGTAAAAGGTGGATGCTTATACATGTCTCAAAGTAGGTCATCCAGAGCTCTTAAAATGCCTCTCTTTCCTATCACAATTTTAGTAAAGAAGGAAAGGGTGAAAGGGAAAACCTTTATTGTTATTGCTACCATTATTGTTGTTATAATTATTTTGTTATTGTTTTTCCAAGTTGCCTCCTGTCTTATGTTGAATATGTTGAATATTCCGGTGTAAACTCTTTCCCCAAGACTTTGCATTAACTTCAGCTGAGAATTTCTTCCCAGCCTGAGAGGAAACGATTTGGGACAATGTCCTATGTCCACAAGAAAAAATGGCACAATTCCTCCACACAATTAGCTCCTTGTACTAGAAGGTATTATTGCTTTAAAATGTACAAGAAAGATGGGATAACAACAAAAAGGTATCCTGTAACCAGAAAAATATCAGAGTGTAAATAGGGATAGAGAGCAGAATCAGGAAATTTGGAGCTAAACAAGGGCCTTTGTGCTTGTACAACCTCTCCTATGAGAAGGGCTGTGTTGAACCTCATGAGGTGGTAGCCTCAGTGTGCCTCTCCACAGAGTCGGCCTTTTCACTAGAGGAGTGTTTCCTGGTGATTTACTGAGGACCTTGTTTAACATGAGATCAGACATCATTTCCAAACCCATTAAATTGTTTTTGGCTTAGCAATGTGGCCTGATTTTTCATTCTAGTTTTCCTAGGGGCTTTATTAAAGTGTGAAGCTGCTTTCTGCATTTCAGATAGAAGTAAGTGTGGTATTCATCATTTTGAGCTGCTGGTATTGAACGGCTGCCTTTCCTTCTGGAGCACCCTGGAATTTCAGCTTGTTTGTGTATTTAACTAGCTGATTAAAAATAGGAAGAAAAGTCTGTGTTGCAAAGCTCATTCAATATTTGCAAAGAATCTTAAAGAGAAAAATAAGTGTCCAATATAGAATATATATGACTTCAAGATTTGAAAAAGGAAAACGTTCAGAAATTAGTGTGGGGTCTTTTCCATTAAGCATTGTCTGGATGAATTCCTTGAACAATCAATGCAGCCAGAAAAATTGGGTGTGCTGAGACCTTCCCTAGCAGTGCTCAGGCTCTCACAGGACCTGATCACACATTAGAAATGCCATGGTCAGGCTGGGGTGACCAAATCATCATGAGGTTACAGCTATATCATTAGTGATGCCACTTAGAGCAGGTGATGACCCGAGTACTTTCTTGTTTTAGTTGTGCTTTAATAATGCTCTTTTTTTCCCTCCATCCTCTATTTATTTACATGGACTGAGGCCATTGAAGTGACAAGTTGAGTTAATGAGATGGTTCATCATTTTCTCTTTCTGTGATTTTAATTCAGCAGATTGTTGTCTTGCATCTGCATGTGTGTTTGTGCAGCTCACACTTCTCTGACACATCACCTTTACAGGGCTATAATTTTTCATCTACGATTATAGACAAGCATTTGGAAAGTGGCCTCAGCTAGTGAAGTGAGATGAACTAGGATTCAAGGGGTAGAGTGATGCATAAAATATATGTCAACTTAGAACCAGTTCTTCACTGTAAGAAAGACACCAATTAATGGGTTCCGTGGGTTTGAGTTTAATAAAGCAGAAGATTTACCAACCTTTAAAAGCTTAATCACAACACTGTTTATTGGGTGAAATAATTTGTCAGTGGCTAAGAACTTCCTGACTTCCATAGTTCCTTGTAAACAGCAACAGTCATAGCCATAGACATTGACAGTGGTATGTTGCTCCTTGCTAAAAGTATTTCCTAACCTTTTTCATGGATGGAGCATGAGTGGACAACAGGATACATTTTATATAGACAATATGAAATAAAACCAACACAGATAAGAATCTCTCTCAGCAGCTCTGTCTGGTTGTCACCCAGCAGGAATACATCATCTCCAATGATCATCAGTGTGAACCTCATAAAATCTAATAGGAAGTATGTTGAAAACCATAATCTTGTCTACAATTAGGTCCTTCAACTCCCCATGACCTCAACTTCTCAGTAGGTAAGCGGGTTATGGCCAGGTACTGTGATACTGTGATACAGGTGGCACAAGATTTATCCAAGTTGATGCAAACAATCTTTTTTCTTTGGGTGTATTCAACACTAAGAATGACTTACAGTGAGTCCATTAATACATCTTCAATATCACCAAGACACTGAGCTTAAAAATTTATCATGTGTTCTTTAATCTTCATAAACAAAGGGATTTGCCATGAAAGATTATTTTAAGAGCATTTTTAAACTACTGCTTATTCCTTAACAGCATTGTGTTTGTGAAAAGGCATGACTATGTGGTTTCTCAGATAACATTATTTCAACATAAGAATGAGTAGAATTTTTAAAAAAAAAAACAAACAAGCAAATGGAATGTAAATAAAGGAGAAAAGCAAAATATTTGGAATTCTGAAGTTCCTCCAGTGTTGATTTATGTATTTTAGGACGGTTTGCATTTCTCTTGCAAAATTTCCATATAGAATTTGTATACAGAACGAACAAACGAACAAACAAACAAACAAAAACCCCAGCAAAGCAAAAAACACTTCAAAAAACCATGAGAGAATTTTCAGGAATCTGAGGTTGCATAAGGCTTCGAGAAAAGAAAGTCATAGTCATGAAAACACTGTGTTTTGCAGGGACACCTGACTTGAGAAGATCCTTTATGGGATCTTTTCTTCTAGTAAAAGCTCTTGTTACCATAACACTTCCATGCCAGCTATCAAAGAAAAGGTCAAATATGAATTCAGACCACAGGAAAATGTTATTCAAGTAAACTTCTGAGGTTACTCAAAAGTAGAAATTTACAACACTGTTGAACAAGAGATAATGCAGGATGTTTCCCTAGTCAATGATCTTTGTTTACAGCAGATTCTAAAAAACTCACCCAAGTTGTCTTCTGTAGCAAGAGTTTTAGGTTGCAAAAAAGCGAAGAAGACTGAGATGTCTTTGCTTCAGTCCTCTGACCCAGGAGAGGTCTTTGCAGAAGATGAACCTTGTTGAATTTCATTTCTGTGTTTCTGTAGGCCCCTTTGATGGTTTTAAGAATGATGACTCCTCTCTAGAGAACTCAAGAGCAGCATATCATGTTCAAGATTGTGTTCCTCAAAGAACTGTAGAAATCAGTGTTGTAATCTAATGAATTTGAGAAGTTGTCTCCTGAAGGGGTAAATTATCATACAGAATATTCTGTATTCTGTGTTCTTTTATTATAAAACTGTAATCTTATTTCACTGTTCTACTAATGATGTACAGTGAGCTGTGACTGGTGGAGTCCCCAAGAAACATAATGATGGCTGCTTATTATAGCAATATTTAATATATTTCATTAATATAGAAATATTTTCACTGGGGACAGTAGAAATTCTATTGTAGAGCAGGATAAAAAGAAGACATATCTATTCCATGTGCTATGCTAAGATGTATGCCATTAATTTCCTCTTGCCTTGTTAAAAATCAGCCTTGATTCCAGTGGTTGGTTGATCTCCTCAATAGTCAAAGAGGACTCTGATACGTCTTGTCAAAGGTTTGCTCTTGAGTGGACCAGAATATAATTTACTAAAACACAAGAAGAAGTTTGACTTTTTGAGGTCCTAGTGGTAAAAAGCCTTTCAGTGAGGCTGGTGATCCAGTTGACAGGATTTGGTTGTGAAAGACAAAGACACCTACCAGAGCTGCCTGGTGGCACTGACCTGTAGTACCATGAAGAACCTACAGTTCTTCCATTTGACTTCATCACTTAATGAGTGAATTGCTTCCAGGGAAGCTCACTCTGTGCCATGCTCTGCAGGAATGAGGATACTCTTGAATGATTGCTCCTCTCCTACTGTTTCCTAAGACTCAGCTCAGACTGAAACTCCCAAGACCAGTCTTCCTCACTGATGGCTGCAGGTGAGAAGCGAAATATGGAATGGAAAAGCAGCAAGGGACAGGCCCAGTTTGGCCACATCATCAACTCCAGTTGTCAGATCTTCCTTTCATCACGTCCAGCTCTGCTGTAGCAGTTGTGACATGGAGGAGGTCTTGCTGTAATAGATCTCCTGTGGCTGTGGCAGTGTTATTGTCCAGCCTTTTCAGTCCTCTCCATCTGTCCACCCATTCTTCCCCTTCACCATGGATGGCAGAGTTTGCATTAAGAATTACCAGGCTGGGAAGAGGATGCTGGATGAATTGACAGCAGTCTATTCATTCCCTTTGAAAGAATTGCAAGGTTGTTGGAAAAGGAGTGGCATCAGCAGGTTGTACGCACCACGATGCAGTGGAAGGAAGAAATAGCACTGGCACATTGCAAGAAGAGGTGGTGCTGGAGTGGGGTTAGTTAGCAAGTGCTATTAATAATGACAGCCACCTGTTTCATTAGTTTCAAAGAGAAAGGATGTGGTATGCAAATCGCCATGCAAAGCAGGCTGGCAAGGACCAGATAGAAGCAAGGTAGTTGCCAAAGGCTCTGATAGCAGCTGAAGCAACAGATGTGTTGCACCAAAGAGTGCCAGGAAGGGAACAAATGACCATGGCTGCATTTTCTCTTGGGCAAAGTACAACAGTGACACTGCCATTTGGCAATATTTCGGCCAGGTCTTTATATGGGTAGTTGACCTTGATTTGCAAGGCTGGTACATTAGGTGCCCTCCAGTTGGCATCTGCTGTATTGGCCAGCACGTAAAGACATGTCAGCATGAAACCCAGACATAAAAATTTATCCCAGTCTAATTCACTGAGGAGATAGAAACTTATGGTGTACTAGCATGCTACTTGCATAAATTGCATCTCTTTCCTTTTATAGCTTACATATACACTATAAATTTTGTAAGAAGAGAGAGAAAGGGACCTAAATAAGATTGAATGCATGCAGAAAGAGAAGTTCCTTTTCCTTCCAGTAGTACCAGAAGAGCAGTTGCTTCCCTTTGTCTGGAGGTGTGAGCAGTAGGGATGAGCAGTGGATGAATTTCAAAAAATTCAAAGCCTTGGCTTGATTCAGATATGGCAACCCTCAGCCGAATTGGCCAAGAAAACGTGCAGAAGCCAGGCTGGCTGAATACCGTATGCCCCTGGAGCTCAGCTCTTAGTGAATGTGAACCGACTGTTGAAGGAATTTAGGATGAGACTTGACTGAACCTCTGCCAGGATTCGTCAAAGGCTGAGATTTGAAGAAAGATAGCCCTTTGAGATTAAGAATAGCTAGGCTGTGTTTCTGGCGCTGTCTCATACTCCTGGGGTGACCCTGGGCAAGGCATTTAATCATGCAAAAAGGAATACCAGATGTATCCTCACTTTACAGGGCTGTAGGGTGTTGAAAGGACAGATTAATTAAAGTTTAGGAGAGACTCGAACAGAACAATGACAAACCCTACATAAACAGCTTGTTACTAGAACTAATGGGAAATGCAAACTGCAACCCCATGTGAATTTCTGACATTATGATGTTTGGTTATGAGCAGGTTGGTGCAAAATAGATAACTCTGGCAAAATAAAAAGGTCACAAATTTCTATTAGGAAATACCAGGGTGTTTCATTTTGGCTCATTTTTCTGGCTTTTGAACTCCTTTTCTCAACACAATCTAAGATACTAGGACTCTGAGGATGCCTTGTGGCACTATAGTCAGAGGAGAAACTGTCTCATCCTGACAGAGGTAATTTGGCTTCGTAATAATATGCAAAGCTCCTGAACACCATCGTTTTCAAATCACTCCAGAAGTTCAGGCAAGAATCTGCTGCTTGTGAGATCAATCTAAAATTTAGATTTGATTCAGTAGATCATAATATTTGAGTTGGGGTCCACCGCGCTATCTCCTGCAGGTTTTTCATCCTGAGTTTCCCATCTCAGAAAAAATCAATGTATATTTAAGGATGGATTTTTTGGGAAACCATATGTTGCTGCTACAAGAACACATTGATGTCATATTACTTGCTGGCAGTATGTGGTATATAGTGACTACTTCTATGTTTCAATCCATGATAAAGCCCTTTATGCTGCTCTATGGGTATATTAGAGCAGAAAATCATAGCATTCCTTATGAACCTAAGCTGATTTATAGTATCATATAAAAGGTGAAATAGGAGGAGTTTTCTGCTTTTACTATAAAGCAGGCAAAACCTGTAAATTCAGCCAAATATTCCACTATCTCTGTAAATAAATCCAAATCCCTCAATATAAAATGAAATGGATAGATTGTTAACCAATTAGAAATAATGTAATTGTCTCTTTTTGTTTTATTTTTTTAATCCCTGACAGAAGTCTGAGATTAGATAGATCCATGAGAATAGTAATGTAGGAACTATTTTGCTCATCTGTATGCAAGTAGGTTGGGGAAAGTGTGGTTGAAAAAAATGTGCAGAGAAAAATAAAAGAGATTTGTGGGAAGATCAGAAAAGCAATGTTTCACATGGGGAAAAAAAGGGGTTTCTTCTACATTTGACAGTAACTTCCAAATTACTCTCAACTCTGCCATGATAAAATTATTCCATTTCCATCCAAAATAAAAATTCAAATCATTTTTGAAGGTAATTTACTATTCCATTAAAAAACAACCTAACTAACAAAATCACATTGTTAGAACTTTCTTGGGGGAAAAAAAATGGTTTTTTTATGGACAGTCATCAAAATACATAATTTCAGGGAAAATGTGAACAGGAAAAATCAAAGAACTGAAAGTTTTGAATAAAGTAAGAGGAACTTCATAAAATTTTTCTCACAGTTTCTCAGAACCCCCATGATCTATCCATTTGACCCATCCATTCTGATTTTCCTGTAATAAAGCAGCAGGTTTTGGAGCTGCCGTGTGTATTAAACTGACCTGTGCTGCATATTCCTGCAGAAAAAGTGTTCTTTGTGGGAGATGTGTGCTAAATCTTGTATGTATTAGCTCTTGAAAAGGGTTGGACAGAGTTGGTAACATTTCCAGAGGGAAAGCAAATCCATTCTTAGGAGTTTTCATGATATTTGACAATTTTATCATGCCCACAAACAGATCATTGCCTGCTTGTCTGTTAAAGGTAGGTTTCCAAGGTCACCCTTTCCCTTGATTCTCCTCTAGGACTCACCATAAGTATGCCAGATGCATGAAGGTGTGTTTCAGCACTCCTGTATGGGAGCAGACACCTGCGTTGCTGGGGAAAGGATGGTCTGCAGAGCTGATGGGGACAGCAGCATGGAATCACTCAAGGCTGATCCATGCCAGACACTCTCTCATTTCAGCTTGGGCTTTAAGACCAAAAGGAGCAAACAAGCTCCTCTTCTTTTGAGATGAGAGCGAATTTCATGGTGACTTTAATAGGACTGAATTTTCACTCTGCAAATGTTTTAGAGGTTACAATCTCTTCCTGCATGTGTTCTTTTTTTCCCACACTAAAAGTCTTAAGCCAGATTTCTTCTGGGAGGCTGCTGGCTCCTGCTTTAGACTGTTCCTTAGTCATAAGCTCCAAATCCCATACTGAGTCCAGACAGCATTTCATTTTTTTGGCTGAGGATTGAGGGAAACCTCCTTCTCCCCATGTGCAGGGTCCCAGGAATCTTTTCTTGGTCTCTGGTAAACTGAGCTACTCTCAAGACAAGAGACAACTGCCTCATTTACAGGCTCCAATTGATAAGGCGAGTCAATAGAAATCACAGAGATTTTTTTTTTTTTTCTGAACAGACAAGCAAGAATCCACAACAAATTCCCAGAGCGGTGGGAGCAATATGTGATGGCCCACAGTCCCACCCATGAGAGCATTTATGCACACGTCTGGCAAACCTGCTGCAAAAGTGCAGCACGTTCCACCAACTTGGAAGACAGAAGCGAGGTAAGGAGCCTGTTCTTCCACTGTGCCTATGCCAAGAGTGATTTTGGTGCCGCCGGTGGTTATCACATCAGTGCCTTCATAGCTGACACTCTGACTCCTCCACTTCCACCCAGCTTCCCCCCTTCCCAGCTCAAACTTGTCAGAAGAGGGGAAGAAAGGTGCTTGAAAATTCCCTTTGAAAATCTTGCCTGTGAGGCATGGATTTATCAAAGCAAAGAATTTGTGTGTGTGAGCACCAGCCCTGCCATCACATCAAAGGGAAGAAAAAGAAGTTTCAAAGGGGTGCCCTTGTTCCCCTTTCCCTGTTTGTGCTCGTGTACACACATGTGCACACATATGCACCTACATATTTTCCTTCATTTAGAAATGGTGGGGCTTCTGCTGGGACTGCTCCTGAAACTCTGCACTAATGCAGGGATGCACAATTCTTCACTGCAGATGCAGCATTCTGGGCTTAACCAGCTAAAACACTTCACCTGTTCCTGGCCTCAACCCACAGATAGTTGCAGCTGAATCAGTGGCTAAGAAAGGGCTCCTTACAAGGTCAGGATTACCTAAAATAACACATCAGCTCCTTAGCCAAAAGACAAGAGAGTGTTGTCTTCAGTACAGGTGACAGCTGATAAAAGAGCCTTTCCCATGTGTTCAATAAAAACTACAGGTTCGGAGACCCTCTCAATACCTTTATCCTGGCTATCAGTTATGAAGCCTTCTGATACCAATAAGACACAAGTCAGGACAAAGATCATCCTGTTTTCTGAGGGGTGAAATAGTGGCATATGCAGACTTCAAGCCACAGTGACAGGACAAAAGCACAGCAGAGTGGCAAGCAGAGCTCCAGTAGAAATTCAGGGATGGAGCCTGGGTTTCAGACTAGGAGAGATTCCAGGGCTCTCCATAGTTGGGAAGACTTGGACTCTGGGCTCAGCCCTTCTACAAGGTGTTCAGGTCCTATTCTGCATCTGCTGTCATTAGCAGTGGGTCATAGAAAAAGAGGGTGACTCTTGACCAACACAGTAGACAATGAATACCATCATTAGGACATGACAGAGGCCATATTTGTAATAATATTACCATGTTCCTTGCCCTGATGATGTTCTGTCTCTCATAGCCTCCCTCCCTGCTCCCAGAGCTAAGGCAGTGATGCATCCATTCCCACACTGGTCCAGCAGTGGCAAGGCAGGGTAGGAAGCAAGATATGGTCCTCCTTAGCCTTTTTCCTGACCACTCCTTCTCTGCAGGAGCAAAACATTGGTGCAAATGCCTTCTGCATGGCATAGTCGCAGAGGCCCCACAGTGGGAGTATCCATCCAGAGTATCTCCTTCTGAGGGTACAAGGAAAAAAAAGTAGGTACCACATGTCCTGTGTTCTGACTTTGAAGACTTCTCCCTATGCACAGCAAATTTTCCTGGGTACGTGGATAATGCTTAGGGCAAGTCAGATGCTCACATATATTCCTTATATTCCATATATTCTCAGCTTTCTCTTACTAAAGCAAGAGGAAAGCAGCTTTACTGTCTCCTTTGCTGCAGTTCTGAAAGACCTAAATAGAGAGGGCATACAGTGAATTTTGATGAGTTGTAAATCCTAGAGTACCATAAGGCAACATCTACCTGAATTGTACCTGATTTTTTTTCCTGTTGTTTCATGGATAACTAGGGTGTCTGCACAGAACAAGGCTGAAAAGCAGTAGTCAGTGTGGCCACACCTGTCACTGTCAGATGATGGGGGCCAGGATCTTCCTTGGCTTTGCCCTGTGGCCTCTTGGTGAACCTGTTTGCTCTGTTCTATAGCCTCTTCAAAATTTACACCTAGTTCATTAACTGGACATGGTGAAGGGGATCTGAAACTGGTTTAATGGAGGAAAGAACTCTGTGTGTCAATCTGCACAGCATTTTTGTTGCAAGAGTGTAAATCAGTAATGTATTCAAGGGCAGCATTGGGCTGCATTCTCTCCACTATACATGATGCTCACAGAAATTTATTGGCAGCTCTTCAAGGGACTCTGAGCATCTTAGCAGAACCAGAGGTCTCTTTTTATAAATATATCTCTATTTTAATATGTGTGAGTGAATTTCCAACTTATAAAAGTGAAGCCCTCCTTTCAAAACTCACACACTCACTAAAGTGCAAAATTATAGTCTCATTCCCCTCCGGAATGAAAGGCTCATGCTCCTGGCTTTCCTGTCCTGCATCCCGAACCACAACCTCTGAAACTCTCCTCGTAAATATTGATTCTGATCTCTGACTTTTCTGCTATTGCCTTCCTGGACTGTGTCCTCTGCAGTTCTTAGTCCCACCACACTGGAGGACTCTGTCCTTCTTGGAGTTGGGCTGAATGCACCACATAAATTCCTAAATTGGATTCAGTTCAGAGCCACCCCTTTCTACTCAGGAAAGATTTTCAACCTTGAATAACTGAAGGGAGACCTTGCTTAGTGTGGGTAGGGACTGAGAAAATCTTCCCAGAGTGGGAATACGGAGAAGGTCAGGATGAGAGTCTTGGGTAGCAATTCAGTAGCAATGAGCAGATGTTTGTCTTTGGAATACAATGGTTTTATTGTCTCCACGGTTCATTGTTGAATCTTACTCAGTTTCTGCCATGCCCATTATCTTCAAAAGACACATCTATCTGCTAATGCCTCTCTTCTCCTCAACACTCATTTTTCTTCCCAGGCATGGGCATCCTCCCTTGAACCTCAAGCACCTCTCTTCAGACCTCAGTTTCCTAACTAAGATTATTTATTGATAGCCTCTTTCTTTTCATTTTTCTTTTTTTTTTCCTTTTGGCTCCATAGCTCATCAATTAACTGGAGAGGGTATTGATCAGTAATTGTGTCAGGTTTCCCAAAGGTTTCTGGGTAATGCAGCTGCTGCTGCTACTGCTTCAGATGATTGCATATGCTATGTCTTTGATTCACAGAGCACAGCTAGGGAGTATTCTCACTCAATGTGACTTAAATGAGCAATGAGCTCACAATTTACCCTTAGGAGGGTATTATTTGCAGCTCTCGCTGGATGGGTGTTTGACATTAAAAAGAAAACAGAAGAAGCCCAAACCTAACAATTAATTCCCACTGAGCCAAACGGAAACTTTAAATTGGGGATCTATGGCAGTCTGACATACGTTAACTTATAGCACTAAGCTACCTAGCTGGAAGGATGTTTGTGTCTGGCAAACTAAACTTACAGTAGTAACATGATTTGTACCACAGTCCAATTTCACCCTTCTCCTTCTAAAGACTCAGTAAATTAAGTTGATACCGGCAGCCCTCTGTGCTGTAAAACTGCTGCTGTAATCCCTACTGGGTCTTCCAGTGCTAGCATGGCTCCTAAATTTGGAAATTATTTGCTTAAAGAGATCAACTGTTGATTAATAAGGGATTTTCTTTCTGAGACTTCATCTGCTTTTCTACATGATGGATAATTCTGCCCTAGCAAGCCTGTAATTCCCAAGCCTGGGATTGTGAAGATGGTGTTGGCTTGTTCAATGTGTCCACATGCAGGTAGTCACATCTTTTCCATGCCAAACCCCTACTGATTGTATTTGAGGAGAAAACATGGCCTTACCTTTGCTTCTGGGACAATTTACATGGCCTTACAGCACACAATATATCTCTGGTCTGAAAGACTCAGTATTCATCCCACTGACAAATGCCAGAGGGTGTTCAAAAACAGTTAAGAGTGGGTAGATCCCACACATTGACATAATATTGACATGGCATAATATTTGTATTATCCATTAATAGCCTGAGAAAGAGCTGGTCTATATATCTGAATATGGCAGATAATTCAGCAGTGACTTCTTTGTATAATATGGTAATCAGCTCTGTCTTGCTCACTGCTGTGTCAAGAAGCTCAGCTGCTGGTCTGGGTGTTGTGCTGTGTTCCCCAGAGATGCTCCAAGGAGGGCTGAGCCACCTGGACAGTGATGGGAGGTCCAGGACACTAGGGAGTCATGATGGCTCACCAATAAAAAGGTCCATTCCCCTAGACAGTCTGGAATTCTTGCTGACCCTGGCTATAAGGTGACAAGATTTTGTAGAAGGGCCTAAAGAGAAAATGCAATTTTTTGAGTGTCAGTATTTTGGCAGGTAGAAGAGGAATTTTTCTGTGTTCTCCTACCCAGCCTGCCTTCTGCCCACAGAAAAACTTCTTGAAGTCTCTCCTCACATGTGTTCCTTGCTAAATATCCCTCGTGTTTCCTCAAAGTTGACCATAAATTAATGTGAAATTGTCCCTACTTAAGATGAGACTCTGGCATGTCCTCCTGTGTCTAAGACACAGCTGACATAAAATTTCAGGGAGCATTTCACTGAAATAAGGTGTCCCTCTGTGTATGACTCTACCACTCTGTAGAGTAAGAAAGAGGAAAGGAAATGGCCTTCAGGAGGAACGGGAGGATATTAGGGGTCTCATCTACAGTGAAAGCAGAGAGACTGATGTGAGACCTAGACATTTTTCTCACACTGTCCCAGACCATTCTCCTGTGTGTCTGCTATTGTCTCCTGGAGCTGTTCAAGGGAAAGTGAGTTCTCCCTTAAGCCTAGGCCTATTTTCATACTTCAAGGGGAGTAATAAAAAGCTTGTCAGATGGAGCTTGTTTTCATAACACCCCCTGCAAGTACACATCCAGCACATGCAGACACACACACCAACACAAAGACTTTCTCATTATTCTGAGCTTTGTATTATCCAACTGCCACCATTGTTTTTTTCTCACTGTTTGTACTTTGACCTGTATTCAATGCAGCATCCCTGCATGTGTTGTGTTTCCCCCAGTAACCAATGTACACTTGTACCCACAGAAATTATGCATGCACCAAATCTTCATAATTCCCTTGTGGCACCTGGCATGAGCTCAAATGAGTTGGATTGGAAAGTGATGGCTTTTTCCCCTCTTATCACTACATGTAAATCTTCACTGAGTTGGTGACTTTCCAGCATATCACACCCACTGTTTGTGTTTTGTTTCGTTAATCTATTAGCTCAGCAGATAATAAATTAGTCTTAGAAAGAATTAGCACTTCGATGATGGCATTCTGCCTTACAGAGGATTTTTTTTTTTAATTAAGGTGACTAGTAATTCTTTCCATGAAGAGTCAGGATGTGGATTTTCCAGCTATCAGCAGAGCATCTTTAGTAATTCTACACACTGAGAACCTTCAGCAGCCTGTCAGCTGCTGCTTCTGACTCCTTCTCTTGTGCTACGGACTTTCACACTGCTCTGGGAAAGCTTCACAGCCCAAAGATGCCACCTGCTTCCTTGTGAACTGCTCCAAAAGCACTTTGAGCCCATCCTGTAGAGGACGAGTCGTTGGTGCGGGAGATGAGCCAACACAGAGGACTAGAGTTAAGTGTGCCAAGGGAATGAACCTGCCTGATGAGGTGGTTTTGACCTGGACTGTTCTAAATGTGAAGATTAACCCTGGGCTTTCAGACCTGATGCCATATTCAGTCATTATTTCCCAAAGTTCAAAGCTGCTGTCAGCAGGTTGAAAGGTGTTTTGAACAAAGAACTGCATTCCAGCAAATAAGATGCAAAAGGTTCAAACACAGCCCACATAAAAATTTAGTTCCTAATTTTAAGAAAAAACAGAATCACATTTAGTAGCTAAGCTGAAATAGCAGCTTTATTTCCTCATAGCATCCTCGTATATATGCTGTAATTCATTCCCTCCCCTTCAATCACAGGAAAGAGCATATTTGCTTAAAGTAGTTATGAATGAAAGAGAGGTGATGAAATCACTGTCAGTGGTCAGGCTGGGAATTCATCAAGATGTCTACTGATCCTCTTAAAACTGTATCATTGCCTGTTGAATTGTGGAGCCTAATGGAAGCAAAATTAGTCAATGAAGTTGGATTTATTTTTCCAGAGTTATGAACTTCATTGCATTTCCAATTTGCTGCTAAACAAAGCTATAAGCCCACCTTTTGTTCAATTTGAAGCATTTAATGACTTCATAAAAAAAACCAAGGTGTTGAAATTTATATCTATAAGAAGCTGTCATCTTTGCCTTATTTTCAATTTTCCTGTGAAGTTATTAAAATGTTATGTGATCGTAATATATTTATGGGTAGAGGGAAATAATGTCTAACTCTGACTGAGGCCCAATGATTTGCTAAGAACTGTAAAGCATCAAGTACCACTAACTTGTACAGAGGAAGACACACGTGTGTCTGTACACTGAGTGGAGTTATGACTCCATATATTCCATACCTGTTGCATAGAGTTTCTATTCTTCTGATTTACATAAATATTAATGAGACTCCAAGGTATCAAACTCTGCTCAACATTTTGAACCTAGACTCCCTTCTGCCTTTGAATTTCTTTGCCTTTTTCTTTTGGATACTGCATGACAGATGATAGGAGTTTTGGAGCAAAATTTCTTGTAATGTTTTACTGCTAACAAGCTCAGAGCCCGTTATTATTCCCTATGCCTTCATTCACAGGGGAGAAAAAAGAAAACTGTTAATGGATATAAGTAGCTTTCTAGGTTTTGGTTCTGCTCTGTCTTCTCTTAGGCTATCCTGCACCTTCTTTCTGGTATCTGAACTTTTGGCCTGTTCTGACAGCTGGGTGTAGAGTCAAACTTACCTTTGTGAGTAGAATACTCCCAAAGCATTTTGGACAGGGATTTTCTTTTTGCTTAATATCTGTATGGTGTTTTGTGAAGATCTCCTCACAAAGGACTCCTATATATGACTAGAGCTCCTAGTATGGCACCAAAGACAGACTTGAAATTTACAGAGACCATTGCTCTCAGTCTCTGTGTTTCCTCTCCGTGGAAAGAAGTCTTTGCAATGTCCAAGATGAACACAGCAGATCTAAAAGATGCCTATACTGAATTGAATTAAAAAGGGACTCCTGATTTTCCGACCAAAAATGCACTCTTGTTTTCACATCAGTGTGGCACTGTTTTGAACATAGTAATAATTTTAGGGAAAAGCTGGACTTGATATCAATCCGAGTAATCCATTGTCTTGAGCAGTGCTATTCCAGTCTCCAGTGGTTGAGAAATGGTCCAAACAAATTGATGGCCTGTCAGTATGAGTGATAGGAGACGTATGTTTCTGTGTGCTAAAAGCAGCACAACACATTGCAAGGGATAGGAAACTGGAGCGGTTCTGACAGAGTCACATATGGTTTCACATATATAATGTGCAAATTCATCAGTCAAAAACATTGAAACACTTTGTAAGGGTAAAGCTCTGCTCCTACAAGGACTGCAATCCCACAGACTTAAGGGGAAAAGAGCAGAACCAGTGGAAAGTGCTTGCAAAATCCTCCCACAGTAGTGTTTCCCCGGGTGGCCACATGTCAGCAACTTTCATCTTGGAGGACCAGGATCCCTATCTGGCTTTAGTCATATCCAGTTGAGAGATTTCATTCATCTTCTTCTATCATATACATAACTTCTTCAACTATCCTGGACTGGGAGAAGCTGTCCCTGTCCAAACAAATCTGTGATAGCAAAGGAGGTTGCAAGACAAGTTCCTCACCCTCTCTCTGTCAGAAAATTAAGACAAGAGGCTTCATTGTAGCGATGTGAGTTGGTGCACTACAGCATCCTGCTGGTCAGAAGAGAGATCTTTTGACAGAATGCTCCAGAGCTGATGTCAAAGCCTGTTGAAAACAAGCACAGAAGACTAGAGAGAGAGTTAAGCTTCTGTGCTCAGGTCAGGAATGAAAAGCCTTGGCAGAGCTGTGTGGGAAATCCAGCAAAGTATCTGCTCTCAGGATTCATGTCTCCAATCTGCACTAATATTTGACTCAGGGTTCCACCGTGCACTCATTAAAAAGAAGATGCAAAGAAACTATATGCAGGGATTTTTCCCTTCTAGGTCTATCCCAGCACCATTAAGCTTCATATTTTCACATCCAAACAGCTCTCCAGCAGCAAGAAATGTGTATCTGGGCCCAACAAAAGCATGTATTTGTTGTTCTGTGACTAGCATGTACCACCTGCTTTGTATGGTTTATTTTCATGGTTATTTTTGGGTTGACAAGACACGTGGAGCTCCAGAGTGTAGCTCACTATGTAGACTGTGCTGAACTGACAGGACAGATACACGAGGCCATTAACTGGCACGTTGAAGAAACAACAAAAAAGATTAACTATATTAGAACTATTTAAGATAACCCAGAGAGTCCTTCTTACAGCCAGCTCTGCTCCTGCTGACTCTAACTGCATAATGCCAGAGCAGAAAGCCAGGCCCAGCATGGCTGCTAGGAGAGGGGTTTAATTATCTTCATTTTCCATTTTCATTTCAGCCTTCCTAGTAATTTGTGTCGCTTTTGTTACCAGAACAAGGGAGACAAAAGATATTTGCCTTGCAGATTCCTTTAAGAAGCAGTTCTTGTGCTAGCGAAAATAGCCTGTCTGCCAAGCTACTAAAAGTGAAACCCACAAATCCACACAAGTTCAGCACGGAGCACACACTCAGGATGATGATTCTGGACCATGAGCCACCAAGATCAAGAAAGCAGAGTAGTCTCCTGGACCAGTGTATTTGATGGAGTTGCCAACATAAATGTCAATGTAAGCCTGGCCTCAGGCATTCATTATTTGTTGTTACATACCATTCTCTGGAAGGAGGTGAGCTGGACCCCTAACCAAATATACTTCTAAAGGAGTTAGATCATTGGGATGGACCATAGTGGCTGATTTGGAGGCAAGAGCTGTAGAGGGAATAACTTTGTTCTGTTACTGAGCCTTAGCGGTTGATGAAGCTGCATCTGTGTATCGAAGAAGAAGGCAGGTCACTAGCACTAATGGAAGGGTGGATTGTTTGAGACAATTCCGGACACACAGGAGATCATCATATTTTCCTGTTGAAGTTAAACTGGTGAGTATTGTTCCAGATGACATACATACGAAAGCTTTTTATTTCCATTTCCAGCTCAGAAATCTTGTGTCCACCATTTTATTATTGGGAAATCACACGGTTTTCTGTACCTGCTTATCATAAAATAAGAGCCTGATTGTACAGCATTGCTTTCATTCCAAACTGCTTGTGAATTTAGGAGTGGTGACTGCAAAACACTGTGGAATGTTGATGTTCATGACCAGAAACCTGTGTGTCCTTTCTGCCTGCCCTCTGAGCTGGCTGTAAACAGTCTACCTTTCAGAAAACTGTATTAATAAGGAATTCTTCATTCAAAGATACTGGAGTACAACAGTCACTAGGCCTTTCTCAGAGATACAACTATATCTGAAGGAGGAGGAAATTAGATAGGTCCTTGACATTAGATATCAAAATTGGGACAAAGAAGACTGAGTATTGGAGTAAGAGATCATATAATAATCCATGTGCATTTAGGTGAATTTACCTCTACTAAAGAGAGAAGAGGAGCTCCATCAGAACTGTACAGAGAGGGATCTCCTTTATTAGAAAATATGAGGGGTTTAATGCAATGATTACAGCATTAGTCTGCTGCTGGAGACAAAATATGGCTGTATGCATTAAAAGTACTGAAAATGGCTTGCTGCTGCGTGGATACACACAGCTGATGTAGTCAATACATTCATTATTCTGGAAACAGAGAGATATTGTGCTTTGCTGCAATTTGCTGATGCTCTGCTTTTCATTCTATTTGAACCTGTTTCCCTTCATGTTAAATATTTTTTGAGTAGAGTTGGCTCTGGTGTTTTTAATGCCCTTAGCAAAGTTTGGAGGTCACAGTAGCAGAGCAACTAGTGAAGACAGCAGAATTCCAGCAGTAATTGAACTGCTTTCATGATCTGCTCTTCATTGTGTCCTCTGGACATCTGTTGTGCTCCCTTAATGGGGACTGTTGGCTTTGCTTTTCAGGAATCAAGCAAAATATTTTCAAGTTTAAAAATACTCTGAAATGCTGGTTGATTGAGATGTAAATAGAGATAGAAACACAATCAACAAAATAGTTTGTAATGCTTTGCAGTGCTTAACATGAGCATCTACCTATACCAGTAAAGAGAAAATTTCACTGATTATTGAATAAAACTCCCTTTTGCACTTCTGAAACAGTGTGATTTCCACATAACCTTAAATCCTCTCAGTCCCTGGTGACAATGAGGGGGAAAAAGTGTTGGCAAAGAGAAGGTGAGAGGGAATGGGAAGGCTGTGGCGGGCATGAAGTTTCTGTGGTGTGCTGGAGCAGCTGTCTGCAACACACGCAAGGGCAAAAACTGGCTCTAGCTCAACTGCAAAGTAGAGCCTCTGCTTGAGCAAAGAAGCATGGCAGCACCCAGGGCAAAAAATGTTCCTTGGCGAAGCCCCAAAAATGGTAGATCGATGCATAAAGATGCTGAGTGCAACAGCAGCCACTGAGCTGCTATTCCACAGCTACATCGGATGAGACCAGACAGGACCTTTGTTTCTCTTGATACAACGAAAACTGTGCAGAAACACAGCACAATGATATTGCTCAGTGTCTTTTGTACTTATCTGGAGCTAGACAGGGAGCAGTTTCTGGGGAAAGGACATTATTAACAGTGCGTTCCAGAAGTTTCCAGCAGCTTTTTGCAAGAGCAAGTTGGTCTTTTGCAGGAATTTTCTGCATGAAAACATTAGAAGGCTTTTTTCCTATACTGTGCTGCGGGCTCCTGCACGTTATGTTGTCATACTTGGCAGGAGGATGAGGGGTAAAGAAGTGTTAAGTTATAATGTAAATTGAGTTTATTGCTGTCTGGCAGAATATTTTGGCAGCCTTTTGTGACAAAGCCTCTGCCACAAACACTTTTTAGCATTTGGAACCAGGTCAAACCGTTAATCTGGGTGTCTGCAGGGACAAGCACAATGCTACAGCAGCTCCTACTGTCAGAAGATGGATGCATCCCTGGCTTCCCACTGCACACGCTCACTTCCTACAATGTTAGTCGATAAGTTTTCCTAGCAAGAAAGATTACTGGAGCAAGAGGAAATGACTGATTTGAAAGGGTATGTGTTAAACAGCTGTTCAAACCATAATGTTTCCAGTTTCTCAGTGTTTCAGGACAGGCACCACATCTTTCCTGAGGCCATCGAAACTGTAGCACAGATCATTACTAATCTTCCAATCTGCTAACTTCAAAGTTGTGGTGGAAATCCATCCCAGTCTGGCCCTCACTATTTCACATTCAATACTCCTGTTGCCGTATGCCAAGTTTTGTGTTGCAGACCACAGAATGCCCTAGTGAGCCCTAGTGATGTGATACCTGCAAGGCACAATGGGAATTTAGCCAGTGAGTTTAGCAAGAAGAAGAACTCATCCTATATGTCATCCTAGAATGGTCTTTCATTTCACTGTGTCTCTGTAGTAACACATGAAAACATTCACTGGGTTGTAACGACTGTTTCTGTCAGGATCCACTCTCTACCATTTCAGATGAAGAAGGGAGGGAGAGAATGATGGCAGTCAGCTGCACTTCTTTCTTTTCTCTGGTCCCATGGGAGTACCAGTCAAAATGAATGGAACCACTGTGCATGGGCAAGCATAGGAAGGAATTTATTTGACAGAGCTGCAGATGGAAGGGTTAACTATGTGCCTAAAATGGCTTCACTACTCAGATATTTTCTTGGAAAGCTTTGAAATAGTATGCCTTTGTAGGGTTTTTTTAATTAAAATTGATCATTGACTGTACCAATTAATGCAGTTACTTCATCCAAAATAAAACATCCTATCAGATCTGTATCATATGCTAGTCCTCTCTGGAAGACTATTTGGGCAGAGCAGAGTGAAGAAGTGGATTAGCCAAAGAAAGTGTTTCTATTTAAAAAAAAAATCATTCAGGGTTTTTTTTTTAGAAGAAATTATACATTGCCAGCATGTACAGTCATAACCTATTTCCTTTTCAATAGGACCCAAGTATGTTTAATTACTGTCATATTAGGTATCCATTATTTTTATTTAAAAACATGAAATGAACATTAGAGTTTAGGAAATTGTCACAGTATTGACATCTTCTCCAGGGACACAGGTAGGATTTGGAGTTTCATTTATTTTGGAAGATGGAGATTTAGCCATGCATTCATATCTGATTTTTCCAGTCAATTTCAGTGACCGGAGAAATTTACAGGAGCTGTTATTTTCCCAGCTCTGCATCCAAAGGATACATTGGAAAACAGAGACATGACCTGAACACACCTCCATCTGATCTATAAGCTATATTAATATGACTGTGGGTGGCAAGAATTTGTATACTTGGATCCATTTTTTTTTTCTCTAGAGTGTTAATCCTTTACTTGGAAACCACATATAAAAGACGTGGCTTTTCAAGACCAGATCATGTGTTTTCCAGGCCGGTGAGCACCTCAGCAGATCTACTGCTGGGAATCTGTTACCATCAAACCTGAAATGAGAACTTAATTCTGGATTTGCTTGAGGGCCAAACCTTTTTCAGTTACAATCTATATATAAATACCAGCACTTTGATCTTTCCTGCTTCATGGACTCTACTCTTACATCCTTAAAAGACATTCAGCAGATTTGTGGTGGAGATTACATCTCACTTCTTTGTACCTCTACTTGCACAAGCATCTGCAAGTAAAACACACCATCTCCAATCAGTTCCCTCTTGCTGGGTGGTGGAGTGGGAAGGTGCTCCCAGACCATTCTAGGAAGGTGTTCCATCTCTACCATATCAGATAGTGCCCCTCAGACAAACTCAAGAGACAGAAGCACAACGAAAGCCAGCAGAGAGAGGACCTCCAGCTGAATTCTCCAACTAACATTTCCCAGACTCTGAAGTACGCTAATGATATTGCTCATCGTCATGTCCCACCATGACAACATGCACCTCCTGAAAGTCACTCCAGCACAATAAATGAAGTCTCCTCCTATCTCTTTAACTAACAGAATGCAACGGACTCTCTCCTCCAAAGCTGTCCCCCCCTGCTGCTCCTCTTCCACTGATGATGAAGGGCTGGCTTCTCCCCCGGCTTTCCCAGATACGTCTTACTGCAACTTCTCTCGGACGTGTACCTGCTGATGTGGTTACTCCTGCATCCAACTGAGGAAGCCCAGCAACATTTTTCAGACCAGCACAGTGGTTTTCAGCCCAGAGGGGCACATCAGGTCAGGTGAAAAACTTTGCAAATGAATGAGAGGAAATAATAAATAAAAATTCTGGGGTTTATATATTCTTTTCCCTGGTCTTAAAACATTAAATAAAGCTGAAAAAAAGCCTAAAATGAAATAATACTTTGCCTGTCACCATTTCTAGTCACTAATAGCCTTTCTAGTCACTAATAGCTTTTCTAGTCACTAAAGCTGAAATGGGAAGGAGAGGAAATAGGATGTATTTCTTACACCTCCTATATATGTGTTTCTTTACAATTGCCAGTGAACTGAAATATAATTTTTCCCAGTGATCTTTAAACACCACCTGAGTGATCCATGCCCTGAGCTTTGGCATGGGAGATAAAGAGATGGGTCTGAGACTTTACCTGTGGTCCCTTTTCTAGGTCATCCATCTAGGGTATGAAGCACAGAGGAATTTGACTTCTCTCAAACATGCATTTGAATCCAAAGAGAAAGATCACAGAAGTTGCCCAGAAAAGAGGTGGATTTTGGGGGCATTTGCAAGATGAATGTTGCCAGACCTAGAGGACACAAAATTAGGACATGCATTTGGCAGAAAGACTGTAACACAGGAAACAAATGGCACTGGTTCAGCTGGAATTCTCTGTGGCCGTGAGGAGTCTCAGGCTGCAGTATGAATCCGCCATCAGCCGCTGCCTCCAGGGGTTGGACGCTGGGATCTTTAAGAGAATCAAAGCGAATTAGGGGTCAAAATCAGTGGAAATTCATTGTGAAGCAGACTCCTTCGGGGCTGCTTGCAGGCTATATGAGATCTAGATTTAACAGCTGGGAACTCCCCAGAGCACTGACCGGGCTGCTGCAGTATTTGGGAAGTGCTCTCCTCTGGGTGTAAGTTGCAGGAGTGCACATCAGCAGCCAGGTCGCAATGCCACGCTCAATACCCGCACTGTACCGCGCACGGGAGAGAGTGTAAAAGTAGGTCACAGCTCACTGCGATGTAAACTCTTTCTTCTCAGGTGCATCAAGGCTCTCTTTCATGTGCAAGAGGCAGAAGCAGCAATTCCTGAGCAAACTGAGCATCTGTGATCCATCTCCTACACTACCTTCTCTGGGGTCTCTGGAGAGTCAGAGGCTGCTGCCTTCGTTGGACCCTGCAGGGTCTGACAGGAGTGGGAGGACGGCAGAGCTATGCCACATGTCATGGCACACAAAGGTTGGGTGACAGCCAGTGGCACCAGATACCTCAGCTTTCAGTTCTTAGGATGCCTTTCCATGCTTCTTAGCACTGCTTGGTGTTGTTGCGATGTCCTGCAGCTCACAGAGTAACCCTGTGATGCTTTACTTTCCATGTCCTGTCTGCACTTTTATCTCTCTGCCCTCATCAGTTGTTTCCTGGCTCAAGCATACGTGTTTTCCCCTGAGAAAATGCACTTTTTCCTAGTGACAAAGGCAAAGCTTGAGATAAACCATCTTGGTACAGTGAGATTAACAGAGGTCGAGAGAAAATAAATGTGTGGCCATCACCTAGTGTCAGAAGCTTCAAACAGATAGGAAGCTGAGTGCTCCATTCAGTATTTTTCTGGACAAGAGGCAAAAAAGCCAGAAGAAATTGCAGTTGTTTGTTACTGGAAGAACAGAGTGCTTCATCTTATTCTTTCATATCTGCAGTGAATGAGTGATAAACTGGGAGCTTCCCCTTCATCTCTAGGTTAAAATCCCACTCACTTGTGGATGGGATATTGTTTTGAATATCAGCAGGGCTACTGCTCTCGACGGTTCCCAATTTTCTATGCCAAGAGTATAGATATTTGACCATCACCTATATAGCTTTCCTAGACAATTACAGCCAAGGGCTGAAACAAGCAGATCATGAATGAGAGATGGTGTCACAAAAGATCACTAAAAGCAAAAGCAAATTTACCTATTCTCTACACAATGGAAGAATAGAACCAGTGTGCACATTTTCCATTGAAACTAGCTTTTAGAAACAGCACTAAATAAGTCTATTCACAGGAAATACCTCTTTCTCATGGAAAACATCTGTTTTTTGAGATAGGCAAATAAAATAAAATGTCATATGTCAAAATATATCAAAGATATTTTGTCTGAACTAAAACTGAGGTGAGGTTGTTTGTGAAAATTCAAGCAGGGAGAAGTTAGGCTTCTCTGACTGAATAATTACTACAGCTGGCTTTATCCACAGTGTGGTATAACTGTGTCCTGTACAATAAAAAAAATTGAGATATCTGAGTGATGAAATTAAGGTAAAAACAGGGCTATGAGTATGCAGATAAAGTTGTCATTCTGTCGGTTCTCTGAGAGCCTTCAGCCCCAGTGAGGTTGGCTGGCATCTCTTTCTTGCTCTACAGTCAGCACTGTAGGCATTGAGATTATCTCATGGAAGAGACACGTTCACTGGGCATGCTGCTCAGTGTAAATCTAGCAAGTGTTGCCCTTTTTTATTCCCAGGTATAGTCATGCATTGATCATTTGTCAGCTGCTGGTGCCTGTGTGTGTTAGTGTGGGGGCAGACAGAGAGCTTGAAATAGGAGCTCCTGCATGATGCTGTGCCACAGAGGCTTCTGCTCTACCCCTCCATGTCAGCCCAGAGGGGCAGGGCTGTGCTCGCCACCACGACCAACCTCAGCTCCTTCCAAGAGGGGCACAAACAGGGGGGCTGCTCTGGATCTCTCCAGGAAACCTGCCAAATTGCACAGGATGAATGCAATCCAGGAAAATCTGTTTACCATGATGTGCTCATACAGCTGAAAGGATTTAGCTGCTTTTTCAAACAGACCTTCCTTTAAATGTAAAGGGGCATCTCAAAATGCATTTCAAACACAGAAATGAAGGGCTCTGCTCTGGCTCATTTTCACCTGCAACGTGTCATCTCTTAAGTGCCCCCAATTTGCCAGACGCCAGCAGAGAATTCAGTTTGCAAAAAGCAACTCCTGCAGTTGCATATGCCAGTTATCCACACCATGGCCAACAAGTCTTCCTTAAATACAACGAGGTGTAATTCTGACCCTGAATAACACCAATAATAAAAATTTTCTGGATACCATCTCAATGATCACTGTGCACAAGATTCCCAGTTTGAAGCAGGGTGAATTTTTACAAAATAGGTTTATCACCACTATAGAAATCCTCCCCATACAGTGAATTGTTTGCATCCTTTATACACATAGGAAATAAACTTACACTGTAGTTTGTCCAAGGTTCCCTTTTTAATATCTCTGCTATATAACACCTGACAAGAGCTTCCCAAGTGGCTGCTTACCCTAAAAAGAGAAGAGACATTAGCAAGGACATACCAACAGCTCCACAGATGGGTACGTGGATGCAGATCTAAAGATTAGAGTAATAGCACCATCTATAATCGACTAGAATTTCTCTTTTACAGGCAATAAATATTGGACTATTTATTTTGCATCATGACTGCTTTCTTCTTTCCTCTCCTTTCTTTTTTGCTCTGTATGGTAAGGGAAGAATATACGATGAGTGTCGTATAATATAACAGAATATTAATCGCTTCTATTCAGTGAGTGCATGCATTCATTTATATGGATGATTTGCTAGTTTTGTTTGAATACACACACGCATATTTAACAGTGCGGTTTATTATGAAAAATGCCCTCAAATTAACTCTTTTAAAAGATGCCAATATTATTGGCAAGAATCGCATTTTATTTTCTTTGTAAATGTGCAGCTTCCTTAGACATTAATTTCTTTGGAAATCCAGTACTTTTCCAAAGGCAAAGATGCTGGTGATGAGCAACTGTCATTCCCACATTAAAAAGCAAAACCAAGCCTTGATCTTTCTACAGCAGATTAGGGAGAGAGATAAAAATGAGATGAAAGCCTCAAATGTCTGTTCCACTAGGTTCGAAGCATTCTTTTTGTTTTAGTTCCGCACTCTGCCTCTTTAATTCCCCCTGGCTCAAATGCCAATTTTCTGCTATGTTGGCATGACTGCCGAAGAATTGCTTCTGTTAATAAACTGCACAAAATAGCTGAGCAATTAGGCAATTAAACTGTTTTAAATTTAATTTAAAACCCTGGCATTTTGCTAAGAGTACTTCTTTTTTTTTCCATTTTCATCCCATCTTTTTTGTGTGGTAGGAGGTAAAGTGCAAGTTGGAAGGGTGGGAAGGCAGCACAGTGATGAGGGAAGAGTCTGGTGTGATCAGAGTTAATTCGAGCTCCCATTGCCGATAAGCACAAAGGCTGTCCACTTTGAGGAGCACATTCCAGTCCCTGAACCTTATTAGAACAAGTAATTTTTTCCCAAACATTTAACACACAAACAAGCTTAATCTGATTTCTGTCCTGATCCCAGATGGGTATCAGGGCTTGTAAGCAAATGATTTCAAGAGCTACCTACCTGCTCTTGGCTGCTAATTCAAAATAAAAAGAGCACTGGAGAAAACACAGGAGTTATTGTGCCCGGGGGTGAGCAACCTGTTCTGCTCATCACCGCATGTTCCCACTGCACTCAAGGGCACTTCTCCAAGTTACCTGAACTGTAGGAATGTTTGTCCCTTGGGCTTATTTGACCTGTACTTACAGAGATGGGGATTTTTGCTACAGATCAAGTTTACATTTTGCTAAATGCTCTCTAGCTGATTGGCCATTCATGATGGCATGGGGATTTACCCTTGCTGGAGACAGGCCTAAAAGAATAATGAAAAGGCTTATTCCATCATGCCACAGCTCCATCCCCAAGACCATCATCTCCTGTCTTGCTCCACTGCCAGCTAAAGCCCCTACTTGGCCACTCACAGCATGTGGGCCAAGCCCTGGTAGTGTACCTCCATCTTGCTACATCCCTTCCCAAGCCAGCCATCTTCCCTGGGACATCATCTAAAATCTATACATGTTCCTGTGTTCCAATCCTCAGTTCCAACCCATTCCATTCATACACCCAAACAAAGTCCTCCCAATAACGAGAAATGCTTCACTCTATAGCCATACCCCTTCACTGTTCCACATCATGCACCTCAGCTGACTCACTACCTTAGCACTCTTGAGTTTTTCAGAGTAATCTGTCCTCTTTACTTCTGAACGCATTCTCTCTCTTTTCTTACCCTAATGGCTGGAAGAAACAAATGTTATCCTTACTGCCCTGCTAGAACTTTCCACTAATAGAAACACACTACACTTTCCAAGCTTTTTGCTCTACCTAAATTTGAAGGAATGATGCCACAGCTAAACAAAATACCCTGTTGTATACGCTGCAGTGCTAACTGTCTCCTCAAGGAAAGCTTGTATCTCCATGGTCACATCGTGACTATTTTTAGTGAACCAGTCATTCTTGTTATTCCCTTAATCTTTGAAATTAAAAATAATGGATAAAGAATTAAAAGGATTCTTCAAAATATTACAGTAGTCACATACTTTTTGCAAAATTCTAAGTGAAACTGCCTCCTGAGCTAATGGGGATATCAACATTAACAATATTCACATTGTCATTGCAGTCAGGTTCACATTATCACTTCCACAAATACACCATTGGGATAAATTCTGTGGTAGCTGGGGAAATGTACTATAAGTTAATTCATTATTTGTGGTATCATTCTATGCTTAATCGAGATCTCCCGTTCTGCACAATGAACTCACTTGTTGCCCTGAGAACAGACAGGTCAGTACTGGGAAGTTCTTCTCTATGAGCTTGAGCATTTCCACACCTCTGTGCTGCAGAGGAGCTCTTGGCAATGCAGGCTATGCCAGAGTCCTAGTAGGCATACAAGGGTTGGAAGTGCTGGATGACCTGGAGATGTGAGACATGCCATGGAAACAGGCTACTGGGGCAGAGTTTTAAACTGACGCAGAGAATTGAAGCAGCAGTGAGACATTAATTTTCTGCATTTTGGATATCTCAGAACACCTTTTCAAAACCTTTTTGGTCTCTATGTGTTAGCATGAATTGTGACATTAATTCCTGTCGTCTCCTCCCTCCTGACATTGACTTTCCACTACTAGCCCGTTCTGACAGCAGGATCTCTGTCTCTGTGGTTATATAGTGCTCAGTATGAAGCGAAACTGATTTTTGCTGGACCTATATCTGCCTCTTTAATGCACATAATAACTACATCCTTAAAATACCTGTCCTGTTTCAATGCATCTAACAACTTTCTCAGAAAAAAAAAAAAAAAAAAAAAAAGAAAGAGGTATGTATTATGAAGATGTGAACAAGCTCTAACGTCAAATGGACACCACATAATTCCAGATCATTTTTTGAGTGTCACAAAACTCCGGATTGCCACAGGGATGACATAGGGAAGGATAGTTAAGATAATGGTTGGCCTTTGTTTTTCATTTCTTAGTAGTCATCAACAGAATTACATCTCAAGGCAAACCTTAGAACATTCCTCAAGCCTCCTTTGAAGCAATGCGTAGTTGGGACTCCAGAGTAGGAAAGTTTAGGCTTTACCATTGTACGTACGACAAGATTTTCAGGCACCATAACTGTTCTAAGAGAAGCATCACCTTTCTTGATCCTACAAGCAGCATACTGAATCTTTGTGTGGCCAGCACCATTGACAGAGAGCTTTACTCGGGTGGTGCCTCACCAGTGGGAGGTGGCAATTCCCCATGGGGTAGCAACTCCTTGCAGGGTTGGAGTGGAGACACAGCTACACACTTGGGCATGTTGATGATGCCATCCTCAGAGACCAGTACTACTTTATTTCTACCAAGGCTCAGGGTTATCCAGCAAGACCTTTCTTTTGGTCAGGGGACTCAGCTCTGATGTGCTTCAAGAGCAACACGTTGGTCACAAACTACTGCTTGGATACTTCTATATCATTTTGTAAGTGGTGGTTAAAGGATATCTGAGGAATTCAGTTGTTTATTGTAGTTCCTCCAAATGCCAGCAGAGGTTGTATTGAAATGTAAGATAAACACGTATGCAAATAATACATTGACTCTTGTTCAGTCACGATGACTTTGCCAATAAATATACAATCACTTTATAATACATTACATTTGTATATTTTAAACGACCTAATTGATAGGAGTATGAAAGCATAAAATTACCATATAGCAAGACAACTATACCACACTAGACATCTATTAGCATACTACACGTCAATCAGTGTTTTACCAATTAATGGCTATCTAATTATCTTGCTATAATGAGCTTGTTAAATGCCAATTAAATGGCAAGATGTTTGAATGCATTAATAAGAATGTAATTACACAGTTATTGGTGACATAATTTTCACATCATTAACTAGTAACTTATCCTTATTAAGTTTAATAAGTATATTCTTTTAACTTCCCATTGATCTCAAATCAGGATACAATCGCCAGTTGGTTAAGACTGAATGAGACAGCTATAATTATCAGGATCATTATTGGAAAAGTTAAATGTCTCTGATGTTATAAATAAACAATAACTGAAGTATGCACTGGAGAAAAAGCCAACCGAGAGTGTAACTACACTCTGAGTCTTCTTTCAGACAAGAAATGTACCTCTTGTAGGACACTAGTTTTCAATCCTGGAAATTGCAGTTGGTTTGAACAGCAGAAGGTCAGATTTCCCTTATCAAACTTTTCTACCGGAGTACTCTAGATGAAAAGAAACTGCAAAGAAAAGCTGAGTCCTTACTTGGCCTGTCCTCCCCAGATGAGGACATGCTGTGACACTCCAGGGGCTGGTAGTCTGGGATGATGCTCACCTTGCTTGCACTGTATTGCTCCTGGAGAAAGAGTTTCTACTGCTTTTTTGTGTAACTGAGAAGGATGAGATGCAGCGATAAGCCCACAATATGCTCCTGCATGAAGAAGGGCAGTAGAGCCTGGTGAGACCAGCACACTGCAGAGACTGTGGAGGCTGTGAAGTCATTCCCAGTTACATATCATATTTACCCTGAAATTTGGACAGGTAACTTAGTCCATCTTATCTCTCCGTTTTCTGGGACTTGTGAGAGTAAAATCATCACCGATTATACTGAAATATCCAAAACTTCCAGGTCAGGGGCTGCAGAAACACTGATGTCAAGAGCAGCTCCCCACAGAGCAGGCATCAGAGCAAGTTAAACCTGTCCATAGGAAGATGAACTCACACTTTTGTTTCAACCATCAGGATGTCATAGTTTGTATAAAAGAAAATAGCCAATCTTCTATCCCAAATCTTTTATTTATGAATGGGAAATAATTCACCAAGTGCATCTCCACACCAGGAAAAGCTATTTAACCAAGCGAGCAAGTGTGAGCCATGGCAAATGCACAAATAGTTCTGAGTTAATCTCTTCCTTCACCCTTTCATTCCATTTTTGCGAAAGATTGGGCTCATACCTTATCTACTGTATTTAAAATTAAATGATTGAGTGTCAGTTACTGAATTGGGCACTATAGTGATATATGTGTGTAACTAAGTCTGCTCTTGACCTCAATACCTTAACTAACCATCCCACCCTGACGAGTGCTATGGATCCCAGCACAGCCCTGTGTGTGTCCTGCATCCTCAGCTAAAGTGCACTGTGCATCTACAGTGCAGCTTTTCCAGTATTTCTCAGACACCAGGAGACAAGACAATTCTCAATGATCCATCATGGCTCAGTAGAGAGCTGCAGCCTGCATGTTTAAGTGCTTTTCCGAACTGTGGCCGGTGGAACTACCTCATCTTTCCCAAGGATGCAACCTAGCCCTCTTTTAACAACATTTTTTTTTCTCTCTTTTCCTCTATCTTTCTGACTCCTTCGGTATTTTATTAAGAGAACTGGGGAGATCTGCTTAATTTCTCTGCTTCTTGGGATGTATTTAACAGGAGCATGTTATTCCTATCTTGGACATGTTAGATGGGCAAATGCATACACAGAATTCAGAGTTACATCATCTTCTATTGATCTCTACTGATCTGGGCGTATTGTGAATCTGCTTTGCTGGTTTAAAGGATTATTTTCAGTGGATACTTGTCAGATTCCTTTCCTCTCTCAATTTCATCTTAGAAGAGAGATCGTTTTGTGTGAAAACAGAGATGCTCTTCTTTTCCTCAACAAGACAACAATAAAGGAAAGGGAGAGGTGGGTGAGGAGAGAAACTCTTCCACCTCTATACAGTATTTTTGTTTTTCACCCCAAAAGCAGTATGAAATTGCACAGAGCAAGTATGGTAATAATCAGCATTGAGTGCAGTAATCATGTGTCTCCTGTACTGAAACTCCTGACAGCAAAATCATGACCTGCTCCCCACAGGTATCAAAGTCACTAATTACCCATCTCGCTCTCTGAATCGGAATTCATTAGAGGAACCGACACTGTGTTACTCAGTCACCGGGAGTCTCTTTCAAGTCCCGGCACTTTTCTCTTTGATAGAAAGAGACTGCATCAGCACAGGCAGCACATTTGCCTTCTGTCGGTTCCTGGCTGCTGTGCTGCACAACACACGAGATTTGAAGCTGAGGATGCAGCAAGCTCAGCTGAAGGAGCAGCTCAGTACTGCTTGAAAATGTTTAACAAGAAATCATGAACGAGCACATTTCTCAGCCCTGCTGCTGCTGCTGCCCACCTGGTCTAAGTCTCTTCTCGGCAGCATTCCCTGCGCTACCATCTAGATCCAGGTATTTAGTTTGGCTCTCAGACGAACAGACCTAAAGAAAATGGATTGTTCCTGATGTTTTTCAGGGCTAGGATAATCAAGATAGTTCTGCTATAACTGTATTCATAGGCTAATGAGATGATAGCTACAGTCCACCTTAACAAACTCAGATCCAAGGGTCCTTGGTGTCTGCACAGACCAGATTTGCCTGGAGCCTTGTTTTCAGACTTATCTGTAACAGGATTAATACTTCTGTTTAATATCCACTTCCTTGTTACATCCTTTCTCCTTATCATCCAATTTTTGTTTTTCTAAGTTTCTATTTACTTTTACTCTATATCTTTGAAACAAAAATAGCAGTTAACAATTAAGAATTATTATTTTGGCATATTATCTCTACAGTGGCACTCACCAGAAGAAAACAAGAGACAGCACTGGTAGTGTTAAACAATTTATAGGTTACTTAGCTCAGAAAGACACTAGAACCTTTCTACTCACCAAAACATCCAGCACTGATCACTGTTATAGCCACAGTACCTTGCTTGGCTGAACCATTAGTGTATTGTAGCTATAGTGGCTATAAAACATATTTATATATCTATAAAACCATGATGCTCTGGTCTACTGAAAGCACTTAGATACTTTGATAAAGAATAACATATAGAAGCTGGACATATGGTGGAAAGAAAGATGCCACACTCGCATTTTGATATCAGTGTTTATTTTCAGCCACCTGCAAGGAAAGCCCATCAATTTGATGATTATCTGAACGTATGTGGAACATTTGTAAAAAGCTGTGAGATTTCCATTATGTATAAGCTGCTTAAAAAGTGGCTCACTTAAGGTTATTACATTGCTGCTTTGGGTTATTTTTGTTTAATTCAAACTCTGCAGTGGGTTAGACTCAATTTCAGTTTAAACAATCACTTCAGTACCTTATCTTTCTCATCATCTTCTGTACCTACAAAATTTGCAGTGTGGATCCAGAGAAATAAATACATGATTACACACACACTTGCTCATCATTTTCTCCATGACATTCTGTTTTCTGTGAATAGAGAAAATGGCTATCAGGGTCTTTTTTCCCTTCTCCTTTTAAGTGAATGATTTCCAAAGGGCCTGTCTGTCCAGAACAGATTAATTATCTTTCCATAGAATGAGGACAAAGCACAATTTTTGGTGTCAGAAAATCAGTTTTAAATTCACAGAAGTTTCCATTCAGAAATCCATTTAAGAATACTCTTGTAAAGAGTCTTCTGTAACCCACTCCATCTGAAGAAAAAATTAAACTATATACCCATTGACCTAAGATGATGCTTCAAATGAACAGCCCTTTAGAGGAAATGAATAAGATAATGCGGACTGTGATTTTGCCCCAGCTTCTTGCCCATAAGAAAATGCATGTTTGACAGGTTTTGAATTAGCTGTGCCTCAGTCTGAGTTGCCAGTGAAAAGGCTGTGTGATGTTTCTGAATGCAAACTTTGAGCATCCAAAGGAAATACTGTAGCAACATTCTTTTTGGAAAGATTTTTCCACTACAAAATGGCTCCCAACCACATAACACCAAAACAATAGTAATCAAAGAGGTGAACAAAGAAAAAACTTTCAGTATGAATACTCTTTTAAAACTACTGAAAATAGAGCACTAAAGGACATGAAAAAAGCCAGTCTTCCCCTCAGGAGAGCCTTCATGGAAGAACCTGCTTCTGGGAATATGTTTCTTTCACCATTCTACTTTCATATTCATATTCTTAAGATTTCTTAAGTCTATATAAGAAGAAAGGCACATTTTCTGTAGATCTCTTTCAAACAGAAGCTCTTCTACCAGACCTGTGAACTCATCTTTTCCATAGGGCAAAGCAGGTACCTGGTGTTTAAAATTCAGCCCAAGCCACCCAGATTCAGATCTTCTGCAATGTCATGGCAAAAGTTTCCAGCCACTGTGGTGTCCATCTTTCCTCTCTTCATGATTCCACCTTTGGAGGTGGAAAATAGCTGGGATCTGTGAAACAACACAAAATTGTTCTTTCAAGTGTATTCTTCATTCCCCAAATTAAAGGGAAGCGCGTGAAATTTTAATTGTGCTTCCTTCTGTGTCCCTCTTTGCAGAGCGGTAAATTGGGGTAAATAGTGAATGCACTTTAATTCTGCTTATCTCAAGTCTGGTAGCTCATTACATCCCCTATTTCTTCTCCCGTAATGCTATAGAAATACAACAGTGTAACTAACACTTCTCTTCATTTAGAACTGCAGGTGGTGGGAGTATGTGTGATTTCATTGTCTTTACTTGGTAATTACAGGTCTGTTCCTATTCCCACTGTCTCAGGGGGGTGCTTGTATAGCACACATAGTTAAGTCCTTTCAGGTGTTTACAAGGTGGATTAGTATGGAATATTGTATCATTCCAGAATGGTACCCGCTCTGCTGTGCCTGTGACTGCTGCATGTAGGATGGATGATGGCACACAGGCTGCCCTAACTGCTTGTATTGACACAATGGTAGTATAAAACCTGATGCAGACAAAACTCATCCTAGGAGGAAGAGGATAGCTGGTATTTGGATGGTTTGCCTGGCAGAGCACATCTCCACATCAATCAACACTATGCCTCTGCAGAGGGTGCAAATTCAGTGAGTCCCAGGTCCCACTGACCCCCCAGCATACACACAGCAGGTCACTGCTGTAACCTTCGCTTGTGCTCTATCCTCACTCCCTTCCCTTGCTAATGATGTCTGAGAATGTAAGGTGTGATGGGCCATGGGGCAGTGGCAGCAAGATTGATGCAACCTATGATTTAATGCACGTGACAGTTCCATTTAAAAAAGTAAATACTATTATCCTTTGATTTCAGCTTCTGATTCCTCCAGACATTCGTGGTTGATAAGTCAGGCTCCCTTCAGGTTCTGCCACCTTCCATCAGTGCATAGGCTTATCACAGACAGAAATCAACGTATAGTAGGAAGGCACATTGCATATACATCCAATGAATGTGCCTGTATATTAAGTAAGTTTTAATACAAGACGTTCATGTTATACTTTGAAAAATACAGTAGCCGGGGTGAAAGCTGCTGATAGAGCAGATCCTTTCTGAACTTCTCTTTGAATTCCCTTTTTCTCTTTGAATTGGGAGTATTTGCATGAAAGCTGGAAGCCCTATCTTTCTTCTATGAAAGCATTGGTAATCTTTGCCTTTTCTCCATTGAAACAGACTGGCAAGTTCAAGGACTGAACTCAGCAGAGTTTGTAAACATATGCTTAAATCGATAGGATTAAATCCTGGGTAAGGCAACAGAACTTGGAGCATGTGTTTATTCTTAAGCACAGGCTCAGATGCTGTGCTGAGTAAGGACTGCAGGACATCTGAAGCAACCCAAAGCTATTCTTCTCTGGAGTCCTTCTACTATACTTCTGCCTCTTGGTTAAATGAAGCCAAAGGTTCCTGTGCAGCACACAGAGGAATGTCAGGCTGCAGAGGTGCAGGCGCCCAGATGTCTACAGAGCACTGCTGTAAGTGCATGAAACTATTCCAACGCATCTGGAAATGATGAGGACTTGTCTTCCATTCTTGTATGGAAAGAGGGAGAAAACTCAGAGCTGTATAGGCCAAAATACGATCCCCAAAATTATATGTTTCCAGCAAAATGCTTATAGAAAAGGTTGAACATATGGAGTGTCAGGGGGCTGTCATATTTGTATTAGTACATTAAATGTGACAGATGGTCAAAATTCAGAATCTAAAGTGCAGATACCTCTGTTCACTGAGAACACTTGAAATCTGAATCCCTCCACATGCTTTGAACACCACTGGTCCCATACACCGTTTAAACTTCAGGAGCCAAGTAAGAAAGAAATAAGAGCTACTTTTTTAGCTGCTATTCCTTAAACGCCTAAAACACAATCAAAACTAGAGATCACTCATGAAAAGCTGTCACATTAGCAATGGTGGAAGTTTGTCTTTAATGGTAGATTACACTTCTGTCTCTATAAATCCAATTGGCTCAACCATCTTCGGCATCAGTCTGTATTAGCTCAGTTGTAACTTCAGTGATCTCAAAAGCCTTCTGTTTCTGAATGATGGCTTAAAAACCAGTAACAATTGTTCTGCCTCTTTCCATCTGAAAGATAACTAACTAGAAAGGTGCTTGGATGGCAATCTCACCACAACAGATCCCCAAGAGATCAGGGACCATGGGACTGAACTCTCCTTTTTCTGCTGGATTTGTTGGCAGCCAAATACCTGAAGGTGAGTTTTGGTCCTTCACCTGTCTTCTGCTTGAGGTGCAGAAGCAAAATGAAAAGACCAATTTTTCTCTAGGGAAATATAGGAAATGCTGTATATAATTGAAACTGCACTCCATAGTCCTCTCTCCATCAATAACTAGGTGCAGCATGTTCCAGCCCACCTCACAGTCCTCTCCCGAGTTTTCATCTTTTTTCTATATTTTTGACATATATTTGCTTATAATTATTACCACTTAAGAAGGGAACACTCAAGAGATATTCACCTGAGGTCTGAAATTATATTTTTTTTATTATGAGTATTGGAGAAGGATGCACAAGACATCAGCAGAATGTTGCAGCATGGGTTATAGATTGCTGCTCAGCAGTTGGTGGGTTGCTATTTCTTTTAATTGCTGATACTGTATTTTCAGACAGTGCTGATCTTATGACAAATCTTTTTTGCCTACTTTTTTGTAATTAATCAATTTAGCTGACAGTTGAAAAAGTTTTTGTCATAAAATAAATACTCCATTGTACAAATACATGTATGCCTGTACATGAATCAATATGCATGTGCATACACACGCACATCCATACACAAGCTTGCACACACACAAAGACATGCATTTATATCTCACAGCAGTTCTGACAAGGACATGTCCTTCCACATAACTTTAAGTCTTTCCTTGTACTAACTGAATAACCCAGAATTTTTCTTTCAGAGACAGTTCTTGTTCATAATGAGGTATTTTACAACATTTTCTTTTAGTTCAAAAGCCCAAATATCCAGTGCAAAGCTGTTTCAGTGACAATTTTATGTGCGTGTATGTGTGTGCCTTGCTTTCAACCTCAATGTGTGTGTCCCATTTTCAGCTCCTGAACTCTGAATAAACTGGGCTCACTCCAAGAGTTATGACTTTAAGGAATATAGGTAGTCTCACCATTATCCTTTTTATTTGTTACATTTTTTTTTGCTTCAGCCTATTCTGTTAGTTTATCATACATGTGGTCTAATTAAAGTTTCCTGCAGGACATTTCATCCAGAATAAATAATGACATTTCTCAGAAAGGCTCTAGTTACATTTTTTTTGCTTCCAACTGAGCTGAAAGGGAGGTTGCTGTCTAAAAAATCTGTGCCTGGGTGAAGAGACAGTTTTATAATTGCATTTCCAGTCTTCTTTGTATTCTTTTGTGTTATATGCTTGTACAAGAAGAAACTGGACAGGCCTGTTGGAAAGCAGCCAGGCAGAATTGTCAGAGACAGAGAGAGAGAGAGAGAGAGAAAACAGATTGAAAATGAAATAGGAAGAGGGGAGAGAAATAAAAAGTATCAAGATGATCTCTCAGAACAATGACTTAACAAAGTGAAAGTGGAAGAGAAAATCGCAATTTTGTTTTGGGTCAGCTTCTGAGGTTTTAAAATTGTCTTTTGCTTTCTGTTTTGGGTTTTTTCTCCAGTTTTCAAAGTGTGGGGGACACGTTTCAGAATTGGAACTGGGACAAAACATTTTTTTTTCAGACTAATAGTTGAGCACAGAGAAACCAAGGTGCACTCTGAAGAAGATGGCTGTGGGTAGAAATTTGAGGCTCTGGCAGTCTCGAGGTCATATTCCTACTTTGTGTGAGAGTAATAGTTCTTGGTTTGGGATTCTAATAATTAATTATTTAATTAGTCAGTACATATTCTGTGAACCAATCAGAGACAGGATCATCACACCCAAACCTAGGGACTGTACCTTGACCTCCATGCTTCTGAATGTGAAGGGCTCCTCTGATTTTCCTTCCACTCCTCATCTTTCCTAAGTCCCTGCAGGTTTCAATTTTCCAAGCTGATGTACTAGAAAGTTGGTAGCAAACGGGTTCGCTCTGCTTTGAGCAGAGGTGATGTAGGTGACCTCCAGAAATCCCATCCAACCTGACTTTTTCTGTGATTCTGTTTAAGTCAATCACAAAAGCATCCATCTACAAACACTAGCAGCTGTACTCTTTGTTCCAGAAAGCCCACAAGTCATGGTCAGACAGACTCTGCAACTGGTAAACAAAGAAAAAAAAAGAATAAAAGGAAGGCAAGAAAACCCTCTTTGAGCCTCAGGATGTGATTATTTGTGTGGGGGCAGATTGAGAACAACTAAAATGAAAGAAAAAAAGTAAATGTGGGTCTGTTCGAAGCTGAATGGTGAGCATGTCTTTTCCACACTTTCCTTGAAGGCACAGAGTGTGGATGTACTTTATTCATAATGACAATATGATGTGATTCATAGCAATTGCTTCTTCACAGTAAATTATTCTAAGATGCGTTGTTGTGCCACGTTGCAATGGCACAAATGAATGATGTTAAAATACTGAGCAGACAAAATGATAACACCTGTTACAGAGCCACTTATAAACCAGAGTGCACAGAGGCATTTGTACCTGTCTCTATCACACATTGTGAGCTACACATCTTAGGATGGTTTATGAAGGAGAAGGCAATTTCTGTTATTCTGTATTAAAACATTTCTCAGAGTTCCCTTAACATACAGACATCCTCTCTGTTTACTTGACATCAGCTCCTGCTCTCTGGCAGGCAGGGTAGGAGAAAATTCTCAGTTGTCTCGGCACTCAGATTTCCTACCGAAGTCAGATCTGGGTAACAATATCTCCATGTGTACATTGGTATTTTTAATCCTGACCCATAGTAGCTCATCATTACCCAGACTGAAGGGGAGCAGGGAGCTGTACTCCTCTCCAATGCTCTGTTGGGCAACGGAGGGCTACAAACTGGGACAAACAGTCAGGGCAGGGCCTTTTGAGGGTAATTATGTCCCGGATTTCCATTGATTTGCACGGGTGTTCGACACCTCTGTGGAAGTCAGGCAAGTCAATGCCCTTGTGCATCTGCCTCTGAAAACCTAATGTAATGGCTCTTTGTGCCAGTGGAGGAGTGGGGATGGCTATGGGTATGGGTAGGGCACTGTGTCTTCTACCAGCCGTCACCAAGAGTCTCAAAAGACTAACATAATTCAGTGCAGAGCAGCCAGAACTCAGCTCATGATGGCACATGGCTTTCCTTGAGGGATCCACAGGCAACACCATCTCCCAAGCACCTGACAGTATGCTGTGGGAGGTTCTCTCATGCCACAATGTATTCATAGGTGCGGTTAGAGCACAGTGCTCTCACCACAGAGAGGAAATGCAGGATGATCCCTTACACTGCACTGAGAACATCTACCTCCAAAAGCAAAGCCAGAAACACAGTTAGATTTTTTTTTTTTTCAGTTGTAGGGGAGAGGCAAATCAGTTTTCTTTTGATTTCTGAGGAAACTGGTTTCATTGCCTGGCCAGACATCTCTTGTTGGCTGTCTCCCACGGAAATGGAGCCCTAGCCCAATCAGCTCTACTGAGGTTTCTGGTCCAGTTTCTAGCTGTACAAGTGAGACACTAAGTTTAGTTTCTTCTTTTCATTTTCCTCTTCTCCTTGCTCTTTTTCCTTGATGCAGTGTGTTGGCTTTATTAAGATGCTACCTACAGGATTCTCTCCTAATGCTCACAAGTGCCTCTTCCAGCCAGAGGCAGCTGGAAAAATTGCTCCTCTAAGCACCAGACACTTAATTAGCAATGAGACAAACTCTCCATTTCGCTTGCTTTCTCACTCATTTGTCCTCTTTCGCACAGTCTAGTGCAATGAGAAAGCATGTACCAAGGTCTTGACCAAACACTTTGAACTGCAATCATCTTGGGACACCCAAGGAAGATAATTACCAGCTTTGTTTCTCTCTCCTTTATCCCTTCTTCCCTCTGATGACAGGGGGATGGAGACTCAGCATATCCTCCAGTAGACAGAAATGCCCACATTTCTCTCTCTTTCCCTGCTAAGGGGTCCCCTGTGAGATATACTCCATGCCCTCTGATGACAGTGCTGACATCCTCTTCTTAACTAATCTAGTCCCTCTGGGAAGCACTGGAGAAGTAATTTGGCTCCCACCAAACTTTGAAGTTCAGGTTGTTTCAGGAAGGTTTGTCAGCATGGAGACAGGTGGCAGGGCCTCTGGGTCAGGTACTTGGCTTTGCCAAGGAAAAAGATAAGCCAAGAAGCTTTTAAAAGACCAATATTGTGCTCTGCCTCAACACTGTCTGCTTGCCATGGCTGGAGCTGCAGCATCATTATGGAGCCATGCCATGGGAATGTACTGGACCAGTGCACAAGAATAAGGGAAATACTTATACCATCCTGAAAGACCACTGCTGCCTCTTTTATTATGATGATTTCTGTTTTAAATACAGACCTTGCTGTTTAGCATCAAATCTAGCCTACTTTCACAATTACCAGTGGGCAGTAAGGGGTTCCTCATTTTTATGGAAGGTGAAAGGCAACTAATTCCATAGCATCAGCTTGGACAACTGCTGCCTGAAGGATTCCTGTCCTGTTCAGCATCGTCCATCTCAGGTTTGAATGCTGTGAGCAGGTGGATGAGACGTAACTCAGAGATGTCCAGGTAACAGCTGAAGGTCTCTAAGAAGGAAGACTGCTGAGGCAGTAGGCAACGAGTTCTTCCCCTGTGGTGGGAAGCCAAGCCTTTCCACCTGTGGTGCCTGAGCAAGGGCTGGTTCCATGGCAGTCACCCAGAAGGGTTTTTGCTCTGAGAAGTGTTTTTACCCCAAGAGGAAAGCAGTAAGAAGGGGATCTGAGGATTAATGCTGAAGGGAACTGTGGAAGGGGAAGAGAGAAAAAGCAGGAGAAAGGCTTTCAGTGAGAGCTGAGAAGGTTCAGTCTGTCCAGTACAAGAGTGGTAAACAATCTGGAATTTTCTCATGGCTCTTTTCACATATTTCCCTAAATACCGTACCACTACGAGCAATCCATGTGTGCATGGGACACAACTTCTGTACCAGTTTTCAATAGCTTGTGTGAGATTAGCATCCGCATTACAGAGACTAAAAAGTCCTGGTACAGCTCCTCCAACATCACTTCTGAACCAGACTCACTGTGTCTTAATTCCTAAAAAAACCCTAAAAAACTTTGTCTGTTTACAAAGGAGTAGCAAGCCTGCTTTGTGACCTGGAGAACGAGGTCTTGAAGAGACATTTCAGCTTCATTGTAAAGTTTTCCTGCAAAGCTGGATAGAGGGATAGTTCCTGCTCTGTAATCTAGCAAGCTAAGACTCTGTTTGCCAACATATTCCTCCTCTGTTTTTTTACCTGCAGATCATTGTATAGCAACATCAAGTCTAGTTAAACCAAGCCCTTGACATATTTAAAGCTCTGTGCAAATATTTGCTAATCAATCCCCAAAAATCCCTTCGCTGTACTAAGCAAGTAAATTTTTCTGAGCCTAATTCAGTCTTACAGTGTGTTTCAGCCTCTCCAGTCCCAGGTGGGAGCAGGTCAAATAGGAGCAAGAACACAATCATACAAGCTCAGAGGATAAATTCTTTCCAGCATCCATCTCAGCATTTCCTCTGCCTAAAACAACTGTTGGTACAGCATTGCTTCAGATTATTGTGCCTAAAACTATTTTGCCCAGACATTCTAATTACCCTGTAGTCCAGCACTCAAGATCTGACTCCTCCAGCCTTGTTTAAGACATGATCCTTTCCTCTCTGAACTTTGTCACAGCCACCACCTGACTTTACAAGCTAGTTTCTTGAATTTCAACTTCTCACTTACTTCTCTGGATTTTGGCTGAGCCCTTGCCTCACCCTTTGGATTGACACATCTCTGTCTTTCCTCAATGTCTACTCAAAGGAGTTGATTCCTTTCTTAGTTTTCTTCATTCCACTCCTTGGGTCTGTAACTCAGTCCAGTCTGGTCAAGATTATTTTTGCAAGGCATTTCCCAGTAGGGTTCTTTAACATTTCAGCCACACCATGAAACTGCAGTATTTTGACAAGTTCCTACAACCCCAGAGATCCCTTCCCTGGAGACGCCTGATAGTGGTAGAGCCCTGGTATTAGCTGGGGAGGAATGCACTTACAGCCTCCCTCCTTATACACTGCATTCATTGCTCTGAAAATGTTTGAGACCCATTTTCTGAGAAAGCTCACACCTTTCTCTTTTTTCACCATATGCACTGAAGATTCACACATCCTTAAGTTAGTGTCCTAGATCTGCTCCTGCCTTCCTGCCCGTGGTAGGTCTGCTTTTTACCATCATCGTCTATTCCTCCATGTGGCTGTTACCCTCCATGTGGTTGTAATCCCACAGTGTTATCCCTGCTGGAAGGAATCTTGTGTGCTAACAAGTGTGCATTTGCAGACTCTTCAGTCCCAGTGGGCTAGGCTGTCTGTACAGCCAGAAGGACTGAAGGAGATTTCAGTATCAAACTTAGGCAAATAGCACAGCCCTCGACTTTTTCATGATCTCTCAACAGCAATGCACTTTATACACAGATCTTTTTGGACTCTACATTAGAAATGCTTATTGATGCCAGCTGTATCAACAGCTGGGTTCTTCATCTGCAATGATTTTGTATAGCCTGAAGTCTTTAGGTTTGCCTTCATGGACCAGAGATCATTAGCAGTGAGAATCCTTCAAGTGTTGACTTGGCTAATTTGTCTGCCAATGGGTCTGTGTTGCACTTTTAATATAAAGTTGAGAATGTAAAAGTGAATGGCTTGCATTATCCTATAGGGGTGACCTTGTCACTAGTTCTGCAAGAAGGAGTTTGCTTTTCAGAACAACTGAGGGTCACCAGGCCACCAAACCCTGAGTGAACACAAGACTGTACCCCATCCTCTCCTGAGAGGCTGTCAGTGTTTAAAGTTTAGAAACAACTTGTTGACTGGCTGCTCCCTTGTTACATGTAAGCTGGGCCACGGAAAATTATCAGGGTCTGAAGCAAACTCATGGTTTTCTGGTATCTGAACACAGGAGACTCCTTTCTCTGCTAAAAATGAAGCTGGCCATGAGCACTGGCCAAGAAAAATTTGCATCAGTGGGTGCTGCAGCTTTGGCTCACCATTTTGTCCCATTTACTCAGCCTCTAGCAGAGCTAGGCAGAGACTGCAAAAAAAGAACAGGAAAACAAATCTCCCCTCCAGCACCTGCTCATATGCAGAAGTAAATTCGCTTTATGCTTCTTTGTTGTGGAAAGTTCAGAGTGAATGAACAGTGTTGCTGCTGGTTCGGCCATCTGTCTGGGGCTAGGATCTGAAGATGCTCCCCAGCTCTGACACTGTTTTCTTGCTTTACCTCAAATTAAATGAATAAACTATTTTTGTTTCAGCTTTTAACCTGTAAACAAGGGAAAACACTTCTCTGACCCCCAGCGTTACATCCAGTCAGTATGGGAGTTGGTTTCTGTGGCTATCTGGTATCCTCAAATAAATGCTGCTAGTTGTGCCCAGCCATCCTGACATGAAGAGAGGTATGTCTACCAAAGGCCACCTCACTCAACATCTACTGAGACAAGTACTGGAATGTGGCTCTCTTGTTTACAAACTATTTCTCCATGCAGACCACAGACTTGTTGAAATTGAAGCAACCAAGATGTCCAGTGAAAGCATGACAAGTAATTTACCGTCCTGGCTGCTTTCATGTTAAAAAACCAAGACTCATTTCTTGCTATTCACTTTATGGTTTCTTGAACTACAACTAACTTTTCTGGCCCTTCTTTATAATTTTTTTCTCCTTCTCCTTATATCAAGTGCATTATCATGTAAAATAAAAAAGCACATGAAATGGAGAAAAGAAATAATGGAAAAGGGTTTATTGCAGGAATTCCCCCTTGAAGCCTCCATCTCCTCCTACAGATTCCAAATAAAAGCCTCTTGAGGAAGATAATAGAATAACAAGCCAGGTTACTGAAGTGGGGAACAATCAGGAATCAAGTAAGATGGAAAGTGGAAAAAAGAGTCATAATAAAAAACAAGAATGAAAATGATATTTCAGCAGCATTAGTGCTGAACAGATCACAGTTTTTAAGCCAGAAGTGTGGTTTGCAGATGATAATAAAAATAATTAACTTCAAGTCTCTTCCTTGTTCTTCCATCCTTTGTTCCCACCTACATAATCTCACAGGATCCTTTGACACAAAAGCAAATTTTATCGTATTGGTTTTATTCTCCCCAGTTTAGTACAGCAGTCTCAAGGCCTGGGCTGCAGACGTTATGAATGGGTTGTTACTTTGGCTGAGGACAAGGCTCTACAGAGGTCCTCCTTTCTTTCCATTCTCTTCAAAAAGGCCTGTTGAAAAACTCTATATTTTGAAATATGACCCTTCAGCTCATGCAACACAGCATGGAAATTCCCAGGTCTCTTCCTCTTGTTCTCTGATGTGAGTGAAGAGGATGGTATTGGTCCAGCCCTGCTTCTGACTAGAGGAAGAGAAGTGTGGGGGTTTTTTAATGAGGATTAACCATTTCAAACAGATAAGTTTGTTTTTTCCTCCCCTTTGTGTCCGCCACAAGTCCTATCCACTGAGGCCAGTCTGGGAAACACATCTCACATCCTCACGGGGACTTGCTATCAGCATCCCTCTTGCGGGGTGCTGGGGCTCTTGCACCAAGCCTGGATCAGTCATGACATATGAGAAGGGTCAAGGCTCTCAAACACATTGCAGAAATGAGATTTTGAAGGAAATGCTTTAAAGGAGGGCTTCCTAAAATAACATAATCCCCTGCTTCTCTGCTGTTGGAGTGTGTATCTTAAAGCAGGAAGGTCAAAGTCTAAATTTTTGGATGAATCATTATTAGGGCTTAAAATCGGCGAATTCAGGGGACTGGCAAAGGCTGGCATGGCTTGGTTAGATGATTGGTGCACTTTCTCCACAACCACAGCCAATATTATGTCACTTGGAAACTTTCTTTTGAGGATTTTGACGTTTCTTTGACAAGTGATTTTATTTCTCTACAAAGCATGCTTGAAAATACTATTACCAGAACGTGGTCAGCACTGAGCAGTTTCCTTGCTTATAGCTCCCAAAACTGCCTTTTGCAGAAAGTCCATTTCCCCAAAGAGCATCTTCACCTGCTATTTCACCCTCCACAAAGGATTCACTTGCTTTTCGGTTCTCCCCAACATACCTCACTGCCAAATCTTTCACTGAGGCTTTGCAAGCTCAATCAGTCTCCCAAGAAATGCCTCAGTCAAGCTCTGACTTGTACCAGGACATATCTCAGGTGGTGTTTTCTACTGTTCAGGTCTCTGGCTCCTCATGATTGCTCATGACTCTGGCTAGAATTTTAAGCAAGATCTCTGGTGACACATCTACTGGCTTTCACCTTTGAACATGGCATGTAGTGACTCAGCTAAGTGTTGCAACACAGAGCCAACGCGTTTACTTGAAAAAAATAAATTATGAATAGGTTGGTTTTCTTAAAATATCTGATCTGCTTTAGTCATTATCCTTAATGCATCATTGCACGAGCAAAGAGCAGCATCACTGATGTGTGAGCAGGCTGTCTTTGTCCTGCATGTAGCATTTGGAGTCTGGAGAATCTCTTTTCTGCCTGGGAGGAAAATGCCTTGTTATGAAGGCCAAACTTTGAGTGGGATGGGGAGGGAAGGGAGAAGTGGGTAGATGGATGAGTTACCTGCTCCTTCCTTCCTTCTGATTTAATTCAGCAGAACATGTCCAGGGAGTGGAGCTTGGATTTCACAGCTGAATGGCAAACACCACATCAGCCCGGCAATGTTTCTGCTCCTGAAGCATTCAGGTGGAGCCAGCAACACATACTGCTGTTTGGGGCTGCTGACTTTTAAATTCCTTTACCTAAAGTGCTCCCCAGACCCCCTTTTCCACAACAGGTTGTTTCTGCAGAACCCTCAGACCCATATAACTGAGGCAATGTACCTAAGGGGAGGACAGAGCAGAGAACTCGTTCTTTTGGCTACCTTAGTGGTTTGAATGTGACGAGGTTTGGAAGGACAGGAGATCTGTGTGACCCAGGCATGGGGCTATTTACCTATGCAGAATTTTCAGGGCTCCTTTCCACTGCAAACACTAAAGAAAGAGTAGTATAATTTGAAAATGCATTTGATTTTCTTACTCAGCTGAGTTCCCAATAAGAACAGGCTGCCAGTTTCTTGTTGCAGAAAAATACCCGACTGGCGTGACCCTGTTTACATCATTGATAATTGGGCACAGCCAGGGGATAGCTGTGTCACCCTCCAAACAAATTTTTTTTGCATGAATTTTGAATGCTTTTGCTTGGTATTTTGCCTTTAAAACAGAAAGAGGATTAAAAAAAAAAAAAGTACTTTTCCCTGGGGCACCATCAGATGCTAATAAAATCTTTAATTAATTCAGATTCGGATGGGCTCACATTTCTCTCGCTAGCTCACAACTTCAATCAAGTTTTTTTTCCTTTCGTGACGCTGCTTTCATGCCACTTTTCACTGCATTTCTGATTTATCTGAAACTGTGCTATATGGGCATGTTGGCAGGAAAGGCTTGGATAAAAGAAGACTAGGATGAGAGAAATCATTAGCACGGGATGGATTTTCTGTTGGTTTTTTTTTTTCTTTTTTGGAAGAAAACCCAAAAGGTCTTATTGCTGTTATGATTCCCCCAGAAACTCTTTAAATTACAGACAATTCGCTTGATTGGACTGCACTGGTCTTAAGCATTAGAGACAAATCACTCTTAACAAACATTAAATCAAATAAGATAGAGAGAAATCTTGATAATGCGAAATGAATTCTGTAAAATTAAGACATCTGCTGAATGTTCACTCCATAATAAAGTGATAATCTCCCTGAAATGGCCCTGTCTCATTACCAGTTTGACGACTGCTGTAGATGATATTCTATAATACTGGTTAACCAAAAAGAAGTAAGTGGTAAATTTTTTTTTACTGGCCCAGTAAGAAAGAAAGGCCTCACTCTGCTTTTTTGTCAGTCCTTCCACGGTCAATCTCCCCATTCACTTGCCATCCTTTGTCTAAAAGAGTTACTGTACAGGGTACAGAAATTGTTTCAGAATTGTCAGAGGGAAGCATTTCAGACACCATCCTCTAAAGGCAACCAAAGGAGTTTTCCTAGGAGTTTCAGAACTAATAGTCCGAAGATAGAGGCAGGGAATAGATGTATTCCAGCCCAGGGAGAGGCTGCACAAAGAAAGACCACATTCCTAGTGCTCCCAGCCCTGGCTCTGCTTGCCAGAGGCTCCCTGGGAGCCAATGAGCAGAACAGGCTGCTAGCCAGGGTGGACACTGCATGCAAGGTGAAAGAGGGCACTTAGGAAGGGCTGATTTCATTTATAGACTTTCATTTCACTTCCTGTCTCAGCTCCTTGCTGGAACAATCTTGGAGGATAACCTGACCTGGAGTCTCTTCTACTCTGTGCTCTTAAAAGGTCGATCAATAAGCTCAGGAAGGAAGAAAAACCATGTGGTTGAATTTCCTTAAAATATACATGTAGCTGTGCTAAGCAGCAAGAGATTGAATTCAGTGCTCAGAAGGCTGAGCAGCATTTACAACTGCTTCCCTCCCACGACGCTCACCCAGGCCTCCTGTTCCTGAGCTGTCCTGCAGGAACACATCTGTGATGCTGCACTTCTGCAGGGAATTGTAGCCTTTCTTCCAGGCTCTTGGCAGAACTTCTATATGGAAAAGAGAGATCCCTTTGAAGTAGAAGCATCATTCTCCCCTGATTCTTTTGGGATCTTGCCTCTGAATGCACCTTCACCTGATTTGCTCTGGATTACCATGAGATAATCAACCCAGCATATGTTTTTGCAATCTTGCTGCAGATCACAGAGCACTACTTGCTGCATAAACAAAGTGCCATGGCCCGGGGCAATATTATAATTGAATAGATATAACAGATTATGATCCATTTGATGTGCAGCATGGAGCTGCTGCACTCCCTGTCATATTCCAGCAGAGCGAAGCTAGAGACTTTTTCTAAAGCATCCATACAACCAGGAAACACAAGCAAAAGGCTCTCAAAATAGTAATAATAGCACAACATTTCTTTAGGGCTGACAAGTGTGTTGAGTACTGCAGTTTCACCCTTAATCTGTCATAAAGTTAGACAGTTCTATCAATGGGGAAATAAACAGTTGGGATAATAAAAGGTGAGTGCTGAATAGCAACCCTTCAGCACCCTCCAGGCTTTATTAGGATAATTGATTTTGGAACATTAATAAGGATATTGATTATCTTTAAGGAATTGAAACGCAGGGTGAGGGAGGGAGCTGGAGAGGAGAGAGCTGCTGCTCTTGGCTACAGACTCATGGTGGGAGCACAAGCCCTGTTACGAAGAGTCGATCAGCTGTGCCGAGGGATTAACTTTTATCTTCAACATGAATTAGGAAAGTGATTTCTGCAAGTGTGTCATCCACATGATGAGGACCCGAGAAATTACAGAGCAAGAGTACTTCAAATGCCACAAGGCTTGTCTTATCACTGGTAACCTCACAGGCAGTTTCCATTTTGTGACTCAGCACTTCGAAGCAGGCAGAGCGATGGTTCAGCCACAGTGGGGCTGAGGGGGAAAGAAAGTCAAGTAGAAGGTCTTTGTGGAGGAGGCTTCCATGCAGCAAGGAACTGATTAGATCAGGAGTGTAATCAGCTCCCTGAACTTCAAAAGTGAGGTTTCACTGATCAGTGAATTTCAAGACTAAAAGAGAACTCTCATAAATATGGAATTTCACTTTCTTTCTTTTCAAGATCAAGTGGTTTGCATGATTATTTTTTCCTTTCAAATTTAAAGCCCTGACTTTCTGATATGTTATAGAAAAAGAAGACTGTTTCCAGCTATTGAGTGAACAAAGTCACTCTTGCAGATTACTCTTCCAGTAAAATAATAGCCTTGAGTAATGCTACACCATGTGGCAAAATCAGAGTGAGCCTTGCATTTTAGATACTGTTGTCACTTAACCCAAGTGTCAGGTGGCTTCTCAGGGTCTTGTTTTGATTGATTTTAAGATGAACCTGGACCTGAACATGTCTGCTGGTTAGGTTTCCTGTATCGTATTTTGAACTTCCAAGTTGTTGCACTAAAATGCTCTACAAAAGCACATGGATATGTTTAAAGGAGTTTCATAAAACTGAAGATCACGTGGTATGAAATAAATTTAGAGACAGAAGCTGCCAGGACCAGCTTTGTGCCTCAAAATCATCTAAATATATGTGTACACCAGAATTGAACGTCTTCTTTGATGGGTCTCCCATGACTGCAAGATATTAATTTTTGAGTGTGAAGCTTTTAGTAGTTTCTTACTGATGCACAGATGATTTATATGGTCCCACTGGAGCAACCAATGACCCTGACAGAAATGTACCACAGAAACAAAGATCTGCTATTAACTTCAGGTACATTTCAACCCAAGATCTTATTAGGAAATGCCTAACAAATCATGAAATGCAAAGACAGCAAACAGCTGCAGCTGAAACTTCCTGTTTCAGAATTAAGACACTGGGTTTTCATACTCTAGCCAAAAATCTTGCCCCCCAGGATGAACAGACCAAAGACATCTGTTAATGGGAGTTATGCTCCAACTTCAGTGTTTTGGGGAGTTATTCCAGGACTTTCAGCATTTCTTCCTACAGCTCCACCTTCAATATCCTTTACAGCTGTGGATGATCCTTGTGCTCTCTGACCATTCACAAGGAGAGTTTTTCTTGCTCCCCCATCCTCTTTATGCTCCAGAAACAAGGGCGATGCTTTTGGCACGCTGCTGCATGTGGGCACAGGGGCAGTAAGGGCTTGTGACACACAGCTTGACTGTTTTGCCTCGGCTTCAGAACGGCAGTCACGTCCATGTAGCACACAAAAAGAGTAACTGATGTACACATTTTTTCTTCCCTCAGCTTGTCTTGTATCTTGGTCCCAAAAAGTAGATAGTGAGTGGAATATTTGGAAGAATGAGGCCACTGATAAAGATTATAATAGACAGGTAATTATAATAAAGAAAGAATTATTAGATAACTGGATAGATAACTGGATGGATAGATGTGGATAGATATCTGATAGAGTTTTTTCTCTTTTGCAAAAGCCCTAAAATAAAGGAACTCTTGCACATACATAAATCATCTAGCTCCAGGATAGGAGCAAAGACAAGTTCCCATAGCAACAAGATCTATGCTGTAAAGCTGCGCTGCCCTTTGTTATGTATCATTGTGATATTTCTCTCAGACATGTCATTGGCAATTACCCACAGAAGGAGAGCTCAAATTGTGCAGGAGCCCAGCAGATCCACCTTACATTATTTTTCTGTAATTAATGAGATTATTGAATTTCCACACTAATAAAGCATGGCAAGGAGTCTGAAAACAACTTCTCTCTGAGCCAATTTAGGGTGATTTCTCAGTGCAGCACCCCCCACATCTCCACACACACACCTCTGCACAGACTTTGGTGCAGAAGAAAAAGGATAGCATGAGCTTCTGTAGAGCGTTCCTGCTCTGCTATGAGTCAGCTCGCCCGAGCAACATTGACGTTTCTGTGTTGCCAGGAGGTGAAACCCTGTGTAAATGTTCCTAAAAGCAGTTTTCAAGCTATTCATCTTTGATAACATTGTTTCTTTATGAATGCTTGAGCTTCACTTAGCTGCCTATGCATCACTTTTTGACAGGTCTCCATCTATTCCGCTGCTGCCTGCATGCAGAAAGCTCCCTTTCACATATAGAAGAGGCATTTGCTTGAGTCAATCTCCTCTGAAGCTTTTTTTCCGATGGAGTTTCCTTTCCAGTGGGCCCTATCCTGCCCTGGATGTCAGCAGATTGCACCCTTGTGCAGTGGGGCAGGGAAGGAGCAGGACATGATAGCACTGCCTGGCTATGGTGCGCTGGGAGTGCCAGTTCAGGTCCTGCACAAATCAGGATGTCATCTGTGCATCGAGCCACAATGATTTTGTGCATGCTGTTCAGCTCTTGAGGGACACGGAGAGAAAGGGCTTTCCCTTCATCTCTCCTCCTCACCCAGCACTTCTCTCCTCTTATTTTTTATTTTTAATTATTTTTTAATATTTGAGGAGAAAGAAATATGTGGCAGGAGTCAATTTTACTTATGTACCCAGGAGGGAACACTCAGGAAAAAAAGTACAGTAGGGTTTGGTCCCTTTGTTATTGAGTGCATGGAGAAGGATAACCTTTGCCTTGTTGTGCCTCCTCCGGAAAGAGGGATCAGCGCTCCCGTGGGGCCAGTGGACTAACCCTGCATCCACTTGTAAACACTTTAAGATCTTCTAATGCAACATTGATAGATAGAGAGATGAAACACAGAGGACTTGTGCCAGCATATTGGAGAGCATTGAAGAGTCATTACCTCATTTTGCAGCTGGTTTTTCTGCAGTAATGCCGTTGTGGGTCTTTTAGAGATGCTTCCTGCTATTTATCTCCTTCAAAGGTTTCCAACGTGCATCTGCCTCCTCGGCTCCTGGAAGCATTTTGAAATTCTCCCACGACATGTGCTTTCTGGAGGCAGAATGTTGCTAGGATCACTGAAAAGTCTTTTCCTCGCCTGTTCCCTTCCTTGCAATAACAATAATTTATTGGGAAGGTGTTTGCCAGGTCCTTGCTCTCATGTGGGAGATGCAGGGAATGAGGCCCCAAGGACTTGACATTCTCCATAGACGGCAGCAGTTCAGGCAGAAAGTGCAATGGACAGCTGGGGGATGATCTGTCTTTGAGCACAACAACTTATCTTCCCATGGTAAGCCTGCAGTGGCAGGTCCCCACCGCTCTCCCTCTAGATGAGTTACTGTGTTGGGCTTTGAGGCAGCACTTTCACCAAGAAATATTTTGCCTGATTTGCCGTGGAGAGCTCCTACCTCCTAAATGTGCTTGACACAATCTCACAGAGCACTGTGGGGCTGAGCAACACAGCCAGCACGTCCTGATGCTGCTCTTAATTCCAGCACTGCCCTTTGGGCAACCATTTTTCTCCTCCTGCCTCAGCAGCTCCTCTTGTAGAGAAAAACCCTCATTTTTATTTTTTTTTTAATGCTCCTAGTTCTAATAGAGGAAAGCCCTGAAATGACATTTACACCCACCTTTTATTTTACCAGCCTAATTTCAATCTTGTTTCTGTTCAGATTTCTTTCTATTCCTTTCTCTCTACCTACCCACCTATACACCTGAGACTGTCTAATCTCTCCATGGTAATTCTCTCTCTCCATGTTTCCACTACCAAAGTAGTTATGTTCTTATGTTCAAATGTGTTCTCTGTTCAATCTCAATCTCAAACCTATTGCTATTTCTCACAGGTTTTCCAGCTACCTCCACACTTAATAATGATCAGATAAATATCTATGCTCAACATTTTCCCATTCCTCAACACAGTTTGCCAACTAATTGAAGAGCATCCTGTTTCCATGTGAAATATATTGAAAAGCTCAGCTAGTATCATAGCCAGAACCAAAATGATGTATCTATAGTTTGGCTAGGCCTGCTTTTCCTGATTTATTGGAAAGTATCAGGATCAGAAGAACAAATGGTACTTTCTTCAAAGCTGAAAGGAAATGTCAAATTCTGCTGCTCAAGAGCTGCATGATGTTTAATTTCTGCCGATATGACACAATATTCTGGAAAATTGCACAAGACATTTTAGAAATACAACGTACAGCTTCCATTCACACAAAACACCATCATGATCAATTGGCAAGTAAGTCATATCCTTAAGTTCACTGAAAGCAGATCGTCTTAAGTCTTCTTTCTAATTTCTAAGATTAATTGTTATCTTGTTCCATGTACCTACCTTCGTCAAACATGAGCACAAACAACCCTGCTTGCAGACCCTAGGGAAATGCTACCTGGTGGAGGAAAACATTTTCTTAGGCATCTTACTGCAATTCTAGGCTTAATACACCTGCAATAGGAGGAAACTGTGCATAGCAAGAAGAATTAAAAGTTTAACTATAAGATTCAAGGCAGGTTAAGTACCAAACACATACCAAAGAGGAAAATGGAAGCACTAGTTTCTCCAGCCTATAATGAAATCTACTACTTCATAACCCCACCCTCTCTGGAAGAGGGATGTACTAAACACTAAGGATCACCTGAATTCCATTCCTTCAGAAATAGTTTCTGTGTTCATCTTGTTCCTCCCAGGTGAGGCCTGAGAGGGAAGTGTGATCTGACAGCCTTGGAGATGATAACAGCCTTCTGGGCTCTGACTGCTGTCCTCTGCTTCCGCACTGGTAAGGGAAGAGACGCTTCAGAGCTCACTATAGCTCCAGCCTGCATATTCAGTCTAATGGGTCTAGTGTCAGTCTTGGGAATGTTCTGCAGACACATCAGCAGTGTGCTTAGACTGCCCAAACTGCTCCTCCTCAGCACTGAAGTTCTCACAGCTCAGTAGAACTTTGAGATTAATTGATGGCTTTTCATTATTTTCCATTTTCCCAATTTTTAAATAATGCATAAAACAATAAAAAATAATCACAGAGTCAGAGAACTATAGAATGGTTTGGGTTGGAAGGTACCTAAAAAACCAGCTCATTCCAAACCCCTCTGCCATGGGCAGAGATACCTTTCACTTGATCAGGTTGCTCATAGCCCTGACCAACCTGGCCTTGAAATTTCTAAAGGACTCATTATTACCAGAGGAATGTTGACAAGACAGGAAAAATCATTCCATCCAGGAACTGATTTTTATCTCCCTTCCCTGGAAAAATCTGTTCTATTAGCCACTGTTAGGACTGGATATGGTGTCAGGAGGGCTGATCAGTACAACTGACTTTATGTTAAAGAAAATATAAATCAAGGTGAAAACAAGCCTTTTAACATGAGAGTCATTTGCTCTTGAGACCAAATTGGAAGGGAGCTCAGACCCAGCAGCTGCCTCCTCCCATCTTGCTCCACACAGAGACCATCATTGGACAAATTATGGAAACTGAACTTTGCTCAGCATCTTCTTTTAATTTTGTTTCCAGTCTGGCTTAAAACCAAATGGAAAACTATATCATTCTTTGCAAAAAAAAATCATACCCCAGGAATTAATTTAGGATTAATTTAAGCTTTCTTGATCAGCATTATTTGGTTTGATATTAATTGTTACTTTATGGACAGCCTATTACATAATTTCAAAACAAATATTAATTTGGAGAATAAAAATAAAAATCTGTTATTCCCAATGCTAGCATTCATTTCATCCCCTTTTCTTCCCTCCAGAACAAAATTTGGACAAAATTTGGCATAAATCAGGAATACATTTTAGTCCTGATGAATCTACTTTTCCCAATTTTAAGTGGTTTTGTCAAAGTTCTTCCAAACTGTTCCACCTTCAGTTTACCTCTGGCCTTTACTGTTTTACCTCCTCCCTTGGCTCCTGCAAACTATTACTTCAAAAACAAAACACAAACAGATGACAATTTTCTATGAACCTTTCTGTTCAGACCTTCTATTAACCTTTCCCTTTGTACATAAAAACACCAATAAAATATAATCTCCCCCTGGAACCCTGCAGAGATTTGTTCCTTTTTTGACCTAATACCCAGGTTTTAGCCCAACCACGTTTCACTTACTGTTTACCTTTGTTTTCTTTTCTTTCTTCTCACCAGACTGGTAAAAAAAATCCTGAAAATTCATCCAAACTACAAACATTTTTTGGCATATTTTCCAAATCGCCTGCTAGCGTGTTTAGGCTACTGTGCAATGAGAAGGAAGCGAGAGCCTGTGGAAGAAAGTCTGCAGTGAAGTATTAGGCTGATAAGTGATAATGTTCCCTCCAGGTACTGCAGGAGTAGAGATATTCTTACACACGGTACTTCCTGCGTCTTGTTAATAAACTTCTCTTCCCGCTGAGCCTGTCTGAGTGCCTCTAATACAGCCTCCTCTCAGTGAGGAACCTAATGGTGCAGTTTTCACGGGTAATCAGGCAGGCTGAGGCCAAGGACTCCAAAGGCAGGTGCATTCCCGGCTGGCCAAGCGGGTTTTTAAGTGGGAGGGGGAGAGAAGTTGTGCTCATGTGTTGGCAGGGATGGACATGACTGAGAAGCTGGTCCCACAGGCTTGTGTGTGTTTGTTTCAGCAAAGAGGCATGATGGGGGTGGGATGGGTGAACCATCCTGTGATCAGAAGTCAGCCTTTGTGAAAAAGTGAGAAACTGAATGTACAAACCCCAATCCTTCCTCCTAAAGTCCCCCTACCTAAAGGGTCAGTCCATCCTACCCAGGCCAGAGTTGGGCTCACAGTAAGGAGACCTTATTCTGTATCCTGTTGTGTGTGACAGTGTTTATAATGTTTACAAGTCTATCAGGAAAAATTCTTCTGGATGTGACATCCATAAACACCTACAACCCTGAAACAATAATGTGTGAGTGGAACATTTGAAAGTCAAGAAGCACTAAAATTTATGTTTTTTTTCTGCTTGACACATCACTGAACAATGAAGGGAGCAAACTTTTACTGCCAAGTGAAGCAGACAAAGGAGGTCTTTAATCTCTGGGTTTGATAATTTTGTCATATATAATAAAGCTGCAGTTCAAATATTGCTACAGCAATCTGCCCTGCTTTTGTGTTAATGAAGAAATTCAAGGTGTGCCACCAAGTGTGGCACCTTTCAATATCACTGTCATTATCACACCAGTCCTCTCTTCATGGTGGCATGAGAACAACACAAAACTTCCAAAATTTTTAGTGTTACTTTGCAACCCACAACAGGAGAATGAGAATCTGTTCTTGGGTGTGCATTAGAAAATATTCACAAAATTGCAGATGTTTTTCAACCCAGAAATTGCATGTTTCTTCAATTTTTCTGCTTGTTATTAATCTTTTGTAGCTGACTATCTATGGACTGTTGTTTCTGCTCTCTGATGGCTGAGTAAAGGTGTGTTGGAAGAGCAGCTAACTTGGCACTCTATCTCACCTAAACATGATTGTGAAATGAATGTATGAGTTGAGCTAAAATACATGAAGCTTTGAGGAGATTTGCAAATAACATCCAGATATTGGCAAATAGAAAATAATCTCATCCTGAGAATTGAAATAAGCCATCTCAGACCTTTTCTTTTCAAACAGAATCATGCATCATAGTACAAGAGAGGAAGTCTAGTTATTTGATGATGGATTTTTTTTCTAACCAAACTGGCTACAATCTTTTGCATCCCACAGGCTTTTCCCCCCTCTCTTTTCCTTCTCTTTCCTGATCCAGCATGGGTCAGAGCAGCTTTCTAAATGTAAAAAGCTTTTTAGCTGTAATTCTTTCCTTACAATTTCATATTTTAGAGATTAAGCCAGCATGTCCAATATGATTTCATCCCAGAGTCTGATTGCCACATTTCTATTCCCAGCATGTTGAGAGACAGGTCTCATGGTAACTGTGAGCTTTTTATTCTGGACACCTAGTCTTTGATCTTCACAGCACAATGGATGGAGAGCTGCACAGATAAGTTCATGGAAAAACTGCTGAGCAGGACAGGTCCTATGGGGAAACACGAACTGTGATGGTGCCAGCTCTGCTGTGTGACCACCAGTTTTCTGGTGACTGGCAGTGACTGAGGGAAGGAGCCATACAAGTACAAGTACAAGAGCAGATAATTCCCCACAATGTACCTCTTCCCTAGATAGACTTTGATTTTCCATAGTTTGGAGTTTGGAGGTAGAAAGAGGATAAATTTTGAAGACACTGCTTCCAACATAAAATTACATGGTGATCATCATTTTTTCAGTGCTTTTACAATCTCTGTTTCCACTGTTGTCCTAACTGTGTAAGATCTTTGACAAACAGCTCTGAAAGAAGGGCTCAAGTATTTTTTGGCTACCAGCCATTGAACAATAGTCATCTTGCTGCTGGACCACATTGTAGTGACAGTGTCTCTTAACGAGCACTGAGTTCCTCAATTCCACAGTAGGGGAAAGCCTGGCCACTAAATGGCAGAGTTAAGGGAGCAGAGTGCATACTATCAGTTCTATTTCAGTTCCAACATACCACGTTAAACACTTGGAGGATGGTTGGAGGTACATGGGCAACACAATAATGAAAATAAATTTCTTGTTGGATGTTAAATATCATGTTGGATGGATGCAATGTCCTAACACCGTATCTAAACCACCTCTGGGGGAAGATTCCATATGAAGTTTTATTTGCTGAGGGATATGGTGTGTTTTTCACCATCAGAAAAACTGTCATGAATTTTGGATGGCTTTTGTGGAGTGATCCTTTAGTTCTGCGGTGTTGAGCTGCAGTTTATGTACCATGGGGTAGGGATGAAGGGTCCAAAGACCTCTGCTTGAAAGTAGTCAGAATCCACAAAGTAAGAATGGCTGAAAATCACTGTCTAGTTAAAACATACATTATGGCTTTGGCACTGAAAAAAAAAATCTTTTGGTCATGCCAGTCCCTATAACAAAGCATCTGAATCTCTAAAAAATTGTTATTTGTTAACAATTTGAGGTACATTAACTAATACCATAACGTTGATTTTCCATGTGGGAACTGTGAGCTTTTATTTCCAATTGTACTCTCTTGCTAGGCAAACAAAGGAGCAGCAAATCAGAGACACATGACAGCTTCTGTGAAGAGAAGATCCTGGAGAGTTTGAGGTACTGAAAAAAGGCTCAGCAAGAAAAAAAAACAGTCATAACCTAAATTCCAGGCAAGGAAGGTTTCCACAGAGATGGAAAAGTTATAATAAAATGTATCTTAGCTCGCTTTGCAGGAAAGCACACCAGTGCAGAGGAAAAGAAGAGCTCTTGCACAAAAGCCCAACTGATACTTGATATTTCAGATGATGTCGAAGGCTTTCCCACCTCTGCTGTAGCAGCTCCTTCCCAGAGACCCGTATTGGGCTCAGGATTGTGTGATCCATGCTGTACATGACCTTCAGGCTGTTCTTGAGGTCTCATGGTTATTCAGCCAGTTGGGAATGCTGCTTGATCTGCTCAGTGTTTCTTCCAACACCCTCTTGAAGGCACACTGAAGCTTTCATCCTGTGTTCTTACATACCCCTAGTGCCACACAAGACCATGTGTCTCCTGACAACTGGAATTACTCTGGAGATATATTTGGTGAAGAAGATATGCAATTAGATTAAGGTATATATACATCCTATAGCGAGGGATACAGAGATGCATAAACGGGGAACATGGTGAATTCAGGTCAGCAGATCTGTCAAAATAACTTCCCAGGTTCCAACTAGGAACCGAATCCAAACATGATGGGACACTGAGGGGCTGTGCCAGTATTGCAAAAACGCATGAGAGGTTTCTACCCCCCTGCTGCAAACTCACACCTTGATCAGCCTTGACTTTTAATGAGCCAGGCCAGCAACTCATATAACCTATTTTATCCTAGACATTCCTCCAGTGCCTTTTAAATGGTGGTATTTACACCGGACTTCTGAGCTCCAAACATGCAAACACGGGCCACTTAATTAACTACATGTCCTCTCAACACTTCCATACTGATGTGATGGCATCGAGGTATGTTTCAGTGTTTTTAAAGGCTGCAGGCTATCACTGAGGGCAAGTGACACTGATTGCCAGCAATATACTCCACCACACTCAAGCAGCTTTCCAGTAGCTTTTCCAGTTTCCTAGCAACAAGGCCAGTGAGAAGACCTAAAAGTCTTTCTTAACAAGCTATGTTTGTCCAGAATATGCACTTATCACTGCACTGCAAACAGCAAATAATCTCCTAGGCCAGCTGATTATTAATAGAGGAAAATGCGAGAGAGAAGCCTATTTCAAGAGGGACTGACCCTGTAAATTTTTTAGGCAATCAAATATTTGTCTCTCTGGGGAGGGGGATGTGGATTAGAGAGGACATAGATGCCCTAATTTTAAATCTTCATGTTTTCTATTCTGGGCTTTTCTAACATGCTTCAGGGTTATTGTTGTGGACTTTCCTGGCGCCACTGCACGGTCTCAGGTGAGATGCTGTGCCCTTTGCTCCCTCAACCAGTCCAGAGTGCTGACTCCCACTGAATTTGGGGGGTAGCACCAGAAAACGGCAAGTGCATTACTAAACACATACATGTAAGAGCAAAGAAGCAGCCTCAGGATTTAAAGTGTATGTGAGTTTTAACTGCTTTATTTGTCTATTTACTTTTACAGAGCTGACTTACACAGCTAATTAACTTCTTTTCTTCCTCCTCCTCTTTTTAAAATTTTTTTCAGAAGCCAAATTCCCATATTTTTTCCTGGCAAATGGATATGTTGAAAGGCAGCCCTCCTCCACACAGATACATTTTTTTCACAACTTTCAGCTAATCATGATACACTCTGGATGATATATGTAGCTCTAACCCTCAAGCAATCATTTCCTTTTATGACTCTGAAGGGACAAAACCAGATGACATGCCGAGAAAGTTAAATTCTGAAACTTTTCAAGACATTCAGAGTTGTGCGAATGATCGGAAAGACACAGAAGTAGGAAGGAGAGGGCTAAAGAGTGACACTTGACCATCTGCCGACATTGGGAAAGAATAAACACTGAGGAGAAATACTAGGAAATTTTCAGGTGCTGTGCGAGGGCACAAATGGCAGCAGCATGCCAGAATAATCAGAGGCACACACTGTCTGAGGAGTGGAACATGCTTCTGGCTGGGAGCCCAAATCCTGAATTCCCTGGCCCCCAATCCCCCAGGCAGGACTGCTGAAGTGTGCAGCGCTGGAAATCAGAAAGGATTAAAGCTATTAGGATTCATCTATATAAGAATACATAAAGTCTGGACAGACACAGATGTATTAGAGCAAGTTGGCTCACACTGCTTTTGCATTGCTTAGTACTGGAATAACTCTTTTCACTTTAATGCACTTATTCCCATTGATTTATGCAGCTATGAGAGGAGTCCAGCCTACCAAGCTCAAATAGATCTTTTAGACTGTGTGATTATGCCAGGAAATGTGGAACAGTCCCTCATATCTGCAGGAATGTATCTGTCAATGTTAATTTTTTTGTTTAAAGATATTCGTGTTGTCCTTCTTGGGTACTCTCTTAGAAAGGAATAGCAGTTTGAGGTGTTCTCTATTGACTGATCATGTCAGGATTAGCTACAAATAACTAACTTTTAGATGAATCAAGTAGAACAAGGCGAGGTCCTCTTTTGGTTACAAGCTTGAATTTTGTTTCCTGAAAAGCTTACCCAGCTGCCTAGTGGTGGGAAAATAGCCAGCAGATAAGAAGAGGAGAATTCTAAGTGAAGATGAAATAATGCAGAGCCCTCTGTTGCTGACTGAAGCAAGCAGAAGATAATTCCTCCACTCTCTGTCATCTCCACTAGTTTTCTGTAATTCTAAGCATTGACTACACTTTGCAGGTGCTCATTTCTTTCCCCTGACTATAGGACAGTCAGGCTGGGGAGGCATTTCTAGGCAGCTTGCAGATGTTTTGAGGGATTGTGAGTTTTAAAATTTAACAGGAGGCAGAGAACCACTTAATAATATTTGATGAGAACAAGCAGGGAGGAGAAAGACATAATATTTCTCACCTCAGATGTGATTTTTTTTTCCCCTTGAAATAAAAGAGCAGGATGTTCCGAGGAAGTTTACATCCCAAAACTTCAGTCTGGACAGTCCTTGAACAGTAAGTGATGGCAGAGTCAAGATCTAAAGGCAGCTGTGTTTTGAGCTTGTCTCAGTACTTTGGAAACATCTGCATTCTTTATCAACATCCAGTAAAAAGATGAAGCAGTATTTCTGCAGCTGCAGTAGAGTGATGTAACTAGAATACATTTAATTTTATTTCAAGATTTGGCTACCTCTTATGCAGGGCAATGGAGGATATTGTGGATGACTAACATGCAAAAGATATTCAGAGATTTTGGAGTAGTGAGAACTGAGTTTTCCATGTCACACAAGGTCAGAGACAGTAAATAGACTGAGAAAAAGAAAGTACCTTACACAGGTACGCATCTGCAGTGGGAGCCTAGCCCTGGTGTTCATTGGTAAAGACAAGAGAACAAGGCTGTTTTTTGTCTGGAACAGAGGAACTTGAGAATTTACTCCAGATAAAATAAGAACAAATCAAAATACTGTGCCTAAATTTGATCTATGGTTGATTGCTGTGATCAGAAAATACATGATTGAGCATTAGTGTATGATTTATTTTCACACAGTCAGGTGTGGGCTGTCTATGCTGAAACACATAAGAGGATTTGATCCCATGCTATTCCCTGCCTTGGGGCCAGGGAGATAGCCATACCACATGCTACGCTGTTCTAAGACATTAACCTTTTGAAGTTTGCCCATGCTGATTTATCTCTCCACCACCAAAAAAAAAAAAAAAATCCAGAAACAACCTATTACCTGGCACTCCAGTGATCCCCTTGATAAAGATAACTTTTCATTTTAGGAATATATTTCTTTAGGTGTCTGCTAATACAAAGATGGGACAATGATCTCTATATCATAGCTTGCTTTGTTGAGACTTTAAAGGACTTCTCCAAGCTCTCCAAAGACCAATTGAAATGAATGCTACAGTCCAATTCAGTATAAGATTTCTCCACAAGTCAGAAAAATAAGCAGTGCCCAATTTATCAGACAGACAGAAGGCTCATTTGATTAGTAATTAGCCAGCACTCCTCCTCTACTTTTAAGGGCAGGATGTTTAAACTATTGTGGGCACATTCTTCCAGGGGGAGAAACCTAGCACAGGACCAAACACACGTGCTGTTCCAGTGCCTAAGTGTGCAAGTCTGATCGATAGCTCTGCAGACTGATAATAAGCCACCTCATTAGCTGGATGCAGGAATATTTACCCAGCAGTCAAGTAATGGTGTGCAAAGCACAGCAACAGGTTGGCTCAACCATCTTGATGTCTACACATTGTAAACTTGTCCCTTAATGCCATTGCGTTAACACAGCAGCATGTAAGCAAGATGTGATATCAACCTGAATCATTGCCTACTCCACAGCCAGCTTCAGACACTTTGCTGCAGGTGAGAACCCAGCCCTGTGCAGCTCCTCACTCCTGCAGGCGCTGCTCTGCCTCTCCTCCCAAGTTCTTGCTGCAGCTCTACGGGTTTCAGTCTTGGAAATACATTTATGTCAGGAGTGAGAGTTCCCCCAGCCTAACTCTGATGTTCTGAGAAGATATATTTGTGCTTATTTTCAGAGGTTCACTACTCTAATGGTGAATCAGGTCTGATCTAGACTCTGGTGCACTACAACTCCTGATATGACTTGGCAAAGTAATACAGAAGAGCCCATGCTGCCCGTTGATTGAATTGCAGTCTGACCTCTTCTGCCTCTACTCTGGGAACGCTTTTGTTCATCTTTTTCTGTTCAGTATTAGCCTCCTCTGATAGCCCTCGTTCCAGTCTGCCAGCAGTATTTATTACCTTTTCCACAGTATGGCTGTTTTCAGTTTTCTTGCATTTCCAATTATACTGCACAGTTGCCATTGATCTGTTTTCTGTTAGCATGAAAATCAGAGCTGTGATCTATATAATTTAAGACTCTACCTTCATTAACCCTCCTTTTGCTTTTAAGGCAGACTATTTAAATTGATCTTTATTAAATAAAATTACAGGAGCTATCAATCCTCATGCTTCATGGTGGAAGTTGATCAGCAGCTAACTCAGGAAGTAATTGCGAGAGCACCTCTTTGTTAAGGTACTGTACAATTAGATGTGTTTCAGCAATTTAATTCTTTTCTGAGAAGTATATGACCACCATTAGGGACAATATTCTGCACTCACAGGATCACTTGTTAATTTTGATGTAGAATAAGAGAGTAACTGGACTGGATGGACCCTCGTTATAACAGCTCATCTCTCAACTGCCACAGTGGTTAACAACTCTCTGCTGATGCATTTCTTGGGACAGATCCCTCATTGATATGGAATAGCACACATCCTTGACCTTACATGATACAAAGATCCTTAGCTTGTGTAATTCAGCAAAATTTGAGCAGTGACCACCTCTTATTTTGACCTCTCCTGTGGTGTTTAGAGATGGGGGTGTGACTGATGAGCTTATTTATGAAAAGCATTATTCTCATTCCACTTGAAAATTTCTCCAGTTGCAAACTGCAGTTTCTGACTGTTGTGGTGATGCTTCAGCTTTTTACCAAATCAGAATCCTGTACCATCCAGGGAAACAAAAATTCTTAAGCACAAGATGTCTGCATTCTCTCGTGTATCTCCTCCCTTGCTCTGCTTGTATGTATCCTGGCTTCTTAAATTGACTTTTCACATTGTCTAAACATGTTTAGACACAAGATTTTACGATTGCAGGAAAGCAGCTTTCAACATCCTCCTACTCTCATTCAAATCCATTCTCTTTTGCTCTCATGTTCTTATCATATTTAAGAATTCTGCACAAATGAACATTAATGAACCAATTCTAAATTATTTTTCTATGAGCAATTTCAGCTGCAAGTCACTTGATTATGTGAATCCAAATGATGTGGGGCAGGGGAGGGAGAGTGTAAAATGTGTATTTGCTGCAGTAACCCGTGGCCAATTTATGTGCTGGAGCACAGGTATATGCAGAAATGTTGAGCTGCTACCTGAATGCTGCCTGCACAGCACCGAGTGCAGAGGATTCAGTGCAGGATTGCTAAAGCCAGGGAAACACACATGACCACAAAGAGGCAGGGGAAACAGAAGTCTCTTCCTCCCTCTCTGTCACTCCCTCTCTTAAAGCCTACCTCTGCAGGACACGGCATTATTATCTACAAGCCCATCTCCCTCCTTTGGAGGGGAAAGCCACTAGTACAACTACCTGCTGGCAGAGAAACCAGCAGGAGGTGGTTTATAGGATGGGTGTCAACTTGGAGGAGGTGAGAGCACAGGAAGGTTAGTGGATTTGTGTCACCACACACAAGGTGCATCAATCCAGGGTGGTAAATGATTTAATAGCCACGTCTGTAAGGCACCTGTTCATGTAGGGGCAGACGATCTCTTAAAACCATGTGTGCAGCAGCTGTGCACACTAATGTTGTTTTCCAATTGGAGATAGATTCTACACTTTAGCTCTATAAATTTTAAAGTTGATTCAGAAGTGAGTTATCCAGCATTGCAATAAAATGTGACTACCTTCTGACATCTTTGTTTTTTTCTTTCTTCCCAAAGCATGAACAAAGAAGAGAAGCTGGTCTGGTGCAGAAAGCAACAACTGCACGTTAAACCACAAGAGTTCAAAGGTCTCAGTCCACCTCCTGGGGAAGTTAGAAACCAAATGGGATCCAAACCCTAGGAGCTGAATCATGGCTTCAGATACATTTCAGAATTAATATCTCAGGTTCTGTCCAGGTTTTGGGCAGTTTCCACTTTGCCTTCAAGATCAGGGACAGGTTGTAGTAAAGTGGGTATTGCTGACTTTGGGCTTTGCTGACCAATCACTCTGCAAGGGTGGTCTGTATGGTGGTTGCAGAAAAGGCACTGGTTTCAAAACTCCTGGGTTTTTTATCTCCAGCTCTGCTATTGACTTTCTCTCTGACCTTGTGCACATTAATTCTTCCAGTGAAGTAAGTGGGAATTCAATTGCATTTTATGTTTCTTTATGAGTCAGATTCTCTTTCTGCAAAATGAGGATCATAACACTTAACCACCTCTCAGAAGTGCTCTGAGGCCTAACAACAAATTAATGTTTAAGATCCTTGGATTTCTTTTAGAGAAAATTTCAGAGAAAAATGTTCATTTGTTAAAACTGAAAAGTTCTACAGATGAGGATTGTTTTCAATGCATTTCTTAGTTTGGGAAAAAAAAAGAGAGAGAGGGATTTAAAGCATCATTTTGAAATGGTTTAAATGCTCTGTTTCAGCATTTTGAAAGTGAAACATTTTTGGTTTTCATTTTGAAATTACTTTCCATTTATTTTTTTCATTATATTATTGCTAGAAATATGACACAAAATTATGGCAAATTGAAACATGACATCTCTGTTTGTTAAAAGTAAATGGGTTTGAACTACCTGAAAGGACATTACTTTTTTTTTTTTTTTTTCTCCCTTAATTTCCATTGCAGAGAACTCTGACATCTCCAGAATTTGCTCTGACTGAGCATCTGGCACAATTTCAAAATCCACCAGGAAATGAGGCTTTTGTCCTCCTCAGAACTGGTGAGGGCATGAAGTCTGCAACACCACCCCAAATGTCACACGGGACTGCTATCCTGAGGAACTATTCTGCTAAAGTTAAAATATCATATCAGAGAGATGCAAAGCCTGGGGAAGAAGATGAAAGACATGATCTGAAGATGTCCAGTCATATGTAGTTGTGCCCACTGGACACCAATTTCCACAAACCTGCAGATACTTAAGCATTGGACAGGCAACCTTCAATTCCTGCAGTCTCTTTGGTGGAAGCTTTTAAATTCTGTCAGACACTTGTAGGAAAGATGTAATTAAAGGCGATCCTGCATTAGCAGGATGAGTATAGATGAACCACACAAGGTCTCCTTCAGTCCCGCAAGTTGATGCCATCATTTGCTTGGGCAATATGATGCTGATATCAGAAGGTGCCTGGGAAGGCAGAGGGACTACAGCAAGGAGAAAGGCAGAAAAAGAGAGGAGAAACTTAGTTTCCAAAGGGCACGTGCAAGAATGAAAGTGAAGCAGGAAGGGAGCTGCCTGGACTCACAAGGTACACCAGCCAAGGGAGGAAGCAAAAGATAACTCCAGAGGGGTCCAAACACAGGAAATACTAAAAGCAAAACTAAATTCAATCAAAACATTTCTCCTGATGGCCCTTGTGCATATCATGTATAATAATTTTTAGAAGAAATCAACTACTAATAGTTACACTTCTCACAATGAAAATTTGTTCTTAAATCCTTTGCTTTCAACCCGAACAACAACATGCCAACTCTTACTCGTTCATAATCCAAGCATAATTTTAACTTGGGCCCCCTTCTGTGTTAGTTTGCTTTCTCTCCTGTTACAGCAGCAGAACTGCCCCAACTGTTCACCAGACAGGATCAAATCAGGGCCATGAGTGTGTTCCTCAGATGAGAGATCTCCCAGACAGAACACAGGGACGTTCATCACAGCGAGTGGCTGATCCAGCAGAGTTCAGTGGAGTTGGACAAAGACCAAGCTGCAAATTAGGTCTCATCTTTTGTGATGCCAGCTGTCAAATGTCTTAATAGCAAGCAGCCCACTTTATCCTCAATTACAAGGGATGCTAAATACTGCCTGAGAGATGTGGCATGACGTGGAAAAAGTGCAGCTCCATCCCTCCTGTCCCAGTCTCCCTCCATGTGTTCACACACCTTAGTAATGTATCAAACATTGCACACAAGTGCCATGTCCATAGACTTGGGACAAGGGTCTCCCAGGAGTGTAAAGGTTACTGAACACCTTGCAAAGTGATTTTAGCCATACTAAATGTATCCTGTGGTTGCACAGTGGAGATTTCCAGCAACATACTCAACAGACAGCATGCCTGTGTCATCAATGCCCTCTCACTGCAGACACAGGACATCCCCATGCCCTGTGACCTTTCCTGGAGATCAGATTAAAGGGAGCAAGGTGATCTGAGCCCTATTTCTGCTGACACTCTGAATTCCCACTGTTTATCAGCTTCTCTTTAGAAGGATTTCAGATTGTATTTTCATATCTAGCATATGGAGACTTTCATTTATTTGACAGGTTGATTCTTTATCAGACATTTATGAGGATTTACAACACTAATGTACTCCACATGCAGTACAGGATTTCACAGAGAACAAGCGCTGGCAAAGGGACGGGCCGTCCTCAGAGAAGTTTTCCCTTCTGTTTCCTGTCCTACCTTTCCTATACTTTATGGAGGCAGGTCGGTACAACAAAGGCTGTGATAACACTAAGGCGCCTTCCAAGGATTATCCGCTGCAATGAGTGATATTGGATGCAGGCCCATTAAAAGAGCTGAGGACATGAGGCTCTTCTGTCCTTGCGAGATGGGGATCCAGGCAGCAAGAAATCCCCTGCCAGTAAGGTGGACAGCAATGGGCAAAAGAAGAGGAGAAAGGCACTGAACCCTGCAGGAGATCTGCAGAGAGGAGACAGATACTGGATTTGCAAAATAAAATTCTCCAAGACTGAGCCTGCAGGGCAGGGATTTTTTCCTCTTTGACAGCCTACAGTGAATGAAGCACAAAATAGCCTGCTGTCTCTGCAGACAGCAAGGATATTTGGAGGTGTCAAACTGTAGTACAGAGGATGCACAAGAGGAATGGAGACACAACTAACTACCTCCCAGGCTTCTCATTTCTTGTTCCAAGTGGGAGACCCTGAAATCATGCAAGCTTTTCTTGTGTTCCTGCTGAAATCAAAAATACAGTTTTCATTTTCTTTGCTATAGCACATGGAAATAAAGCTTATTTGGTCTTTGTTATCTGTCCTCAGTTCAGATTCAAAGGTGCTTGAATTCAAAGTCCAGATATTTTAAGTCCTAACAAGGGGCAAGGGAATAACAGTGCACACAACCAGGCATAAAGTCAAGTTTCACATTTCTAAAGTCCACATAGAAGCACTTTCTCAGATTCTTTCATGGGTTTATAAGGATAGCTTATTTCTGCTGCATAGTTGATGATTTGCCTAATATAGCTCCAGTGTCATACTGAGATTTGCTTTCTGATTTGACTTTGATTTGACAACTGCATTTGGTAGTCTACAATGATCAATAACAGGTTAGCTTTAGTAATACAGTTTCTTGATTTTTAGTTCGAATTAGTTAAGTGCATTGATAGAACCTGTAAAGCATCCAGAAGCCCATTAGGCTCAGTTAGGACACCAAGAACAGCTCTTTAAGTAGAGGCTAGCATAAAACTGCCCTATTCCTTGTGTAAGTGACAACCCAGGAGAGAACAGGGTGCTGCTCCTTGGCAGCACACCCTGCAACAGTCCTGACCTTTCCATGTTCACATGTGTGTCCTTGCAGTGGATTAGCTAAGAAAAGCAAGTCACCTTAAACAAAAAACATGAGATCCTTTTGTGACACTTAAGCTCAACAAACTGGCTGAGAGCATCAGGTGTGCTGCTTCCAGGGGCAGCGCAGCAGCAAAGCTGGGGAAATTTAGAGCTACAATATTGTACCATCAGAGAATGTTCCTTCAGAAAAAGTGCAATGTTGCACTATTTACTTGGATTTTCTCATTAAACATGAAGAGTCTTCAGCTGATTTAGCATCACCAGATACTGCCACTTGAATTGCAAATGGTCACATCTACTTGGGGTTTAATGAGGTTTAATTAATTTACAGTCCCACCTTACTTCCTTAGTATTAATTCGTCTGCAGATGGTCCTGTTACCTTTAGTCTCTCATTCAGCTTGAAGGGGAAAAAGGTACTTTGAAGGAATACATAAGAGTGTCAGCCAAGGCAAGCTTGTAGCTGGGGCAAGGGGGAGGGATCATGTAGTGAGTGCTTGGCCATAGCACCCATCAGAACTAGCACTAACTTGACAGAGCAAGCAGCACATGGGTTGCAAGAAAGGGTCTCATCTCTCCTTGGCACAGGATGACGAAATACAGAGAGCATAACTGATGCTGCCTGCACAGTCACTCGTGACACTGCATGCTGAGGACATTTGTGCTCTTGCAGGTGAATGATTTGAGCCTCCTGCTCTGTCCATGTACTCCTAAACAGACATGAAAAGAAAGGGGATACAGAGGAGTGTTTCAGGGTGTTTGAGAAAGAGCAGCACAGAAAAGGCTGTGAAGAGTTTGGTTTAAACCCACTAGCATTGAAGAAACTTGCAGGCAAGTGCCAGCCATCCAATATGCAAGCACAGTTGGATAATGTTAAGGGTGATGGCTAGCTGCAAACAGATTCTGGGTGCCTGTTATTTCGCTGAGAATTTCCATGCTTTTTGGAGAGTTTAAATCAGAACTTTAATGGGCTTTTGATGTTGTTTTAGTTTGGTGAATAGTTTCCCGTTGTATCTGCTTATTCAGTGAAATAGCAAGGAAGCGCTGTTACAGTGGAAGATGACAAGAGACTATAGAAGCCTATCTCAGCTGCATTTGCACAGCAGAAGCCTTTAAAAATCACTGTGCTATGAACAAGACATTTCCATATTTCACGGCTATTTTTGCTGGATGCCTAAAGTTGATGATACAGCAAAAAAAACTGAATGAAGGAAGAAGGGGAAAAAAGTCCTTCTGCTGCTCCTTTCTTTCTCACAATTTACATCTCAGCCATGTTGCTTGGCAAAGCCAAGAAAGCAAAGTATGTTGTGGCTGTAAAATGATAAGCACATGGGCTACACCGTGGGTGATTTCTCTCTGGTATTTTGTTAGGAAAAATAGGGATTCATTTAGAAAAGGAACATGAGACTCTTTTTTTTGTTTTGCTGCTCCTCCCTCCCTGAAAGCTTATAAGGCCAATGTCTACTGGGAGAAGGCCAGAGGAACTCAGAAGCATTGATTATCAATGTGAGTTCCCACTTAAACATACAGCAACAGAGAAATGAACCTTCTATATGTCTGATTACCATCACTCCAAATATTTCCCTTACTTATTTAGGCTCCATAGTTTTTTTGGTGTATGAAAGCATGCACAAAAAAAGTCAGTAATGAAGAAGGGCAATCCTGCTAAGTGCTGCTTGGTGAGTCTGTAGGAAATGGTACTACACTGAGGAAGCTAAAAGTAAGTAAACGAAAACAGAAATGGAACTTCAAGAAAAATTTCCTCCTGTATGAATCTGTTGTGATTCAAGAGAGGCCTCTGAGGACTCTGGGACATTATTCCCTTCTGTTTTTTTGGGGTTTGTTTGTTGGTTGTTTTTTTGTTTGTTTGTTTGGGGGGGGGTGGTTGGTTTTTTGTGTTGTTCAGTTGTTTTTTGTTTGGGTTTTGTTGTTGGTTTTGCTGGGGGTTTTTTTGGTTCTGTATCATTTATACTAACTGTGAATCATCTGTGACCATTTCTTGGGCACCTGCCATGTGTTTGGCAGTCTTTGTCTCACTATGAAAGACACAGTGTATCCTGAAGTGCCCAAATAAAAGTGCACGTTCCTTTGCAATTAGCTCAGTTCTTAGGCACCACTAAAGAAGACAGGCTTGGGAGATTTTATTTTTTTTTTCTGAGGAGGGATTTGAAAAAACTGTGGACTACATATAGGAGACCAGTTTGTGGATGATGGAAAAAGATCCCATCATGCCCAGTACCAATGGAACCTTCCACTGTGATGAAGTTTTGAGGCTGCTCTGTGACTACCTGGTCATTTGGCATATAGTCCAGCATTCTCAGGGCCTTCCTTGGGCACCACAGAGGGCAAATGCCACCCAAGAACCTCTTTTTAACCCAGATGTACTGAAGCATCTTGTCCTTGACCTACCTTCAGCAACCATGAAGGGGATGAAGTTTTTCCTTTAGATCAGCATAGCAAATAAAAGCAGAAGCCTGTGGTTATCTTTCACTAAAGAATTAAAGTTTCTCTAGTTAGACATTATTACAGTGACCACAGGCAGCCGTGGGCTGGATGAGGGGCTGCCAGTGGGGATATAGATTTAAATGGTACATTGAGATGTCAGAATAAGGAAAGCTGTTTCATCCAAAACTGTGGACTCTGGAGCTCAGGCATGTCTCACACACCCCAAGGAGGAACTGAGGTAGAGACCACAGCACAGGGCTGGCAGTCAGAAAATCAGGCAGCTCCTCCCAAGTTGCTGAACATCTCTATTGCTCACTCTCTCCATCCATAAAACAGGATTATAACACTTGTCTCAGATGGGCGTGTGAGGATCTGTGGCCATAATAAACCTTGTGGCTGTTGGCTGGAATACACCATACCAACTCTCAGTGTTGTTACTAGGGAATAATTCTTTGCATATGACCAAAACAAACTGAAGGGGATTTTAGAAGGTGGCTCTGTGCCATATAAATTATGGTAATGCTGGCTCAGATAAACAAATGATTTGAACAAGTCAGTCCTCTACCGAAGGCTGAAATACAGAAAAAGCCCATTTGATTGGTTTTTAATAGTGGGAAGATGATGCAATTTTTTTTTCTTTATATGCTTTTGGCTCTGGGAGCAGTGAAAGAGCATTACAAGTACCCAGAACACTGGAAAAGCAAAGAGAACAGCTAACATTAATCTGACCCTCAACTGAACAGTGTAAATGAAGGCTGCTTTCATCAGATTTCCACTATGTTCATAGGAGAAGTGGGAGCAATTCTAGAAATCAAATCCTAAATATGGAATGTGTTGCAGATTGCATCTGCTGAAATACCTGCAGAAGTCAGCAACTACTACAGACCGAGGTGGAGCTTGTGGAAACAACTAAAACCTTCCAACAACTAAAACTTTCCTGGCTTTCATCCTGTTCAGGTCAAAATTTGGGGGATTATTGGAGTTGCCTCAAGCTAATAGCAAAAATCAAGGGATGTAAACCCCACATGAAACACAACTGTTAATTACTCTTCAAAGGGTCACTCCCTAACTCGGATGCGTCTAACACTAGAAGACCATCCAAACCCAGCAAAACCGCCAAATCTTTCCCTTCATGATTCCTGTCTTGATTCAATTGTCTCACTAGGCTGAAAGAGGAGAAATTCAAAATTAGGTCAGAGCTCTGAGCTCCCATTAGAGACACTGAGGTTCCTGTGGTTATTGTCAGAATAAAGTCTTGAGCTGCATCAGGACTCACTGCTTACTCAGAGAGGAGCTGGACCCCTGTGCTACAGCAAGGATTCACTGCCCCAGGATGGCTGCGGTATAAGGTTTAATCAGGTTAGCTAGGTTTTCTTTCTTGATTTCACAGCCTCCATTCAGCCCAACAGATTATAAACTTTCAACATGTAATTGAACCTGACTCAAGGAGCCAATTGTATTACAGTGAGCTCTAAAAGGGGGAATGGCAGGGGCTAAAGTTTTCATTCAATGAATGCAATTTCTATGTGTAGAAATCAATTCAATTGACATCAGTTGAGCTTTAATGCTGAATTAAAGAGCTGCCAGGTTTCCCCCATGGGGCTTTTACAGTCCGGGTTTTATGAATTCATTAAAATGCACACACAAACTTTTAGGGAAATAGCATTACACTGTAATAAGAGCTACAAATCGACCATATTCCTCTGAGAGAGAAGTCTAATTTGAGTTGCCTAGTTGGCAAAATTGTTTTCCATCGCTTTGCATTTATTAAGAGAGGGTGTCACATTTTTCCTTGTTTTCATTTTGGTTTCTAGCTGTTTGCGTAGCAGGGCAGAGCATCATGTTTAGAAATATCAAGGGGAGATGAAGTTTTTCAAAAACAGGTGCCCGCCTGGGAAGCTATAATGTTACAGGGGCTCTCTGAGGCAATTCATGCTTCAGGTCAGCCAGAGTAGTTCGGCTGGAAGTCTGAAAGACTGAGTGGACAATTTTAGATTGATGATCTCTGCCAACTGGAAGTTGGAGTCCCTCAGTCTAGGATGGAGGAGATCAGCAGGATGTCTGCAAAGACATCTGTGCTGAAGGAGAAACCAGCACCAGTGAGAGCTGAAACTGGATCTAAGAAGTGAGAGAGCCAGACACTTTCAAAGAATATCTGGGGTTTCAGTGACCAGGTGAAGGTCACTGAAATTAATCTCTCAAACTCACCAAAAAGAAGTAGCCTTGCATCAGCCCACAGCTTCTATCTTCTCTGCACTAAATGCAGGCACAATTAAACTCACAAATATCAATTTCCTCTGATTTAATGATAGTGGTTGGGAAGCTACAGGAACAAGCATAGAAACCATGTCCATGGAAAAGTCTTTTGAACAGGTCAGCATTACTGGGTTGCCTCTGTGTCTGTGTTGTTGCACACATTGCAGCACGCTTGCTGATAATGAGTGTTCACAGGGTTTTGTTAAGTATGCTCTCTAATTGGATTGATGACCCTGGTGATTGGAGGTCTTGACCTATCCATAAAACAAGTGGGACACAGAAAGCACAATTTCCTTGTCCTGCTGTTTTTCTAGAATGACTTGGCTCCAGCTTTTGTTGGATGAGGGAGTCTCTAGGGCTAATTCAGCCCCTGCGAAGAAGGCACAATTGATGTCATTTGGGATGGTGAATTTTGCAAAGGGGACACACATGCCTGTGGAAGGAGACTCTAGAGACAAATCTGACAGGCAGCCAACCCTCTGTCGAGTGGCAATAGATAACAGTCACTGCCAACTCCCATTTCCAGGCTAACTTAGTGATGTGGAATGACTCCATATGCTCCAAACAGATCTGATTTCCCACTCCAATGGGTCAGGAGGACCTAGAGAAGCAACAGAAAGGGACACAAAGGGAAGCACTCAGGACAGGGCTCTTTGCTCCTGAGGTTGAAGATATCGCAGTGCTTCCTCCTGTGCTGGGTACACACTTGACTCCAAGCAAACAAAACTAAATGGCACCTCTGCCCCTAGTGACAGCATACAAATCATCCAGAGTGGCTTAAGGAGGCACATTACAGAACAGATTTTATACAAAAGGCATATGCATCTGTGGGCTTCCTCAGCTTCATTTTCAAGATGCCAAAATAGCCAACAGATCATAGCGTTACAGCTGTGGAGTGGGCAGTGTGCTAAAGAATTATTTGTGCCATTTCCTAGTGTTTTGCACAGACTAAGTTTCTTGCAAGTATTTATGACAGGTTGTGAAGAGGAACAGAGATTAGTTCAAAGATTTAATCACTGAATATATTGGAATACTGGACAGCTAATACTGTTGAAGAGCAGATATTTTCCTTTTTTCAATCTTTTATTTTTCCCCCAACAGAGGTTTCCATACAACTAGGAAAAAAGTACACTACAGATTTGCTGATGAGCCAGCTAAAATATTAGAGGAGGAGGGGTAGGAGTTCTCTCCACCTCATTTTTTTCTTTTCAGAGGATCATGCTTAGTCTTTCGAGACAAAAAGAAACTCTTTACGCTTAGAGAACTCACAGGAGAAAAGGAGGAGCAAGAGGTAACTAGGCCAAGCATTCTTCCAATGAACCCTGGTGATCTGCATGCTGAGAAGAAAGTGTACTTAACCCGTATCCCCAAACAGTGTAAATATCCAGGTGGAAAGTTCCGCCCAAGCTGTCTGGAGACCCATCAGCAGCAGGACTGGTACCCTTCTTTTTAACCTGTAAATTGACACAAATGGGCAAATTACAGACCCAGCAGGAGGAATTATGCCTGAGGCAGGCAAGATGTGATTCATGCAGCAAAAGCATTGAGAAGGGGAAAGCTCAGTGCCTTCATTGCTTGCCCAATCCCTTTTCCCAGGTTAAGAAGCAAAGCTCATTGGAAATCATAGTTGTCTCTGCAGGACACAAATCCTGCTGCTGGCCAAGTCCTGCAGACAGTGGCAGAAGCCACATGCTGAATCAGCTTTCCTAAGGCCACCTGGCTCACATGCCCCAAGCTGTCAGCTCCAAATGTAAGGCTTTCGAGCTTGAAAATCTTAGACACTTGACAGCACAGTTGTATATGCAGAAAACGTCTGTGACAGATATACTGCTAGATAGAGCTTAATAAGTATTGTTCTTAAAACCAAATGTTGCAAGTACCTCGTCCAAAAGAGAAAAATCTTGAGTCAAAGAAAAATAAAATTTTTTAAAAAAGGCCTCTTGTTAGTAACCACTTCCCATTAAAAGAAATTTGGAAACAAAGCTTAAAGACAGTTTGAAATGTGCAAACATTAATAGTGCAGGTTATTGCAAATCTCTATTTATTTGATCCCCCTCTCCTTCATACTTCCACATATCCCTCTCTAGACTGGCTTGTGTCTGCACTGTACAATTATCATTCATTCCCTGTGAGACTTTTCTCTTTCTGCAGCCAATGGAGAAGGAATGAGTAAGTTGGAAACTCCAGCTGCATCCTGGCTATCAAAAGCGATGTGAAAAAGGATGGCGATTCCCAACCAGCAACACCAAATTATATATTTTCTTGTTCCGGGGTGTAACTCTCGGAGTCATTCCCACTCTCTTTCACCCCCACCCTGCCCCAGGAGGAGGCAGGGAGTGCAGTGGATGGTTCACTCGTGGGGTGTGAGTGACACCCTGTGGCCACCTCTCCCCGGGATCCTCTCGAATTACGAGGGCTCTCAAAGAGGAAGGGATGGGAGTGGAATGGTTTCAGACCCCCACCAGGGGATTCCTCTTCTCTGGGAACCTACAAAGCAGTGATTCTTCCTGCGGGGAGAAGGAAGAGGGGCCACTGTTTGACTCAAAAGGCAAATTGCTCTCTCTGCCTCCCTGAGCTTCAGCCAGACCTGAGGCTTGGAGTGGAACCAGTGACTTTCAGTACCCATGTGTCTAATTCCTTTCAATCTGCTGCTCTCCAGTCCTTGGTTTTGTCTGGCACTGCAGAACTCAGCACGTTAACTGATGTGATCTCGAGATCATTCCATAGCCCTGGCTGGTGGATTCATCACTGCTGAGGAAACGGTTGGACTTGATCTTAGAGGGTTTTTGCAACAGAAATTATTCTATGATTGTAAGGATATCTTTGCTTGTGAATTTGCCAGCGGCATTCAGACAGCTGTGGAGAGTTGAATGTTTTGGGCTAAGGCTGGAGAATCACCTTGTACTTCCTTAAGTAAATGCAAAGGGCAGCAGAGAACCACTTGTCTAATACAGATCCAGATTTTTAGAGCTGTTCATGCACACAGAGTGAAACCCGCAAAATGGAGACGCAAGACCATTAATACAAAGTGCTCCCTGGCTCACCAACCAACAGATCTGGATGCATTCGAAATTTAGGTAGATATTTACTCAGCTCAGACCCAAGCCCCACCTCTGCAAATGTTTCTTTTCATGGATAACTGCATATTTGGATTGGCGAGGTTTTTTTAAAATTTTTTTTTTCATGATGTCATAAAGTAATGAAGGTTTTTTATCCCCAATACATAGAAAGAATAATCCAATCCACCAGTGTTTAATTCTGAGGGTGCAGAACATTCTGGTTTGCTGTTAAGAGCAGAGAAGAAAAATATCTGTTACAGGAGGAAGCAACCCCCACATTGCATTAACATAGTTGCTGTATTACTTGTCTGGATCAAGCATTGTTTTGTTCAAAATGTCAAATTCTGGGTGTCTGTGTTTCAGCAATCCAGAGAGGATTTAGCTTGAAAATCATCCTTCTGTCACTGAATTTCCAAATTACAGGGGGGAAAAAAGAAAGTGAAAGAAACTCTGCTTTTAGGTTTTTCAACTCCTCCTATATCAGCAGCAGGCCAACAATTTTCTCATGAATTCATTGCACAATTAGGTGTTTTGGGTTTTCCTGCATTAGGAGGGAGAAATGATTAATCTCTTTATTAGGGATGGGTGTGAGGAGAGACTTCAGTGTACATTCATTCTACTGAATCCTCAAACTTTGGAGTACCTGCCACTCCTGATGCTCTCACAACACTCCTCTCAATGGGATAATTTTAGAGCTTTGCATCCCTGCTAGTATCTTCTGCAAAAGAAG
>VXBA01002635.1:0-29813 GCA_013399895.1 Serilophus lunatus | reverse complement strand
CGGGACGTAGAATGCAAATTTGCATGCATTTGCACACATTTGCATATATTTCAGCACATTCTCTCAGAGGTACATGCCCTCCCGTTAGGAAGTGTTTGTCCACCAAACTCTAATGTGAAAGTGCTACCACCTTCCTGTATTCTTTCATGAACCGAGGCAAGATGGGAGAATCACAAATACTTATGGGTTGAATGCTCCATTTCGACAGTACAAAATCTCAGTGATTGAGCAAGTCAGCCTAAAATATGGGTTATGAAATAATTTCATATCTCCTTGCTCTTATCTGTCCTGAAACACATGCCAAAAGCAAAGCCCCGTTGCAGGTTGTCCCAAACAACCACACTCTGCTTCTATGGGATGTCTGTCCACAGGCCCACCTGAACTCTATGAGATATTTCTCAAACTATCACAACTCCACTCCTCCTTCCCCAGGTATGAAAATATGGAGAAACAAGCTGCCAGCTTGCAGGTTCCAGCAACCACATATAAACACCACACACGAAATCCCAGAGGCTTTGGTTTTGCCAGGCATTTTCCAATGCAATAGCATAATTCAGTCATTCTCCATCTTGAGAGAGATATGATCACCTTGAAAATCATGGTTGGATTTGTGGTTTAGTGGTGGTCCTGGAGAATGGTGCATCAGTTTCCTAGGAATCAGAAGACTTGGGTTTCACTGAAAATTAAAATGCAACAGAAAAAGAAAACAGCCTACCCGCATCATCTCCTTCTAACTCTTCAGGTTGTGAAAATCATCTTCCTAATGTAAATAGCTTCAGTAATTAGGATTGTTGAATATACATTACTAAGGAATATGCAGTTCATTATTTTTTCAATGAGAACATATTAAATTATGCCTTTTGATAACTCTTTTTGAAATGTGGATTATCAAATTTTTATGTGCTAGATGTGTCTGTTGACTCTGTCCATACATAGCAAATGCACTTAAAATGCTAAAATTTCTTCATAATAGCTTGATTGATGAGATTTTGTTTTAAAAGGGGGAGCAGAGGGAGATCAGATAAAATAAGATATTTTGGGGAATTTTGATAGGAATATTTGTGAGCCACAATTTACTCAACTAACAAATGACCCAAGAAACGATTGAGCCTGTTCCGAGTAATTGCAGAATAGAATTGGTTGCTGTGGGCCAGACTCTCACCTGCTGCCAAGTGACTTAGGTGCTGCCGCTTGAATGGAACCACTGCTTTACAGTAGGTGACCTTTTGTCACCCAAATGCAGCAATACAGGAAAACCTCTCTGCTTTGTTAGGGGTACAGTCTGTTTGGTGTGGTCACTCCTCCAGCAGCTCTGCCTCTGAGGGCAAAGGTCTCAGGTTGAGTCCACGCTGAGTTTTAGCAAGTAATGAATAGAGATGGGATCCACCCAGGATGTTATTCTTCACGGAGAACCACTCTCCTTAAATACAAACATACTACACCTGACAGGTTTCCCTTTATCTGTAGGAAAGACTAAAGATGAGGGCTCAGCCTTGGAAATAAGGGGTCTCCTGTCTTAGAATTGCCCTGGCTGCTAAACAGATGGTGCATTTTGAAGAAACTGAAGCTCCAGTAATTCCCCTCGTGCTGCAACCTCAGATCCATCATCCTTTGGCTTTTAACAGCCAGAGGGAGACAGGCATATCTGTACTTCAGAATAGGGGTTGGAACATTAGTCAAGCCAACACAAATATAAATCCAGCACCATCAAGTCTATCTCTGCAGCTACATACTCTCTCCCATGTGATTTTAGGCAACAGTTTCCAATGGTTAACACCATTGTCAAATAGCACTTAGGACACTATCCCAGTATGAACACAAACACACACACACACACACACACCCCCTTCCTGCAATCAAGTATTTCCTTCCACCAAGAGAGCTACCAGGTTGTGGGCACATCTGTTGGCTTGTTTATGCTTTAATGTCATCCAAGTAATAAGAGCATCAGGAAAAGGAAAACAAAACACAGAAAACCCTCTAGTGGGGTTGGAGCTGCTGTGTGTGCCTATGGTAACTACTGTGAGCATTAAGATGAAGCACTTCAAGCATGAATAATAATAAAAAAAAATTCTAGAAGATAGATTAAAGCAGCACAGCACTTTGTAATAGTATTTGTAATGCAGATAAAGCATTTGTACTCTAATTTCTAGCACCACCAACAAAATAAGTAAGTGTGCTTGGATTGCATTTTTCTTTCAGAAATGGTTCAAAAAATTATTCATATTGAAGGAAAACATCTTAAACTGGATTTAGAAACACAATGCAAGCGAGAAACTTACTCACTGTTATCAGCATGACAAGAGCAACCTGTTCCTTTGATAAATGGTGCTTGAAGAAAGACACAGAGCTCATCTGCTTTGTGTTTTAAGTTTAATTAAGTAGTGCATTAATGTTTGCAAAGTGCTTTGAGATCCTTCATCAGACAGAACTCACACAAGTGCAAAGTGCTTTCAGCATGAAACAAATTTCCAGGAGCTGTACTCACCTATTTATATTTTTCTGATAGCCTGATCTGCAGCCTGAAGTGGTCAGGGATAAGATCCCCGCTGACTTCTGGGTGTATCAGATCAGGCCTACAGGACACGAGTCTTGATTTAGTATGCAAGTCCCAGAGAAGAGAGATGGAATACTTCCACGCTTAGAGTTAGGCAAGTATTTAAGTAGCTTGCTTTAGAGAGCATATTTTTATATGCATGCTGCTCATTGAGTCATAGAGCTTAGGGCCAGAAAGGCTGTTAGCACAGCTCAGATGACCTCCTGTTTATTTCAGGCCATTACATTTTACCCCATAACCCTGTGTGAGTGTAACAACCTGTGTCTGCTAAAACAGATCTTCCAAAAAGCGCTTTCAGGCTTGTTTTAAGGCCAGGTGAATATAAGGAATTTGCCATTTTCTTTGGACTAGTGCTTAACCGGCCTCATTGCTTAAAATGCTAACCTTATTTCCTTATGTCTCCTTTGAAGTTGTCTGGCATCAACTGATGGCCATTAATTCCCCACTACATCTTTCCACCCTGAACGAAAGAGCCCTTTATCTGACGTAAATTTTCTGCAGGAGCATTTGCTAAGGTAGCATTACAAAGGCTACTGGTGGGTGGAAGATCACTGCTTCAGAGAAGAATGAAACTGAAAGAATTAATGTTATTCAATAGGAATCCAAATGTGGTATGTCTGGAGCAAGTAGAGACATCTCAAAGATCCCATAGCCTAGAAAGACAAAAACAGTCAAGTGAGGGAAAAGTAAGGCCAGGAATACGACTGCCACTGGGAAAACACCCTCTTAGCTGTTTTAATCCCAGTTATTTGCATTGGTAAAGCTAAAGGTGTAAAAAACCCTCCTTTTCTGGAGAGTTACAGCCTGTGTCTTGGCAACACTTGGTTCCCAATAGGAGAAGCAGAACAAGGACAGATTTTCTGAAGCAAACCAAGAACCCAACAAGACAATAATCCCACCATATCTGCATGCCAATATGTAAGTTTTGAGAGATATGGATAACTCTGAGGCCAGCTTCACAATATTTCTCATGCTACAGGAAATGTAGTCAAAGTAGACAGGAACTGCATTTGGCCCATCACACTGGCAGGCAGATGAAGCACAGTGATGGGGACCTGCTGGAAGTTAGAAGCTGGATACAAACTCAAACCTTGAAACTAAACACGTTTGGAAAACCATATGCCACGAAAGCAGGCAGTAAGAAAAGACCGTCTGTTTGCTCAGAGCCCAGTGCAACTCCCACGCATGGCAACAGAGATGGAGCTAGATGGGGCCCCTGGAAAGTATCTCTTGCTTCTTATTTTATTATTATCTTTAGGCTGTCCTCATAAAGCCTCCGGTGCATAAATGTGAAGAACTTACAAATAGACAGGGGATACTCACCCCTACATAAACACCCAGTGTTTCCATGGTCAGGGTGCCAAACTGCCCTGTAATCCATGTAATGCCAACACTTTTGAACCACAGCAAGTGATTATCATTAGCAGAATGTCCCAGCCCCAGCACAAGAGCTTCATTTGCTTTACTGTTGGCTCGATAACAGCTGCTGTTTCTGTTTAAGGTGGCAGGAGGGCAAAAAAGTGCTTATTGCTTCAGAGCTCTTCAGGAAAGCCTTGTAGCATCCTTGGCAGGGTTTAAGAGTGGTCAGGCACTCCCTGGAGCAATGTCCAGTGATGCTCTCATGTTGTACTTTTTGCTGCTACAGCAGTGTCCATATCTCTTCCACACAATACCAGAGCAGGGGCAGAGCCCAGGGCCAGGCTGTGATACGTGGAGCACCAAAGGAGCAACTGGGAGCAGCCACTGGACGCAGACAAACCCTGACATATTCATGGTATGTAACAGGGCAGTGACGTGCAGCTCTGCCCCACCCTGACATGGGAACTGTGAAGGTGGAACTGTGAAGGTGGAACTGGTGTTGCTCCAGCAGTTCCTGAAGCAGTCTCACAGCTTTTTCATATTCAGTGGGGCAGGTGATAGGAGACCCATCCAAAATGAGTCCCTCTCAGTGCATCAGCCAAGACAGACATCTGGAAGAAAAACTGGGGTCTATGTTCTGATTTCACCAACAGCTCTGTGTAATGCAGCGTGTAATGCAATTATTGCCCACCTTTAACATACTTTAATACGGCAGACTGCATGAAATCCAGGTCTGGGTCCCATTTTTAATATGGTTTGAATTTCTCCCTACCTGCAGCTGTCAATGGTGTGATGAGAGACGGCATTATAGCATCCTGCTGCAGAGGTCTGGGGTGCTTTGCTGTGCATCAGCCAACAGCAGTCATCAGCTGGCATGAGACAATGTGATCATAGAATCACAGAATGGCTTAGTTTGGAAGGGACATTCAAGATCATTTCATTCCAACACCCCTGCTGCAGGCAGAGATACCTCGCGCTAGATCAGGTTTCTCCAAGTCCCATCCAACCTTGACTTGAACACTCACAGAAATGGGGCATCCACAACTTCTCTGGACAACCTGTGCCAGTGACTCACTCTCCTCACAGTAAAAAATTTCTTCCTAAAATAACAAGAGTGATGAGAGCTGATGCTTTTTGATGAGGAAGAACCAGAGCCCTAGTCCTGTGGAACTTGGTGACCTAGCAACAGGGTGGCAATCACAAAACACAGGTGTTCACAGCTATCACGTCATGGATATCAGCAGTAGGTGAAGCTGAAATATTAGGACACGTTACCTAGGAAATGTGATTTTAAAAGTATAACAGCAACAAAATCAAGATGTTCAACAAGGTTTATCCCCAGGTTTCCAGTGGAGAAAGTGCTGGAGTTCACTGCCTGTGAACTCCTAAACCATAGGGGAGGGACTAAGGCAAACCTTTAAGGAGGAACCCTCTGCACAAAGCACATGCTGGATACAAGTGGGGAGACATTAAGCGACAAGTAGATAAGGATGCAAGAATTGCCGGTGAACATCACCTTTCTGTCCATGATGGTAGGAGGAGATGAAGCTATGACTTCTTTCACAGCGTTAAAGCCTTGAGCCTCAGCCTTTCAAAACCACCCGTGGTTCAGGTGACACAAACACTTTGGAGAGAGAGAAAGATTTTTTCTAAGTGGGTTTTCTTGTTTGGTTGGTTTGGTTTGGTTTTGTTTTGGTTTTTTATTTCTGCACTCTTTGCTTCCACCTGATTATAATCAGGATATTGCCATGTTTTCTAGACTCCTATTTTTGATTCTCTTCTCTCTGCCCTCCAACTATCTGACTCCCTCGACCTGCTACCATAATGCGCTTGCAGGGAAAAGCAATTGTAGGAACTCTCGGCCTTTCTGCATTGTGAGGGACAGGACTATCTCTGGGCTGCCATTCATTCCATCAGCCACTGCTCGGGGAAAGCACAATTTGCTGCAAGCTGATAGCAGCACGCTGACACTTAGCAGGATGGGAACGTGCTCCAGCCTGACAAGGAATAATCACACATTGCATTAAAGGAAGAAAGGGGACATGGACGAGAGAAAAAAAAAAAGAGGTAGAGAAGGGGAGAAAAAGGAAAAAAGGAATCGTTAGCTATTCAGAAAATGCCCTGTAATTTGGGTGTCAGTACTAAAATGTTGGGTCAGGTGTTTTGATTGAATGTCAGTAGGAATTGTATGCTGGAAAGTCATGCTTCCCATTTTACTGACAGAGCAAACTAATGGGAAAATATTCTGAAGTGGCTGATTTTGGTGCCAAGACTCTTTTGCTGATATCTCAAAGAAGCACAGGAAATGCCACTGCATGAATAAATATATTTTTCCCGTGTTATTTAAATAAATATATAAAAGAAATTGAAAGTAAACCAAAACTCAGCTGAAAGAACAGCTGAGTCTCTGCAGCCCACTAGCAAGAGCTGGCAAGTCCAAAAAAGAAGCAAGTGTCGTTTTTAGTCTCTTTTATTATTTTTTTTTTTAACTCTCCCAGTGAGATCAACTTGATGATTTTCCCTCTACAGCCTATGTCTCTTTGGAAGAACAGTGCTGTTAATTTGCTCTCTCACATGACTGCATGTAATATACTTCTATAACCTTTTAACATTTTGCTGCTTGCATGGCATACCTGTGTCTTACTTATTGCTCATCAAATTATGCAGGGAACTCAGAGCCCTGCTAAGATGTTTTAAATACATCTGCATCAAAAATACGCTTCTGTAATCCAGGCAGTACAAAATCATTATCACAGCCTCATCTGCATATTAGGATTCATTCTCTCAGCCTGAGAATGCACCACTGAAATAGCCAAGCATAAAAGAGATGGAGAATTTTCCTCAGGTGGTGTCTCATAAATCATCAGTTTCTAATTTACGGCTTTTTTTTCCTCTAGATTTCCATCCATTTATTTATTTATTGCTTTCCAGAATACAGAGTAATTAATACTATCTTCTCTGCAAACAGGGGATAAAAAAAGAGAAGAGAAAAGAAGTTATGCTGCCTGAGCACGTTCATCAAGTTCTGTTCATAATGGGCTTGTGTGGATAGGGACACTAGTGGAGTAGGAAGAGTGTAATTTAAGTTTTGGCTAAGGACTTCTGATTCTGTACACAGCTCCTACCCTTCTCTAAATGCCCTGAGCGACCTTGAGCAAGTTCATCAAACTTTAAAGACATCTTGAATGCCACTGACTTTCAGTGGGACATACTCCTCAATTTGGACACTGGGCTCCTAAATGCAGATGGCTGATTTAGAAGGCCTTACCTTTTAGCTCTCTATGTTTTTGCCTCTAAGCCTGAGATTGTGTAAGTGTGGTCTGGGCTGTGCGCTGTTCATGGCATAAACAGTTTTTCCTATTGTATATCTGTAAGGTGCTCAGGATGACTGGCTTTCCATTAGGACCAGCAAGCTTCACTACATACATAAAAGTAGGAGGTATGGAAGCATCAAGTGTTTCATAGCTGGAAACAAATATAAATATTTTCTCAACCTGCTAGTGGTTTCAGTGGCTCTATTTATGTGTGTCCAATCTGAGAAAAGTTAAGGTGATCTGATTTAGGGAGAGTAGATTTTCAGCACTTTTGGTAAAGCAGAATGCCAAAAAAATTGCTACTGGCGATTGAAAATGTAAGCCAAAGCTTTTTACTTGCAAATCTCCAGTTCAATTCTGGCTCAGGCAAGCAGGCACTGGGAGTTGTTCCTGTCTGACAGTTGCATCAGTGGCATCTGGAAAACGAGCTTCTAAGTTTCAGCTTAATTTCTAGTGAATACATTACTAAAAACCCATTCAGTGCATACATCCTGGTACCTACCAACTGTAATTGCCTATGAATCATCAGAAATGTGTTTGTACAAATGATGCTACCACAAAAACAAATGGTAATGATTGCATCATTCTTGCCTCAGCACAGAAATCAGACACTAAATCATAAAAACCATTTTGTTTCCTGAGGCCAAGAGCACAGAAGGAGAGGAAACAGGCCCAGATTTTGGAATCTGGAGATAGATAGGTTTATCTAGCCTATGAGCTTCTCCTGAAATATTGCTGAGAGATGCTTTGTGGATTGACAGAGACAATGGCCTCAAGGGAAAGCAAGGAGAGAAAATTAATTATAATGTCAAAGTTAAACTGGAACAAAAGCAAGTGGAGGCATAACCAACTGTGAGCCCAATGAACCTTTCTACAGCAGGAATTTTGCATCAATTAATAGGACTGTACCCTGATAAAGGTTACCTTGTCATTGCTAACAGTATGTGATTTTTTCCCCTATACCCATATCTGTATTGTTTGTCAGGAATGAACTTTAGTAAGATTCTGCTGTCAGAACTTATCACCAGAGTGACCACACATGTTACAATAGATGCAGTGTAAAGATCTTTGATTTTCTCCTCTGGGGTGCCAAACTAGTTTCAAACCTGCATTAGAACCAATGGCACCAAGACAAGTCATGCAACACCGTGGCAGGACCATCCTCAGGAGCCTTCCCTCAGATCAGGAAGAAGAGGTGCAAAGACAGACTAGTAAGAAGTGAGATACACAGATTCTGATCCCAAGTCTGCTAACAACTTTGATAACTGTGTCAGGCTGTCTGGATTATGATTTTTCCAATTATGCAATTTCATATGTGAAAATGCCCACACAAATGGATTCTGAACTTGGCTAAAAATCTCAGGAGCAGAGCATAGTGAATTGGGGGATTGCTATGAAGCCTGCAACTGCACTTGGGCGTGCAGTTTAGCTAAAAAATTACACATATGCATTTGGAATCTTAAATGACCACACGCATGAATGAAACTTGTACCTCTTATTCCTCTCTGTCTTCATGTCCTTTTTCATCCCCCTCTCCCCACACACATTTAGGAAATGGACACGATTTTTAGTTACCTCACCAGATTACCTCTGAAAATGAATTAATGCTCGTAAAGAGCTCTGTGATTCTTGGATGGAAGGTGCCATAGGCACAGAGATTATAATTAAACTGCTAAACAGTGCAGCTGGATTTGCTCAGAGTGCTGCCAACAACTGTGTGCTGTGCTTTCAAGCAGAGCAACACACACACATCCAACCAAAGGGACAGATATGACCCATACTTGTGTCCTCAAGGCTGTTTGAGAAAAGAGCAACCAGCAAACTTCATCAAGCTTAGAAGGCTGATCAAACAGAGGAGTGTTTGGTAATTCTTTGGGGTAACGAGACCACTGAAAGCCACCTCCCATGAACCATCACAACAATATTAAGTGGCTACCAATATTATTGTTTTATTTAGCATAGGGGATTGAACTGAGTCCTTACTTCTGATCTGTAATGGAAATGCTCAGCGAGGCCATTTTATCTTGTACAGGGCCCTTGGTAGGCTCTGTTCTACCTCCCAGTCACGATTCTTCATGATGATCCTCTTTCATAAGGTCTCCTCCAGCATGCTGGGGGAAACATGCCACTCCCAAGTCTTCAGAATTGCATCTTGTATCTACCATACAAAATGATTTTGGTGCCATGGAAAGATGTAGTCACAAATGTTTGTAGTCCTCATCTACCACCCCCAAATAAGAGGAAGACTACATATGAGATCAAGTGACCACCAAAGTATGAAGCAACTAATTTTCCTGGCATTATTTCCACAGTAAATTACCCAGGATATTGAACACATTATTATGACCTGAACTAGTATTTGAATCTATGGAAAGGTAAAGCCTGAAAATACTTTAGTGTGATCACTTTAACTTCAGGAAAGTACATTATTTCAGACCAGCCTGCTACAGTCCAAGGTGAAGAGTGTAATGTGAATAGCCACAGTCACAATCATGGCATTGGCACGACAAGCCTTCTCTGATACTCACTCCTTCTCCCCTACTCTAGCCAGACTACTAGGAATTATTTCCAGCTTCACCTCCAGGTACTCTTATCTCCTACAGAGAGGGGAGGACCAGTATTGGCTGCTCAGCATTTCCTGGCTCTGAAGCTTTATGGGAGTCAGGGATATAGGAACAATAGGAGCCTCAGAAGGAATCACGCATTGCAGTAGTAATACAGGGTGGAGGAAGTGATAATATCTGGCAGACATGTGTTTATTAACCATTTTATAATCACAATACATGCAATTACAGTTTGAGAAGACAGTGCTGATGTGAATAACATCTGGAAGCATACTGGGTTCTTCAGAACGAGTACAGTTTCACTTCCATTATTTGCTTCTGCTGAGAGTGGCAGTAAACTGTAGTTAATAAAGGAAAGCCAGCTTTTATGGGCTAGGAAGACAGTAAATATATGCAAAATGGTTTGTTGAATCTAGCAGTGGGGTGCCATAAGAGGCTTCATAAAGCAGGGATAGAGTTTAGCATCATTCTTCTAGGGCTGAGAGTGATGCAGAATAAATCTCTCTCGAGTCTACTCACTGACTGCCCCAGTTCAGATGGTGTACACACAGTCAGTGCCTCTTTCTCTACAGAGTTTCTGTTAATCACTGTTAATGCCAGTCATCAGATCACTAATCATTTGAAACAAGAAACTACAGATATTAAGACAGAGATACAGAACAAGATAAATAACACTGATCTCTCCAGGAGCAGGAAGAAGGTCTGATGCTGCCTGGTACAGCATGAGGCTGTTTGCCTTCCTAATCTTTATTAGGATAGGGCTATGCTACCATGGCACAGAGAAGGAAGCAGGGCAAGAAGCTTGAGAAATTTTCATAGGGACACATGGACACAGAGATGGATGTGGCCAGACCCTGACCACGTCCCTCTGCAGCAGTTGGGAAGGCCACAATAAACCTACCTCATGCCTATGCTCTACCAGACTCAAAGTCCACGTGTTTTGCAGCAGTTTGACTACTAAGCTACAAGTGCTCATAGTCACACATGGAATCACTTGAGGAGCCTTGACGGGAAACCAAGATTTCTTGTCTCACATTGCTCTTCTAGATCAACCTGATTCCTTCTGTTGACTACACAAACCTGACTGCTGAAGCAACACCATTTTTTTTTCCCATGGGGGAGGCTTTAAAAGCAGGTGCACAGGCAGAAACTGTGATTCTGCTGATAGCCACTTGTGTCTCAGTTTATCACTTGTGGTCCTGGAAACACATCCTGAGTTCTCTGAAACAATTCATTTTTCTATTCAGAGGAAAGGCAATGAAAAGGTTATGCCACTGTGGTGCAAAGTTTCCATGTAAACCAGATCCAGAAGTCAATGCCTGGCAGCTACCTTCTCTGACATTGTTAAGATCCTGAACCAAGGACGTGTGCCTGCAGATGTCAGAATGTGGATTTACATGGCAGTTTGGGATGTGGGTCTCTGGATGAATTTGCATGTAATACCAATGTCAGCTTCATTTCGATGATGGCATTCAGTGTCCTTGGCCTGTGACATTTTATGATACAGGTTCTGCCATTTTAACACAGGCTCATGTCAGAGGTGCTAGAATTGAGTAGACTGCAGTACAAATGCAGTACCCTGTGACTCTTAAAGACAAGACTTGACAATGTTACAAGCAACAAAACTGGATGTGCAGGGGAGGAGGAAGAATAGACTTGTGGCTTGATCTTGCCCTGATCTGATTTCAACAGACTCCATGGGAGACAGGACTATTCAGTACTTAACAGTGGGAGTTCAGGTAATTGCAAGATTGAATCTTACAGGAGACCATGACTTGCCAAAGGGGAAGTCAAATAACATCAAAGTAATCAAAGGAATTCTTCAGGAATTACTGAGTGAAATTCTCTGGCTCAAACAGGATCTTAAGCTGGATTAATTACAATTGGTATATGTAGATCTAAAATCTGAAAGTATCACAAGTTATGTCTACTCCTATTTTGTTCTTAATTGCAAGAGTTTACCTTGAAATCCTGATCTGACTGGAGCAAAACGGAGAACAAACCAAAGAGGAGGAGCAATTCCACCTGATGTCTTTAGAAGAAGGTCTGTCTAGAGACAGGGAAAGTGAATGTCTTTGGAGCAGATATGTGAGGGCAAAGTCCTGCTTTCCTTCAGTGACTAAATGAAGACAGAGCCAAGCAGGCTGATCAGATGGCCCGATGAAGCCTGTGTGTAAACAAGCCTAGAGACACCTGCATAAAGAGTTTCTGTCTGGCTAAATTCCTTAGCACAGCTCAGAGATCCAACACAACCACCAGTGGGGCTGATTGCAGATCAGCCACTGCTGTTCAGCATACTACAGATCAACATCACAACAATTATCTCACCAGTCATGGAACAACTGTGTGTCCCCATGTCTCCCCATCAGATTATATCACAAGCAGAAGGCACTTGTGAAATCCCACAGATCTGCAAACATTAATTTTACTAGAGATGAAGGACAAGGTGAGCACATCAGCACACCTCAGGCAAAAGCACAACTCAGTTCTTGCCTTCAAGACCACTTTTAAGAATAGCCCTAAAACTTTCAAATCCTATCAGAGCTGAGGAAACTCCACTGTTACTCTAAAGGTCTCTTTGGGCTGTGCTGGTAAATGCTTTGTTGGATTGGCAGTGAGTCAATGAATTGTTTAATCTTTCTCAATCGATTCACGGAGAAAGGAATGAGACAGTCTGTTGGGTTGTTTTTCCTTTTTAATCTTCTTTTTCTGTAAGCTTCTTTAAGAGTGAGTTTCTTTCTCTCTCCGCTCTTCCAGCACTCAGATGTATACACATGGACACACTCACCCTGGACTTCAATGCCAGTTTCTTCTGGTAGATTGGGTGCTGTATCACTGCTGGTGGATAATACTTCTGAATAAAAATATCTGTGAGATGGTGACCCTTTCTAGAGGAAACAAGTGATCTGCTTTTATTTTGCATAAAGTGCAGGCTGATGAGCTGCTATGTTAAGTTTAGGAGATAGAGTTCCTCTGTATCTTCCCCAACTGCCTACCAAAAACAACACCCAAAAATCTTGCAAAGCATTTGCATAATATAAATTTTGCTTCTCCATATGGCTAAAGCACTCTTGAATGTTTCTTTTTAAAAATTCCCAACTGTTGCTGTCCATTTCCTAACTCCATGCTACAGAACAGCATGTAAACCTCAGCCTCTCTGGAGATAAAGCTGTGTGTTGCACGTAGTTAATGCACTCTCACATTGTCCTGATGAAGGTAACATCCACAGCTTCTATTTCTGCAGCTTACTATGATATTTTTTTTCAATTAAATCCTTATGCAGGTAAATAGGAATTTCTGCGTTCCTTCATTTGAAGAGCAGAAGGTGAAGCAAGCCTTAACAGCCTTGCTTAGGAGCCTCATGAAGTGGTCTGACTTCCAGGAGGGGCTGAGGACATGGCATGTCTGATGTAATATCCAGGGATGGAAATCATACAATTCTGATGAAGTATGGTTTCATTAGACCTATGGAGAGGTCTCTTCAGCCTGTCAGCACAATGGTGAAGCCAAGCTTATACTCTAAAACTGTGGATAAATCTTCCATCTGCCAAAATTCAGTAGTATGGGATCCAGAGTTTAGGTTTAGCTTTATTCCAGAATACACACACAAACGTAACATCAGTAGGTAAATAAAACAGCCTGATGGGAAAATACTCATCATAATTTACCCTATTAGAATACCCTATTAGGTATTAGAAAATTGGCTTAATGGAACTACTAATTAACTTTGTCTTCTTTCTCCGAATCATCAGCTACACTGTAATTTCTACCAGACAAAAGAGTTCCATGTTAATCTGGTGAGGCCAGAGAAAGAATATTGCAAATTATTGTTGTTATTTTATGGCAACCTCTATCCAACATCCTGTTTGATCCCCTCCTGCATAATCTCCTGATTCCCTCCTGCCTTCCTAAGTTTGACTTATGGATTTATAGAGTGGGTCCTGTCTTAAAGCTGTTTTCTAAATGGGAGAGATATATAAGTAAAATAAGACATCCAAAAACTAGGAACTATTTTTCTTACAAGTTCCAGATCCATAATTATAGATATTATTTTGGTTTATATACTCTATATATGTTCTCGTAATAATCTCCCTCAGGTAGAACTTGCAATGATTCCTTAAAGTCCCCCTGCTAGAGACATGTAGGGTATTTCTGATGAATGAGCTTCCAAGAGCTCAGATATTTAATTTGCAGCTACCATGGCTAGTGATGATTAAGATCTCTTGTTTTTACAGTGTTTCTTAAATAAAGTGTAAACAAGTCCTGCCCGATTCCATTAAACAGTGAGACACATGGGAATGCTAACGGAATTGCTAAAAAAGATACTGAAACTAGCCAGGCACAGAATAAATACATATGATGATACACATATGCATCTATGCATGAAGTTGTGTTTGTGCATATGGAAATAATGCATGCTTACACAGATATAGATATATAGCCAGCTATATGTACTCCTTCTGTCAGACTGCAAGTAATCTTAATGTCTAGGGATTTTTTTCTAAGATACCAGCTTAATTTCCCACCAGGAAACATGGGGAAATTAAAACAACATGTCTGGGTACTTGGTGAATATAATTCCCTACTCACAATTGATGAATCAAACAGATAGGCCTAATACTTGCAGAGAAGTCACACGAGAGAAGGAAGAGGAACAGAATAATAGGCAACAAGAAAGCCCAGTTCAGAAATAGCTCCCTCCCACCATAACCCTCCGGAAGGGCCAGCTAGGTTTGTTCCTCCTGTAACTGCACCACACAGAAGTTCACTGAGCTCTATGGGTGCTTGAGGGAAGTCTATTGCACTGCAAATTGAAGCAGAAGAAGATTTCACATCTATGTCTGGGAATCCAGATGCTCTCCCTATCAGCCACTACTTTTAGCTCCCTCCTCCAGCTTCCACGTCCCAGGAGGATTAGCCTGTGGAATCCCATAACAATGCCTATCAGAAATCCCAGAAGTTTATTAAAAGCTATGTTTTTCCTCATTCCTTGGCTCACAACTTCTGTTCTCTGTCTGCAAGCTACAGATTGCATGAAGATTCCCCAGGCTTCTCACAACACAATTTTATATTCTGTATTTCCTTGACTGTACAATATAGCTGACTTTGGCAGAAATTATCCCAAAACGTTGCAGACCATGAAATGTGAATTTTCCCTGTGAAGTGACTTTCTATTCCATCTCCTTACTTCACACCAGATATTAAAGCAATACTTTTATCCTTCTTGCTTTCTGCTCCTCAAGTGCTCTCTAGATGCAGCGGATCTTTTCTCCTAGGCTTCAGTCCATCAGACAAATATCTATATATATTAACACACATCCATATATCTATATACAGCTGTAAGAATTAGCAAATAACTAAATAAACAAACAGAAAAAACCTGTTACACGCTACAACTGCTTCATGAATTTATAACATATGGTGGCAAAGCACTATAAAAACTGTAAACTATGAAGAGGGTTACACAGCCCCATTCATTTATCATGTTACAATGAGTAATTTGTGCACTAGGCAGGAAAGAAAAAACCCACACAGTTGGAGAGTGCATATGTATTTCTGAGGCTCACACTAGAGAGCCTTTTATAAAACACACATGATTTGAATTCCAAAGTGAAAGCATTAAGAGGCAATGCATTGGCTAATATTGTTATAATGGTGTATGCAGAGCTTAGGAAGCTGACCTCTTTTACTGATAAGAGGACTTTCAAACAGTCTGGGTTTCTGTACAGTTCAGTGTCTGTCCATTTAGAAGATGAGCTCCAGTCTACAGCTATAAAACTTCTCCTTAGTGTTGTTACAGAAATAACAAGATGGTGCCCAAAGAAGCAGCAGTGGCTGGGTGCTCCTTTTGCTGATTATGATCCGGTTTCACTCTTTTTGCTTCTCTTCACATGTCTAGTGAAGGTTACATTGAATCACAATCCCAAGTGGGTCCATGTACTTGTGGTCCAAGCTGTTTTATACACAAATACACATATTATGTACGGACAAAACAAGAACGGTGGAGTTAAGTACTATATTTCCCTAGAGGGTTTCTGACCAATGCTGTTTCTCATATAGGGTATCATTAAATCCCCTGGATTCTTCAGATAGCACAGAGATCCATAATTCACATCTACCGGTTCCTGATTTGACGTTTCATATTTTTTATTTTCAGTTGTCAAAGAGCTTTTGTGAAACATATAACACATGCCACATGCTCTGTCCTGGAAATGGATTAGTTTCCCCAGCGGGGAAAGTGAATAATGTAGGCTGTGTCCCAGTTGTCATGTCCCAGTGCAAACGGTTAAGATCTTCTTTTTGTCTCAGCAAATGCCCCACGGAAGCTTGAGCTGGGTTTGGGCCCTTGGGTCATTGCTAAGCAGTTTCTCTTTCATCCTTTCCAACACCAGCAGACGCAGCTTGAAACATGTATACAAGATGCCACTTTACAGCATCCCTTATTCACTGGTACCTTGGAGACTCCAGTTCATTGAAAGTAATAAAACCAGATCATCAAAAAGAATTCTTTTGAACAGGCTTTGGGCTCTGCTGTGCTACTTGGTTACGGATATTCATCTTCCTGGAAACCGTGCTGTTTGATACAGCACACCGGCATGAAAGCATCAGCTGCCTCCCTGGTGCATTAACCCCTTGAGTGTTGAAATCACGATCCTTGAATAGCAGAATAGTTATCACTTATAATTGCTGGAGGGAAGAAGCAGATTTTTTTCTCCCAGATGCACAGAGACTGTACCTGGGGTCAGAGTGTTTCCCTGTTGTCATCCTACTCCAGTGATGCAATGGGCTGTGCACAAGAGGGAAGAGGGAGCAAAAAAAAGCAGCCTCCGTTGGTTACAGCCACAGTCAGGCTGTAAGGTGACTCCAGTATCAAAGGGTGTCACAGCACTTGATCCAAACTGAAAATACAGATGTGCTGAAAACACAGGCATTCTGATACTTGGGGCTTTAACTTTCTGTTAACCTAACATATCTTGTGATCCTATGTATCTTACAGAGCACTGACGTCAAGGTTTTAACCCAAACCCCTTTGATTTGGCAGGGGGAGAGCTGACACTGTTGTCAGTTGCCAGAGTTCTGGTGCTTTTTGATTGCAACCAAGCCCTCCTTTCTTTCATCTTTCTCAGCTAGAAAGAAGAGAGGGTAAATACTGGCACCTTGAGCATAGGTGTACAATTCCTGAGTTTCATTTCTCCGAATGTGGGAAGAACAAAGATGCTTCAGCTGAGCTATTTCTCCATGGGCACTCTGTCCGTGTAACTGGCTTTGTTCACTGCAGACTATTTCCATCTGTGTTTGCAGCTCAAGGAGGATCCCAGTCTGAACTGCTGCTCTGGCCACTGTAGGGCTGATGTATGTCTCTTCCCTGAGACCTCTTTGTTGTGTTCCAGCTTCACCTTGGGGCAACAAATCCAGATTGTTTGCAAAATTCCTTCAGTAATACATATGCTAGGCTCCAAGGTTGTCCTTTGAACTGCTGCTTTGTCAGCTGCTGCAGAAGACGTCACTCCATCCATTTACCTCTTTCTTACTTTCTTTTTCGAGACTCCACCACCATCATCCATTACTGGCCAATACCAGGGATCTGGATTAGATGGTTGTTTGATATAATCTGGTACTGCCACCCTTGTGCTCAGTCTCTCATACTGCACTGGTGAAACACCTATGCTGAAGATGAGTGAAGAGAGCTTTACCTTTCTGACTCACTCCTTATTTCATAACACTTCCCTTGTGAGTCCTGATGTCAGGAAAACATATGGTGCCTTTTTATCATGGTAAAAAAGAACATTTAAATGCCCCCTTTGAGCCTCCCTGTCATTTCCCTGACTGAACCTGAGCCATGTCTGCCTTGCTGCACCCTTGGCACCAGAGAGGCTGTCTCAGGCTTCAGATCCAGATCACACATCAGTGGTTGCATTTGCAGCATCCTTCTTTTCCCAGAACAGGCTCTGCCAGGGACAGTGTTGGAAGGAAAATGGCTCAAGTTTCAGATCAGCTGAGAATAAATCAATAAAGGATCCCCAGGAAGTTGTTTTTACACAATCACTCTACACTAGAACAGCAAGCAGATGAGCAGGAGGGTAGTAGCTGTCATTGATCACAGCTGATTACTTATTAAAGTTTGTAAGGAAAGATGTTGGAGGAGAAAGACAGCAGCAGCACCTCTTATTACTAAGCTAGAAGGAGTTGAGGAAAAGAGTGGGGAAAATAGCTCGAAATGGACTCCTACAATATTTTCTTATGTCATGGCCCCACATTTTTTCTCTACATTTCATCAATAGTTTGTGCATTCTGAGGCTAAGGTTAAACTGTACCTTGTGAGGAGTCTGAGTAGAGCCAGGATGCAGGTAGCAATATGTGTACAACTCTTACAGGAAAAAAAATTATAAAACGATGCCTCTTTAAAAAGTGCATGCATGACTTTGCTTCTGCACATGTCTGTATAGACACCTGCCTCTGTGCATGTGTCTGGGGACTGGTAGTTCTCTATCTGCATGTACAAGCATGTGTTTGCACATACATAATATCTGACATTGAATGATAAAGATCTTTTTCCATGCGGCAGTGCCAGTACAGGAACTGCATGTATGTGCAGGGGTGCATTTACATCCATAGGCCAGCATGTCTTCACCCATGCACATGCCTGAACACAGCCCCCCAAAAGCACTGGTTTCTATGCAGAGAGCCTAAAGCAAATGGGTCCTCTGCAGAACAGCTCGTAAGCTACTGCGGTGTTAGTTAAGAAAGCAACATCTCTTCATAAAACCTAAAATAAGCCCTACATCAAAAACAGTACAAAACAACTCTAAACCCTCAGGCAACTGCAGGATTATAAAGTTGTGAAATACATTATCCAGCCTTTAAAGTCATCTTTGACTATCTGCCTGGGGTCGTCCAGACAGCTCAGACTCTCAACTACATAATACCAAAAAAAAGTTAAGTTTGCAGTTGTTCCCAGGAAGGCAGTACATTGAGGTCCAGGTTCTTCCTGCAGGGACAGGCCAATGGGATTATATTTGAATTTTTTTTTGCCATAATAATGGTTCAGCAGAGAAAAAGCTTCAACACAAACTGCTGTTGGAGGGAGATCTACTGTGTTTGGTGGCAGAAAGAGAAAAAACAAAGAGTTGCTGGGCTCCTGTGAGTGAGTCATTGCATCAAAGGCCTGGAAGCAGATAGGCTATTCCTTAGCAATAAAGAATCAAGACAGAGTAATTTCCAATAGCAGTCTTTAGATGGATTTGGAGGTAGAGTTTTCTATTTTATCCACAGCAGGCACACCAACTTCAGCTTCCAGTTGCAGTTTCTGGTTAGCCAGTCAAGCTTCTAATTGGATCTCCTGTTGGACGTTATCTCTGAGGCACACCAGGGCTGGGAGCAGGTGGCCAGTCTGCTGCCTTGCCAATATAGCCAAGCCATCAGCATCTTCCTGCAGTGAGATCCAGGCAGAGAGAGAGCTATGTGCAAAAATTCAGCCAGTGTACCACACAGTCATCAGCCCACAGTGAGCTGCTTATCCCTCCATCCCAGGGTGGCAACTGACCCAGCCAATCTTGCATGCCCCTACCATATTGGCCAGTCCATGTTTTTATTACACGTGGGCAATCTTGACTGTCCACTCCCAGCCCAATCTCTTTTGTACTTCCAAAAGCACGCAGGAGATGGCTGGGGTCTCCAGGGAAAATGAAGCAGTGTGAATTAGCTTGTCAGCAGTTTAACCAAAGGACAAGCCAAACCAATGCTATCAGGACAACTACATCCAGCTTCACTTCAGCAGGCAGCTGGATACTTTAAATGGGAGAAACTAAAGGAAGCTTTGCAACAATTCTTTGCTTGACATTATAAATTCTCAGACCAGAAAGTCCATAGGTTGTGGAGAAAGGAGTCTTGACATGATGCCATCCAAGGGGTACGTTTTATGAGAAACCTCAAATTCAGAGAATGAAGGTGTTGAGCTGTCCCTAGCATCCAGTCAGGATCTTCTAGGCAGCAAGAGGAAGTATGATATGAGAAAAGGATGTTTTTCTAAGGACAGCAATAAGTCTAGAGGATGTTTTTGCGCATTCCAATGACTTAGATGACAGGGTTTTTTTCTGTCGATTGCAATACACATTTGCCCTTGCATACCAGGTGCTGCAATGGTGCATTTTGTAATTCTTACTGGAGAAAATTGGCATGACTTCTGTGTTCAACATAGGAGCAGCAAACACTGAAAGGAGTTCAAAATCAAACTTTCATGAACATAAAGGCCACCTCAGGATCAGACAGGTGGCTTCACTCCTGTATAGCAGGCAAGTGCCAAAATGCTTCATCCAGTCAGTCCTGACAGGAGTTTCTCAGCAATCTCTCCATGGCCTGGCATCACTACTAACCTGAAGACCCATTTCCTTAGTTTGGGAACTAAGGAGAGCAGCTACTGCCTCCTAAGAAGTGATGAAGTCCCTGGTCATGTACAACATGTCACTGCTGTTCCTTACAGGGCACAGCTGTGAAAGAGCTTGCACTCAATTTATCCTTCTGTTGCTGGAGATTTACAGAAAAAAAAAGTAGTCTGTGCTTACCGAGGAGCAGTGAGGATTGTCCTGTGAACTGTGTGTTTCTAGAGCTGCAGATATGTGTTCCCATGACTATGCCTGCGTGTGCAGCTGACCACTGCAGAGTCCCTGTTCTTATGACCTTGGGTTCAGTGAGGCAGCTAATAAGTTTGTGTTAGCATAAGCAGAGGCAGTAGCAGTCAGAAAAGACATCAGAAATCAAACTCGAGGAAAGGAATTACGGGAAAAGGATTCATTAATTTCCTCTTTGCGATGACACATGCTTTCCACTTACTTTTTTAAAATGACATTTTACCTGCTATTAGTTTACTGTGAGTATCACTTGTGCTGCCTTCCCTCCCCACAGCCAGTTCCCTCAAGAACAAAATTAAATTTAAGCTACTAAAGTTGGACCTTTCTGAGGCAAAAGAATCTTTAAAAATGGATTTTTTTAAAGGTCATTTTGAACTTTATCTGAGCACACATGGAGACACAGGCCATTCAGCTAAATAATGCCACCTGACCACCTTCTGTCACCATTCCTAGAAGAACATCATTTATGTGACGGAGAGAAAGGAAGGCTTTTTGCTCATTCCTTTTATTCCTCTTGGAGATTCTAATGCTGTTCATTTTTATACCTGCTTTTCCACTTCCTGATTTCCTTAATAACCCATAGAAAAAGTCATGAACTTACACTGAAAGAAGACATCCTGATTTTGACCCAAAACAAGACAGACTGCATTCCCTGCTTCCATGAGATTAAGCTACATTCTCTAGGGCTACTTCCAGAAATCCAAGCTTATAAATTAAATAAACTATTTAAACTATTAATATAACTTATTACTATGTATTTAAACACATGCTTAGCTTCAAGCACAAGAAAAATCTTGTTGACCTCATGAATGGGTACAGTCTGTGGAACCAAAGCCCTGCTCCAGAGGAAGCTCAGGGAAGTAGAGTATTTATCCAGGCAATGTCCCTATCTGCCAGAGAAACCTTCATCACTGACCTGAAGAATCTAGAAATAATTAATTCAACATTGTCTTCAACATTATTTGACAGCAAAGGCTGGCATGGGGAGATGGCTCTGAACTGCCAGGTTCCAGTCTTAATAAACATGGCCTCTTTAAACCATGGATTTAATTTCCATATGTGTAAGATCAACCTCCTTACTGTCAGCCAAAGGCAAGGGCAGGTTGCACGCAACTTGCTGTGTGATGAGCCCTGTGGCAGGGCTCAAGGCTGTGACAATGCTGCATAGTATTTACTGTATCCAGTTCTCTCCAATCATGATTTAAACAAGGCCATATTTATTGAAGAGACACTTAAAAATGTCCCATGACATGCTTTGTGGGAGTGGGAATTTCCTTCAAATGGAATTTCGGCACTCCACCTCTTCCTGCAATGGCAACTGTGTCCCACTTCACAGCTGCCCGGTCTCTTTGAACAAGCTTCCCTTTAACAACGTTCAAATATTTAATTTGCCAAGTGCTGTGGGAATCCCAAAGGTTTGGAAGAACTATCTATTATAAATGACAAAACATGACATTATTATAGGTAGCCTGCCTACTTGATGTCATCTGCGCTCTACACTGCTCCTTTAATGAGGCTGTCTTTCACATCCTGTACATAACAGAAAAAGATCCTGATCCTAGCACTTCCCAGGTACTCTAAAAATTAAACCAGCAAAGTCCTCATGTATATAAAAAAGCCTGCTTTCTAAACCCTAAACCCCTCATGTTCAGAGGAAGTGCTTTTAATATTGTTATTTAGTCGTACAGGCATTCAGGAGGCGGCTGCTCCCAGCCACCCAAGTGCAATTCAGCAAGTGCTCCCCTGAAACCTAACCACACAGTGCCCTCTGCTGCAGTATTCTCTGACATATTAAAAGAAGAAAAAATGAACAGAACAAAAAAAAACCAACCCAGCCGTGCTTTGCAGTCTATCTTCTGGCTCAAATTGAGATAAGCAGATGGTTTGGTAGTACTTATCAATGCCTCGGTAACATCCAAGGTACTACATAAAACACTTTAGCCAGAGAAAAGTCAAAATAACAAAATGGATTTCATAAGAGGGACAGTAAAAGCAATTGAAAAATCAGGGAGAGACTGCAGAACAGCTAGCAAATCCCCACCTTAGCCTGGCTGTCCCTACTCTCCAAGCAGAGCTTCAAACCAGTTATTTAAGCTAAATAACTAGTTGCTATCGTCTTGTTGCCTTGTTCCTTCCACTACCTTCAACCCCATCCACCACACCCTCAAAACACTCACAAGAACTATGTGCACAAACCAAGGACATGCAAGATTGGCAAAACCAAAGGCCAAACTACTCGCACATCCACATCAGATGAAGCTGGCTGCAAGCATCATCCCCTCAGGAAAGAAGGATGGACTGGGAAGAAGTCACTTCTGTCATCTTACTCTTGATTTTGACAGCAGTGCAAGTACTTGACATTCCAGGGAACAGGGATCTTTGTGGATTACTGCAGGAGAGAAGGACAAACACAAGACAGCCTTGGGAAACCTCAAGGCCAGTGATAGCACTTCAGTAAATCTTGCTTTTAGCTACTATCACTTTGGGCTCAGTTAATTAAAATCAATAACTGCATTTGTTTTGATTTAGATTTTAGGCCTTCACTGAACAGTACTAAGGCTTTCTTTCACAGATTCACTAATTATAAAGTCAATAATTTAAAATTAACTAGACATATTGTGAATATTGTCTTGGCAATGTAAGGCACCTCTGAACACGGGGACCCCAAGGAGTGCATAGGCATTGGAATTTTAAAGCAGCACCTTGCTGTGGATGTAGAACAAAAAAATTTCAGATATTTCAAAAGCTATATTCAGACTCAAACATCAGTATCTGTGAATGTTTTGTTCTGGTTTTTGGGTTAACCTGATACAAAAATAGTGTCCACCTGTATCAAGAGTCAATGAGATGACAATCTTTAAAGAACTGACTTGCTACGGAAGCCTATGACACTCAATTGGCTCTAAAACTGAGCTGTTAAGAAATGTTGAGTTTGTTGCGCTGTCGCTCTGATATTCAAGATTGTCAGAACCATGTTTCCAAACCATTGTTTGCAACAGAAGCTTAAAAAGACGGCAGAGTTTCTTTCCCCATAACTATTTTTAGCAAAACACAAAAATCGAAGGCCTTATTTTAAAATCATGAGATTTAACAGCAGTTTGTATCTGAGTTGTGCTGCTATTTAGCCAGGCCATGAAATCTGTTTAAGCACAAATACGGGTTTATTGGAACTTTCCCTGAAATTTGAGCTTCGTTCCTCTCTAAACCTTTAGAAAATGCCAGTCTGTTAAGTCCTTACCCACTTGTGCTTCCTGCACCTTCCTGGGTCCCAGCCAGGCCTGGAAGCACCAAATAACCACAAGGAAGATTGCACCTTGAGATCACCACCCAGGAGTGGGAAATGTTGTGAGCTTCTTGGGTGGGTCTATTTTTACAGAAGGAACCACCCTATCTAGCAGATGAAACCTTAAATGGATCCAGAAATTCAGCCAATAGCTTACCCTTGTCAGCACCAGTTACTATTAAAATCAACTAATTCCATTGGAGCAGGGAAAATCCAAAAAGGACAGCTTCTTCTGACATCTGCAGTCAGCAACACTATTCCTATCAGCAGAGATCTGAGCGAACCAAAAGGCACAAAGGGCAGAGTTCCTGACTCCAAGGATTCAAAGATGTCCAAAAGGAAAAACTGAGAGGGTGAAAACAACCTGAGTGGGAACCTAGATGCACAGAAAGACCCGTTTCTGATGCAGCCATCTCAAGGGTGAAAAACTGGGAGAATCCCTATTCAGCACAGTACTTAATTACCTAAAGGGAAAAACCATGTAAACAGACTTTAAGAGATACACTTAATAATAAATCTATGACAAAAGGCAATGTAGAAATCTGTGCTTTAGGATTTATTATCTGACCTTCCTGCTGAGCATTCCTGTGCAGCTCCAGGACAAAATAAATTAGTCTAGCTAAATAAACTGTAGGAAACATTTGAATATTCCCTGTTCTGAAATAGTAACCTGTGATAATTCTGATCATCTCCCTCAAGTGAACAGCATAGTCACAGTGGACAGACCAAGACACTATGAATTTCACTGGAAGAGAGGATTGCAAATGGGAGTAGACCCTGGCCAAACCTCCTGCATTGCAAGTGCAAAAGAGTTTTCTTTTTAAGACTAACTAGAAAAAAAAACACCCACCCACCCCACACCCCCCAAAAAACCCCCAAAACCACACCAAAATAACCCAACCTTCATTAAAACAGTCTCCTGGGAAATGACTACTTAAAGGAACTGGTTTTGCTTAGAAATACAGCCAAGTTCCCATATTTCTGAAAGATTAAGGACTTTTTTATCCTTTATGTCTGCACTATTTTTTTCTTTTCCTTTCCTTTTTCTTTTAAAAAGACTTCATAAGAATTTTAGCATGGAAAGGTGACTTCAGTGCATGGCAGACGGACACCATGCTGTTCATTAAAGCAGACAAATATAGGGCTCATCCTGTAAAGCAGCTGAGCACCAGCACTTTTTCTCTCAGCTCTTGAAAAGCTTCGGGCTTGCAGCACTTAACACAACTGAACTGTGAAGGCCATTATTCTGCAGTTTTAAATCCAGCCCGAGTCTCTCACTTCATTAATGTTTCATCAGGGCAAAGGGAGACCCTGGTCTGCACAAATCCTTGGAGCCTGACAACCTCATTGCTTTCCCTTGCACTGCAGCCACCTAAGGAAGAAATCCTGGCACTCTTATACCGCTATTTGTTTTACTGCTCTAAAATACACGTAACATCAACAATAAACCCTGTGCTCTACACCTATGGGAGAACACATTCCCTGAGCCTAAACATTGGCAATCTAACTATGGTGTGCTCAGAAAATCTCATGCTCACCTCAGAACTTTATAATAATTATACTAATAAAAATTAAAACACTGTTCAAGGGACAGTACTCATATGTTTTAGACTGAAATTGTGACAGGTAAGATTAGATGAGATATGTTCAGCAGCCTACCAGAGCCAAATTTTGAAACAGAGGACTATCAACATCATGTCTGCAGAAGAGCAGATATAGTCATCTCTCACTTGCAGGCACAAACTAACAGATGGTTTGCAAAACCAAGAAAGTGAACTTAAAGCACTCACTCTGTCTTTTACTACTTCAGAAGCATGAGTTTTGCATGCAAAAAATGCATGTGTACATCATTAACAGATGCAGGTCTTAACTCTTCCACTTTGATTATTTCCTTTTAACTGCCTTATTTCTGATGCCTTTTGAAAAGAAGCACAACGGCTTCTCAGTATTTATTCAAGATCTTGAAGAAAAATTATTCCTGGTGGGTCTTGAGCTCCCCCCATTGACTTCTCACTAGCAGCTAACATCCAGGCCTCATTCCAACACTACACCACTATCCAGACAAGCTTTTCTGAGTGGGATGTTGAATGTTTACAACAAAGAAGATATGATTGCCCTCTTCTGTGTGTATGCTTACTGTATTTTAGTTATAACATTGCTAACAGAAGTTATTGCTCTGCCTGGGTCTTCCTGGAGAGTGCTGCCACTCAGCTGAAGAGCTTATTTTCCTCTTAGTTTATGTTTCTCCCTAAGCTCTTCCTCCTTGCTACCTGGCCAAAGTCTCTTGTGATCTGAAAGACTCTTCCTAGCTCAGAACTGGAGCCCAGGGTTATTAGATGTTCTGTATTATGTGCACCATCAGCACTTCAGTGAACTGACCGCAATATCCTTAATGGAGCCAAAATTCGTGAATGTGCCAGCAGACTTTTGATATCATTTGCCATGAATACTAATCCGTAAACTCAGAGCTGCAGGCCATCCGCATGTTACCCAAATGAGTGGTTAACAAATCAGGTTTTCAACAGCCTTCAGCATGGCTCAGGCTCCACTGACTCTCCATTGTTAGTGTTGACAAAGGGCGTAACCATGCTCATGGCTAAGGACTTCGGCTGTCTCCTGGCTTATGACCAATTTCTACAGTAATTCAAAGAGAGACAGTTGTTATTTTTTTCTGATGGAATAACCATCATCTCTTTTCTTCCTTCTCCCCGTGAAATACTTGTGGCTTTGGGGATATCTGGAATGCCTTCTCCAAAACAGGAAATGCTATTTGAAAAGGCAGCATACTACTCCTCTCTTAGTGTAGATAGACTAAGTTCTCAGAAGATCCGTGAAGGCACTAGATTGATGTGAGAAAGATTGAAGCCACAGTCTAGGCCTTTTGTCACCGTCTTGAAGACACGTTCCCTACTCTTTCTTAGCTGTGCTATGGATTCTGGATATATGAAAGAGGCAGCAACCTTAGGGAATACTTCATGGAGAGATCCTCAATGGAATATAAAGATGTAGATAGATCATGGTCATTCTTTTCCTGTCCTGTGACATGAAGACTATGCCAGGGAAAAAAGGGGATATGGCTGGAGGGAACTCTCTGCTTATTCTTCACAGCTAAATTGACTCCTTTCAGCAGCATCAAGGCTCATGGCTATCTGAATGAGTCCAAGGAGTGGGAGCAAGCCTGCTGACAAATTTGATATTAGACAAAAGGATTGCTCGATTTTCACAGTTATGTTTAAAACACTTCCCTGGTTCTTTTCTATCAACCACTTGCTCTTTCCTCCAAATATCTTATTGCAAGCAACTTCATTTAGAAATGCTTCCAACACCAGCTGTCTGCATCAACTTGCCTTTTGGAGACTTTTTTTAACAGAGAGTTTGTCTTACTCCAAGGTTTTCAGAATGGTGTGTAGCTTTACTCTTTTAAGTATAGGATCTTCTATTCTATTCTATTCTATTCTATTCTATTCTATTCTATTCTATTCTATTCTATTCTATTCATAAACCTTCACTACCAATTTCTACCTCAATGCCTTTCCATAAAACATTATGCTACATCATTACGAATTATTTTATGTGGTTTGGTTTTTACTAATCCTCAGACTAAGCTGAGTAATGCCTGGGAGAGGACTGTCTTAATGAGACAGTTTATATTAGAAAAAGCAAACTGAGATCTTTCATGTGGAAGGTGGGGAAGCTTTGTACAGCTGCTGACTGGCCCGCAGGGAACCACAGTTCAAGCAAGCATGCTTAAACCTTTATTAAACAAGTCTTTCACACTTGTATGCTTAAAACAACTTCCTGTTTCTTTACACAAGCCGCTTGTCCTTCTTCAAATTCTCTTCTCGCAAACCGCATCATTCGTAAATGTAACACTTCTGCTGTTTCAAGTATTTCTGACACAGTCTCCTAGTGACCGGAGTGTGAGCCCTAGTGAGCACAAAGAGCTCTAGTTAACCCCTTACATCCACCCCATGAAAATTTGAAGAGTAAGATCCTGAGAGCTGAGTATGATTTTCTGTGGCAGAACAATCTCATAAAACAGAAGACAGATTCAAGGCCTAGTCTTAACAATAATCAGAGCCATTCTATAATATTGGGGTGTACAAGCAGGACACTAAAGCGGCAGTCCCTTCATCTCTAGAACTGAGCAGTTATTTTCTGTCCACTTTCTTCAGAGCTTAATTGTTTCCTTTTTCATCTTTTCCATTTACAGTGACTGAAAGCAAAGCCAAGCAAGACACTGTCATTATAATGCTTCCATATCACCCACATGTGTTGAAAGTTGACATTGTTCCCGTCATCCATTCTTCATACAATCATATAATTACAGAATGGCCTTGGTTGGAAGGAACCTTTAAAGGACATTTACTCCTAGCCTCTTGCAATGAGCAGGAGCATCTTTAATTAGATCAGGTTGATCAGAAGCCCATCCAATCTGAGCTGGAACATTTTCAGGGATGGGGCATCTACCATTTCCCTGGGCAATGTGTTGCAGTGTTTCACCACCCGCTTTGTGAAAAAATTCTTTCTTATGTCTAGTCTGAATCTACCCCGCTTTGGTTTAAAACAGTTACCCTATTCTTGCTTAAAGTAACAGTGATAATAATAATCAACAGAAGAGAGCGCACAGAGGGGGAAATAAACCCTCAAGAGACATAATTTGCCTCAGACATTTATTACTCATGGAACCTGGCACATTGCCATCAGTGTTGAGTTTGCCAGCAGAAAAAGATATTTTGAATATTTATTCCTTTCTCTGACCCTTCTGGAGCTGATGGATGTTTATACTGGAGAAAGCAGAATAAGTGTAATATGAAAACCTACCAACCTTCAGTCAGTGGCATAAAACTTTGATCTTTTGATATTAATTTCTGTAAGAATGCTAAGTGTAGCAATGTTTGTCACGAGATAAAAGGAGTCTTAGAAGGAGAAAGAGCATTTAGTCAAAGCTAGGAACAAAACCAAGCAGTTTTGCCTGGACTATGAACAAAGTACAGTGGGTAGTTTTGGCCCCGGCATGTTGTGTCAAACCTTAGTAGCTGCAGGTACTGTATCCACTTTCCTACATGCTGATACTGAAATAAAAGGCTGCAAAACTTGAACTTGTTTTTCTCTGTGGGGAGTGCAGAAACATTCTCAGTCTAGAACTCTTTCATTGCCAACATTCAAATAAATGCAATATACATTTTTTTAAGCTCATTAGGCAATGAACACCACACACACGCACGATAAGAAAGGAATCAAGAAAATTAATTCAGTTGTCTCCCATCAGGCCCATTTTCTTCACCGGTGGCATTACAGCTTTTATATGTGGGGATTTTTTAGCATTAGCAAATAGCAGTTGGACTGGTCTGTGGCAGGCGTGGGAGGGAGCACCGGGCTTCATCACTTACTTTGTTAAAAATTTGTATTGAGCCTTATGAAAACACCTACGAAAAATAATTCCTGTAACTCAGGCGCTTGGAGGGTTCGACGCAGAAACGTTACTGAAGTTCTTAGATGCTAAACCAGGACAACCCCTTATGATCGCTCACAGAAAGCTGTTGCTGCAATCGGTAAACACTGCACTGCTCTGCAGGGAGATGACCGACTTCTGGAGACCTCGGTCACTCCCCAGCGAAAGCGCTGCCGAAGCAGGGGAGTGACCGGACAGGACTCCTCCTGTCCGTGCCCTGATACAGGATCTTTCCATTGTTCTCGCCAGGACAACACCCCCTTCCACTTTTTCAGTCCTGACAATTACTAAGATTCTTGGGAAGAGAAATAACAAGCAGTACCAGGTGTTTCAATATCCCCTTCTTTTAACCCCGGGATGTGTAAGAAAAGGAAACGTCTTTCTGGTAACTTGGCTAACGTGTTCACAAGCCAAAATCCATTTTATTACCCTGCACCCGCTCTCCTCCCGGTGCAGAGGAGACCCAACGGGCAGGTGAACACAGACGAGGGAGGATGCTCTCCCTCTCTTTGTAGGAAGCAGTTTTTATCCCCCACACTTCGCCCTAACTTAGCGCGCCGGGGCGATCGTCGATTGTCCCAGACTGAGGCACGGGGAGATCGTCCCCGGCTCGGAGCCGGACTGCCCGTGAGCGGGGGTTGGAGGAAACAACC